>VXAL01017276.1:188524-210038 GCA_013399475.1 Chauna torquata
TTATGGTAACCCCTATTGCCATACCAGCTCCAGTCCTCCCAGTAAATCTGGACCTTCCTCCTATTCTGCTGAGTTTGCTTTTGGTTCAGGAAAACAGCTATCTGTTTGTTTTGCACCAAAGCATAGCTTCTGGCTGTAACAGAGACAATTCAAGCATTTTTTGTTCTGATGGACATGCTTTGGTGCTTTTTATTTTGAAATGATTGAGAATGTAAGTACAGGAAGGTGTTGTCACTGGAGGATGTTACCTGTTACATCTCCCTCTTTTTCTTGCTTGTGTCAAATGCACCCTTTGTAGGAATAATCACGGTAAAGAAGAACAAAGAGAAAAAGAAAGAACGAAGGAAATTGTAGAACAAGACCACTCTGTGACTGCAGATATTTGACATGCATCACATGTAGCTCAGATCAGCAGTACAAAGAAGAAAGAAGAAAAGGAAAAGTTTTTCAATCAGTTTAAATTGGAAGGTGAATAGATGATCTATTAAATTCACAGTACGTACTACTTTCCTCTGACTAAAATGCTGTTATGCCTAAACAATAGAAGAGGTAAAGACAAAACAAAGATAAAATTATTTCAAACCATGTCAATGGTTTTTTAGCTGGAGTAAGCAGTAGTTGCTGTTAACTGAGGAAAACCATGCCCATATTAGACATTCAGGTGGCAATAGACAGTCTGTAGAAATAATTCGGCCTGTAGGAATGAGAGCATCTTAGGCTGTAATGCAGGTAGTGACTTGGCCATTGACAGAAAGAAGAGGTACTAGTAAGGACACAAAGAGTGAGTTAGGTCAGTTAGACTTTGGTGGTTAACTGTATATTCATTTTGACAGTTTCTTGTCATGAACGACAGCAGATTACACAATCAAAGCTTGAGATGCCATTAAAACCATAGGAAGGTGAAAAAACTTAGTGAGGCATGGATTTACCGGGATGGCTAATGTATCTGAGATTCGCTGCCCTGTGACCTTTTAGCTCTGAATCATGGCATACGTGTGATACACACTACATGAAATGATGACAGCTGTGTGGCTGTGCACCCAGTTCTGTTGAGACTGTGGGTGTATTTGGTCAAGACAATAACAGGAAAGACAAAAAGCAGTATGGTCAATCTATTTAAAAGAAATGGTGGCTTAAATGTTCTTGCAGTACTGAAATACAGTCCAGAGAAACAGCAAGCATTTTGGAGAATGTATAATACAGGGTATCCCACATCAGTTAGAGAAGAGCATAATCCTGTATAGAGTATGAGTAACCTGAATGGTTATAGTGAAATGCATATGACAGAACAGAAAATTCATCTCATTTAGTGAAGACATTAATATGAGATAACACTATTCGAATGGTTACCATAACACCTTCCATTCAATTCTCTTAACATGTTTGTGAAGGACAAGAGCAGACACAGCTAGCAATTAACTAGCAGTCTTAAACGCACTATTGTAAGACATCAAAGGTATCACTAAAGGTTTCAGAGGTTTGCAGCATTTCAGACTTGTCTTAAACTCCTTGTCTTTAACCTTATATCTACAATATAATATTCAGTTCAGCTACAACCTAGTCTAACAGATACTGGTGTCTCATTCCTGCTGTAATTAACTACTTTGGAAAATATCCCACATCATTGCTCAGAATTAGTACTTGGGCCCTGTTTGGAATAACAGGAGCTGAAGTCATAAAAATAGTTAACTTTTGCTCACCACCATGTTCTGAACACTTGTAAAACTGCATAAAGTGTACAATTCCTCAAGTTTACACACCATTCCATGGAGTTAGTGCAATTCCAAAAGAATGCAGCATGTCCTAACTATGGCTTCATTTTACACAGGTAAGCCAGAACATGCTGTAGAGGTTGAAAAGCAACAACCTTCTTATTGCCTTTATTCATCTGAAAACTGAACTGAACTAAATAACTAGGGTGAATCCACGTAGGGCTTTAACATTTAACACTGAACACATTGAACCAAATCCACACCAGCTGCCAATGAGCAGAGACAGCAAAACAGCAGTTAAGCAGAAATCAAAATTATTCCCATACAATTTTGAACAGACAGGAATTCTGTATTTTTTATACTGGTCTGACACATTTTCCTGGGTTCATTCTGTGTGATAGCTCTGTGAGTTGTTTTATCTACTATTCTGCTGATGACTTGGGTAGTTTAGATTGCACACCTGAAGTGCATACTAAAGGGAGTTACATTAAAATAAATGAGCCTATTCATTCTCAGAGAACTGTGAGAGAGAAAGGTTTAAATATTCACAGCAGGTGGCACTACCTCTTTCCTTTCAAAATATTGCCAGGAAAAAGAAGAATATAACAACTACCTGATGTCAGGAAGGGGTTAGGGAGAATATTACACCCAGTGTCGGCTTAGGACTTTCCAAGAAACTAGAAAGACCCCAGTGTTTATATCTCGTTTACATTCAGAGCCGACTGGTAACTATTCTCTTTTGTTCCCTATATCTTCTTTCCATATGTCCAGCCCCTGATATTAAATAGAAGGAAAAAGAGAGCTCTCTCATATGTGGAGAGTTCATTGCTTGTTCCCCCCTAATACAGAAATGTCAGCTGTTGTTCTTTCTAGTTAAAACTAAAAGAAACATTTTTTTGTGTGTGTGCCAATTAAAAACGTATCACAAAGAATGACTGGGGTGAAATTATATCACAAAGGGTTGGGATCTGCATGTTTACAGAAACACTTCATAGATGTGTATTGTCATTTCGGAGGAAACACTCTAGCCTCAGAAAAAAATGTTTTTACTTTTACACGCTCTGCACAGGGAACATAGAATCTGTTGTTACCCCATAGCCCTGTAATAAGAGTACTACCATTGCCAGTAACAGACTATAAGCTTTGTACCAAGATTGCAAGACCTCAGGATTGAAGCTTGTCAGGTTTGCTCTGTCTGAACTTGTCTTGACCTGCCTGCAGCTTTTTTTCACTCAGTTTAGCAGTAACAGACTCTAACACAATGTTGTAATATTGAGAAATACAGGTCTGGTATGACAGGAGAGTCCTTGATAAGTAGGAACATAGGATGCAGTGCAGAGGAGCACAGCAGTGAGATGATAAGGGATGGGGCACAGGCTGCAACTGGAGACCCCATGGCTGAAGGCAACTCATCCATGGTCAGTTACAGAAATGAAGACCTGGAGCTCAGCAAAACTGGGTTTAGGGGTAACAAAGATAACAAATCCAGATGTAACATGGAGCTGCAGAGCAATGAAAAAAGCAAAGGTGTAAAAACATGTTAGGAAACACAGAAAAATGACCCCAAGTCATTGTAGAGTGAGGAGAAAGAAACCATTAGCATGAGCACCACATTCCTCTTACAGAAGGACTCTCAGTGCTGACAATTCACTGTTACAACCTTCACATACACCAGAATGAAACCACCAGCTTTAGGACCTCAAGGAGTAGGGACAGGGTGAGCATAACAGCAGGAAAAGGGGTAGCAACTAGGGCATATAAAAATTTCAAGTGTATTAGTATTCTTTCTTTTTCTGTAATAATTAGATTTGGACTAATAATGATTAGATTGTTAAGATTTCAGCTGTACTAGCAAGAAATTATTGTCTTTTTTTGTGTGCTTCCCCTTTGCTCAAAACAAGATTTTTAGGATTAAAATTTATACACTTTGCATTACATTTACATTTTAACCAAGAGCATGTCTAAGTGGCCATATGTGGATTTAGTCCTCATAAAGAATGTCTGACACCTCTGCCAGCTAGTCTTCTCTCTTTAACCACACAGAATAAAAACAACGATCTTCCAAAAATCTAGTACAGCTAGCATCAGTAGCACAAGCTCTCCTATGCTGTCCTTCCAGTGTGCCTCAATTCTGATTGACAAGGACTGTCTCAAAAGTGAGAGGTTATTTCAGTTTCCATGACCCATTCAGCACTTGACCTGTCAGCATGACAGCCAACAAGTATGCCAATTAGTGTGATATATTTGTATTAATTTCAGCATTAACTGCAAAAATAACTAGCCTGGACATTCTGGAAGTACTACAACATAGGCATATAACTGAGCATTGGATTAATCTAAATGGATCTTAATGATGCATATGAAAAATTGTATAACTTTGGATATAAACATCTGGCTGATGACTGGTGAGGGACTGGCTAGCGTTCATTTGTACCACTGCCCACTAGTAGATGGGGTTCAAACAGCCCATTTCATCATGAACCTACGCCACCAACAGATATTTTTTTCTACATCTCTATTCAAAGCAGTTTGTCCTTCTGGAAGGAATTTGATCTCTGTAGCTAATATCATTATGGACCATGATGGGCAACATAGCATTATCCACAAACTGTTGTGCAGGCAAAGATTTGCTCTTGGTTTGCCTGTTACATCTCTGAGGAAAACTTAAATAGTCTTTCTCTTCATCCAATGCAGTCTTCCTGACTTCATTTTAAATAATAAAACAGTTTTTGTGCTGGTAGAAGATGATTTCCATAATTTTAGCCAGTAGTGAAAATACACGTAGAACAAGGATAGAAATTAATCCTGCAAAATACCTGTTTAGCCTTAGCTTATGATATTTTTTAAATCACAGTTACTAGCATATGTTTGTTATTTATCTTATTGATTTAGGCTCATTAGATTGGTTTGATGTTACCTCTAGTTCTTCTCACAAGATTATTCTTCATGTATAAAGGCTCAGTCTCTCTGAAGACATTTGCAGTCCCACTGTTTTTAAAATAAGCAGGGTTTGACCCATTGAATATACAAGGCTTTAAACTGTTCGTTTTCCTGGGCTGTGAACCCCTGAGGTACAAGGTTAGGAAGCCATGCATAGTTATTTTTGTGCTTTATAAAATGTTTAACATTTTTGGTGCATAAATCATTTTTAGATTTACCTAATTTCAGAGCATAAAGGGCACGTCAAACTTTACTAAACCAAAGCCCCAGGAAACAGTCTATAACAATGATGGATTTCTATAATGATACAACCCTTAATGAATTATTGTAGTTCCTTAACAAGGTTTTAATAAGAAATTTCTTTTGCCAGCATGGTTATTAGTTCTCTCATCTGAATAGCCATGGGCCTGTCTGCCACAGACTTGTACAGCATAATATTTCTTTCTGTGTCAGTCATATAATACTGCAAAACTCCAAGCCATGAATAAAACAAACTGATTTTTCATTTCTTTGCTTTTTTTATGTTTTATTTTATATATNNNTTTTATGTTTTATTTTATATATATATTTTTTAATTACTATTATTATTTTAAAGGTCAGGTTTTCTGAATATGTAACTTGGAATGAAGGTATGCTGACTACAAGACAACTGTTCCTCCTGTATAATGGAAGAATGCCCACTGCTATTCAGACAATATCCTGTGTGCTAAGGTGCTTTGGAGGAATTGACTGCAGTACACAATCTTTTTGCACCGAGTGGGTGCTTGCCTGTGTCTCTGTGTGCATTTTTATGGATAAGTTCTATTCATTTCTTTTTCTTTGAGGTATTTTTATAAGTTGGAATAGTGTTTTGAAACTCTGATAACCATAATTCGTTTTTATGTTAGTGGTAGTATATACACTTGTGACCATGTGTGCATGTGTGTACACTTGCTTATTTATTTACTGATCCCCACTTGAGACAATGTAACTATATTTTTAAACTATAGCTTTAAAATTCTAAAATAACATTAAACCTGCAAAGTCAAGCACTGAAATGTTAAATGTCTGCCCTATCTTTGTTCAGTGCTCTCGTGTGTATGTTATGCTACGGTTATTAATTACTTGTTTAATTATTCAAGAGACACTAAACTAAAGCTGACTGCAAAGAACTGCAGAAGAAACTTATACTCACTGACTGCATGATATAATGTAGTGTGGAATTTCATGTCAACAAGTAAAAAGTAATAAGCGTTGTTAAAACAACAGTAAATGCTCATACTCTGTGATGGACTCTAAATTCATGACTCCAATCCAAAAAAAGGATTTTGAAGTCATTGGATATTTCTCAGAAAACATCAGATCAATACTCTGCAGTGGTCACAAAGTCAAGCAGAATGTTAGCAATTATTAAGGAAGGATTTGAAAAGAAAATATGAAATACTATATAACCATAGAAATCCATAGAAATTCACTTTACAACTGTGCTTACATCTTGAATACTATATACAGTTCTAATCCCTCATTTCAAAAAGGATATATGAGAACTAAGAAAGGTACAGAAGATGGTTACAATAATGATCTGAGGTAGAGAATAGCTTATGTCCAAGGACAAGTTAAAAGCACTAGGAGTCTTGGGTTAGTGGGGGGTAGAAAGCAAGGAAAACAAAACAAAAGAATGACTGAGAAAAGCTATAATAAAAGTCTGTAAACTCAAGAGCATCATGTAAAGGAGGAATATGGTTCGGTCTCTCACTATGTCTCATGCCAGCAATCAGAATTACATTATTAGGTAGTAAGTCTACAAGTGACAGAAGTATTTCTTTCACAGATCACATAATTTCGTTGTGGAACTCATTTCCACACACTGTTGTGGAAGTGTTGTGGTTTAACCCCGCAGGCAGTTAAGCATCACACAGCTGTTCACTCAAAACCCTCCCCTCCCCACCCCCAGTGGGACGGGGAAGAGAATTGGAAGAAAAAAAAAGGGGTAAAAACTACTGGGTTGAGATAAAGACAGTTTAATAGGACAGAAAGGAAAGGGATAATAAATAATACAAGAACATACAAAGCAAGTGATACGCAATTCAATTACTCACCACCTGCTGACCTATGCCCAGACTGTCCCCAAGCAGCAGCCTCCCCACCCCAGCCAACTCCCCCCATATATTTTGTTCAGTGTGATGCTATACAGTATGGAATATCCCTTTGGCCAGTATGGGTCAGCTGTCCTGGTTCTGTCCCCTCCCAGCTCCTTGTGTACCCCCAGCCTCCTCGCTGGCAGGGCAGCACGAGAAGTTGAAAAGTCCTTAGCTCTGTGTCAGCACTGCTCTGCAACAACTAACCCATCAGTGTTTTATCAGCATTATTTTTCTCCTAAATCCAAAATGTACCACCATACCAGCTACCAGGAAGAAAATTAACTCTATCCCAGCCAAAACCAGGACAGGAGACCACATGCATAAATGGGACTTTAAAAAGTGATTATACAAATCAATGAAAGACAAGTCTGTCAAGAGCTCTTAAACATGATGAAGTGGTTCCCCAGCTCAGGAAATCCTTAAACGATATATTACCAGAAGCTAGAAAGACATAATGAAGAAAAGGTAAGTTAGCCCTCTGTTTTGTTGTTGTTTGCTTGTTGTTTTTTTTTGTTTGTTTTTTTGTTTTTTTGTTTTTGTTTTTGTTTTTTGATGTTGTTGGTTTGGTTTGTTTGTTTTGTTTATATTATGTTCTTCAACATCCCTTCCTGGCCACTTCAGAGATGGGATACTGGTTTAGATAGACTTTGGTCTCAAATATTAGAGACAATGTTATCATCATATATTCTTTTTACATATTAAAATCTTTAGAAAATGTGTTATAATTGCTTTAGTGCCTCAGAACTGGAATCATATAGTAGTGTTAGGCAGTGTTGACACAAGGAACAAAAATAGGTTTGTACAAGGTATCTTAGAGTGTATCTGCTTATAACTTGAAAAAGTATCTTCTATCTTTTTTTTTTTTTTTTCAAAATGTGTAACCTAGCCAAATTTGAGAGGATTTTAATTTAGATGGAAAAAGGAAAATCAATAGTGGTTTCTAGTCTATATTGTAAACATTGGCCTAAACCCTCACTTGAGTTTAACTTGCCTTTTGTCCACATTTGCTGTACACCAGCCTGTATTTGAGAATGGGCTTGTGGTTGTCTTTGGGAAATGTAGAGAAAACTCAAACTTGACAGAACAACACTTAGTTCACATCCAAAACCAGCATGGACAGATGGTCTTCCATATAGCCCAGCTTTTGCATAAAGGCTATGTGTCTGCAGGGCTTTTAGTAGGAGACACTTTAGCAGCATGGCTAAATATAACCGAGTCTGGAAGGATGCTGTGCTCATTCATACACCTCCTTACCGCCTTGCCACGATACGTGTACATTGATATCTGCATAAGGTGGCCTATGTGATCTGTCAGCAAAAAATAATGTTCTTGTGCTTTCTTTCTTTCTTTCTTTTTCTTTCTTTCTTTCTTTCTTTCTTTCTTTCTTTCTTTCTTTCTTTCTTTCTTTCTTTCTTTCTTTCTTTCTTTCTTTCTTTCTTTCTTTCTTTCTTTCTTTCTTTCTTTCTTTCTTTCTTTCTTTCTTTCTTTCTTTCTTTCTTTTTCTTTCTTTCTTTCTTTCTTTCTTTCTTTCTTTCTTTCTTTCTTTCTTTCTTTCTTCTTTCCTTCCTTCCTTCCTTTCTTTCTTTCTTCCTTCCTTCCTTTCGTTCTTTCGTTCTTTCGTTCTTTCGTTCTCTTCCTTCCTTCCTTTCCCTTTCCCTTTCCCTTTCCCTTTCCCTTTCCCTTTCCCTTTCCCTTTCCCTTTCCCTTTCCCTTCTCACACTTTTTTTCCCTCACTCCTCTCTCTGTTTTTGCAGTGTTCTGCCCTTTATTAAATACGCTTTCCCTCTGGCACGACCATCCTGGCTGCTGGGCCCAGCTGTGCCCCGTGGCGGGGCTGTTGGAGCCAGCTGGAACAGGCTGTGTCCGACATGGGTCAGCCCTGGCCTTGCCTCACAGAGGCAGCTCCCTGCTGTTGGCACCTTGACACAGATGCCCAATAGAGTTTTATGTATCGGTCATGGTGTTATAGACACCCCAGGCAGATACAACAAGCTACTTTTACCAACTTCTGTACTGCTTCATCTGAAATACGATAGTCTGTTTACACTCTTCTATATAGACATGATCCATGCAACAACCTGTGTTTAAATGGTAATTAAAGGTGTCTTTAAGAGAATCTTTCAATAGATCTGGCTAAGATGGAGTTAAGTTTCTTCACAGCAACACGTACAGTGCTGTGTTATAGACTGGGGACCAAAACAGAGTTGGTAACACACCAGTGTTTGAGCTATGGCTGAACAGCGGTTGCAGTGTCAAGGACTTCTGTTTCTCACTCTACCACCCCTCTGAGTAGGCCATGGGTGGGCAAGAGGCTGGGGTCACAGCCAGGGGACAGCTGACCCCAACTGACCAAAGGGATATTCCATGCCAAGTGACATCATGCTCAGCAATAAAACTAGGGGAGGGTAGTTTTTCAAAGGTAGCCATTGCTCAGAGTCTGGCTGGGCATCAGTCTGCTGGTGGAAGGTAGTGTGCAGTTGTCTTTGCATCATCTGTTTCTTTTCTCTCTCTCTCTCTCTCTCTCTCTCTCTTTTTTTTTTTTCCCATTCACATAAAAACTCTTTATCTTGGCCCACACATTTTGATTTCTCACTTGTTACTTTCCAATTCTCTCCCCCATCCTGCTGGAGGGGCTGATTGGGGGTTAGTTAGCTGCCAGCCATGATCAACCCAGCACACTTCTGCT
The DNA here is from genome assembly GCA_013399475.1 of Chauna torquata. Taxonomy (NCBI): domain Eukaryota; kingdom Metazoa; phylum Chordata; class Aves; order Anseriformes; family Anhimidae; genus Chauna; species Chauna torquata. Next base: position 197,983 of record VXAL01017276.1, read on the forward strand.
GAACATAAGTATCAGAACTCAATTATCTTTGAAAATGTGGGCAGAAATTTGGTCAGATATTTGTGGAAGCAAAGAGCTGGTGATATCTGACATGGCTCTATCTGGTCTGGATGTTTTGTACTTCTTTTACAGTGAAAGAAAAGAAGCAGAGACTGATGGGGCATGATTTGTAAGATGAACTCAGGTAAGATAGATCCAGCAGGTATCTTACTTGCAGATTCTTTTAAGTTCCAGGTTCTGAATTGGGTGAAAATAGACCACCCATAGTTTGGTGCTTAGGTAACTGTACATACAAGATAAAAGAAATATAAGTAAGTATGTTAAAAATATTTTTGGCACTGAAAAAAGGTGCAGTTCTTGCTATAGCCAGGCCTCCATGTTGGTTCTTTTATGGTTCAGCAATCCTAGTAGGATGAATCTGTATTATATAATCAATTACATATAACAACCTGCGCTCAGCAAATAGATGATATTTTTACTTCAACGGGCTATTCTTACAAGGCATTCCATCAGCAAAGTGATTCTGATCTTTTATTTCTTATGTCTGTTTAGCTGTAAACTTTTCAAAGAGAAAACTTGAGGGGTAAATGCAAATTATTAACTCAGAACTATAAGGAATTACTAATATATACACGCAAAGACCAAGTGTGTGTCACCAATGTGAGACTTCATTTTATACTTTAGGCCTTTTTGTGTCTTATTTGGATCAAATTTATGTGAGAAATTTGCATAAGTCCGGAAAGATCTCTTTTATATGATTCACTGTAATTCATTAGAGCTTTTCTTTCCATATACATAAATGAACTCTGCTGATGTAAACCACAAATGATTGCTCTTGATTGACCCTGAAGCTTTACATTCTTGACAAAAAAGGATGGAGCATCTTGAACGCCACATGCCAACATATGTAAAGGAGATAAATTCTGATATAAATATGGTGATTATTAATGGACAGTATCATGAGCAACAAATTTTAAAAGCATACAAACAGAGAAGATGAGGAGATGAGATTAAAAGGCAAAAATATTGATCTCATCCTGCATCTTTGTGTTTCAGCACATCATTCACTTTCAGCTCTCTGTCTCAGTGGCATCTGGTTTGAACAACTTCAACTTTTTCTCTGTTATGGCTACTTCTCTGTATAAAGGGGTTTTTGCAAAGGATAATGGGGAAGAAGCCCAACATCCTTTGTGGCAGAACAAAACCATGTCATCTCATCAAAATACATTCATGTAGCTGCATGATTCATAATTAAGTAAGTTAGGCTTGGTTGTACGCACATGTATTTTATATGTATTCATTGTTACAGTAATTTCCTGTACCAACTTTTTTTACAGGACTTTCTTCAGCAATATATATATATTACTATATAAATATATTATCTCTGTCTACATCGATATCTATACCCATATAAATGTAGATAGATAGATACATCACATGAATAATAAGGATTATAAATGATAAAAGCTAAGCAACAGAGAAATCAAAAGATGTGTCACTTAGGATCTTTATCAATACAATATTAAGCATATTAGGCAAGCTGTGATAGTCTTGTTTGGAACAACTACTTGGAGGAGGACCAGACTGACTTCATTTTCCGAGTACAATGTATTAAACAGAGTATTTAAGATCTGACCTGGACCTCTTGTATTTTGTAGGTATCATCTATCCCAGTTGAGTTAAAGAGATGGGTCAGTAGAAACTGCCATAAGCATTTCTCAGTCAGCAGGAGTCATTCTTGAGCCAGTAGGAGCTTTCACAATCCATTCTGACATAGCATGTATCATGCTGGAAGTGAGACTGACCTGTCCAACGTCTCTTGTTATTATATGCAAGTAATCAGGTCACTCCATCCATATGGTAACTCATTCAACCCCTGATGCTTCTGGCCTATCTTTTCAGCTGCAACAGCCAAATACCTGTGAAATTTTATCCAAATCCATGGGATTATACTAGTGTGAAATTATCGTGGACTGCAGAATATGATACTTTTTCTCACACCATTTTAACCTGCAAGTCATTGAAGTAGGAGTTTGGGTAGCATTTGAAAGGACTGCAGTACAACTACAGATGCTCTGCTTTGTGCAGAACATCCCACACTCAAAGTGTCTAGTCCTGAAAGTGCCCTAAGGTTGGCAAGTAGGATCTTTAGACAGAGTTCTTTGCACAAAAAAAAAAAAAAAAAATCCTTTACGCTGCAAGAGGGTCAAGTGTTGCAGAACAAACTACTCAATGGATGTTTCACTCTCTGTAGTAGGTGATGGGCAGTACCGGGAAAACTGATGTATTTTACCTCTGCTTAAAGTTTGCAACTGTGAACTCTTTTGTAAAGGAAGTGACTAAGCTTTCTCTTTCTAAAATAGAATAGTGGTCACTACTTTTAAAGTGATTATTCACGTACCTTGCTTTATACTGCAGCTCCTGGCTATACTATAGCTGAATGCTGAACAGTCACACAGAACCTGAGAGATTGCTGTCTCAAATTTACTTTTTGATTCAAGGGAATCAAACCCATGAAGCCCATCTTGCAGAAATGCCTCTACCTTAAAGTACTACATAGGACCAACATGAATATAAGTGAGGGGAAGCTTTACATTGCTCCTTTAACAGCTGTTTCCCTTTGCCAAATATGTTTAACGATTAATTAGATACACAGCTATAGTCTGCACTACAGTGAGGACCTGAGCAAGGTTCACAACTCTGAACCCTGTTTTAAATTGTGATACTCAGGTATGCCTCATCTCACAAAAGACAGGCAGTGGAAGAGAGAGTGCTGTACTATTTTATCTAGTAGTAGCTGGCTAGAGCATCTCCATGTGTAACATCTATATCTCCCACACTGGAACTCTGAAGTTTGATCTGTGGGACATCTGCGGCAGGTCAGTCTCAACCTCTACAGTTGAAGCAATTCCACTTCAAGTGTGGTGATTACAGAGTAAATGGTCCCTGAACTAGCATAAGAGTTTGTGCCACTCTGACCTAACAACAAGCCATGCTGCATGTGATGAAGAAGAAATAGCCTCCCTTCATATACCTTTATCAATATATATGTATTTAGGATAAGATTTCACTGGATCATGAATGAGAACTCTGCTGTTCTTTGTCACATGGAAAGATCAGATCCCTAAAGGCAAAAGAATAAATGATCTCTGTTTTTCCATATCCCAAGTCACTGTTCTCAATGTTAGCATTATCAGATAAAGAGAAAGAGAATAAGAAACTTTAGGAGCCCACTTCTTTGTGGTCCTTTTCTACATCACATATACATGTCTGAAGACGGTGACATATCCTCAAGAAAATACTGGTTGGTGGATAAAGAAAGAGGAAAACAAATAAGACAAAGTACTTTTTTTCTTTTCTTTTTTTCTTTCTTTCTTTCTTTTTTTTTTTTAAACGTGAGACTGCATTTCAATACGCTTACTTACTCCTAGTTCCACAGAGTGAGACAAATGCTACTTCTAATTAGTAGAGGATCCTGTTACTGTACATGGAGGTATAGCTGGAATAAGGTAGCCAGGACATACTGGTTAGGTGGGATTCTGAACAGAAATAATATAGGGATTCTGTACATTACCTTCCTTCTTTTAGTATTTGGTCATATAATGAATTGCATTTTCTTGTTATTCCAACAAGTTCCACCATTAGTTCTGAAACCAGTCTCTTTTCTCTAAATTGAATATTTTGTCTCAAAATCACATTTTATGTCCAGGTTTCCCACGTGTTACCTTTTCTCTATGCCCTATGTTTCCCCCTGATGCAATTCATCCCCATATTAAGTTACTCTCTGAATTGCGGGTTTTATGTGGTTTACTCTTTATCTTCTTCTACCTTCTCTCCCTTCTCCTCTTCCAAGAATATTCCATGTATTCCTCATCTTTTCACAATCCAATGGTTGTGAATGCAAAGGAAATTAACCAAATTATCTGACTTTAATGGAAAGCAAATTCTTTCCATTTAGATTGCTACAAATATCTAAAGGATATGCAAGCAGTCCCTGCTATTTTGGAACAGGTCCGAGGAGTTGTTCATGTTGCTGAATGACAGACTGAAACAGAACTCCAACACAGTTGATCATAGTTCTTTCCACTGGCTCAGCCAGCTACGAAGCAGCATGTGCTAAATAATCCCTGTCCTAAAAAAACAGTCAAGCAAAGAAGCAAACAAACAAAATCAAACTAAAAAAGGAGGAAATAGAACAGAATATAAGCATAAAAATCAACCAAATAAAATCTCATGGTTCTCTCTCTGCCCCCCATACCCTTCAAGAAGATTTATTTTATCCACCCTAGGCTTCTTCCATTTTTTAATATTAATTACTCAACACACACCATATAGACTAGAAATGTGTGTTCAAGGACCACTGAACACTGAATTTTCTGAGTGCATAACAATTACAGAAACATCTGTGCTTAATGACTTTGCCTTGAATCACTGTGAAAATCTGCAATGTTCATCAGCTTTGTAGATATCTTGATTCTTGCATGTGCTGAAGTGGTAATGAATGTTGTTTTTGTGTTTCAGTCATTGTAACTGCATGTGACCAACATGAACTTTGTGTCTCACTGTCATGTGAAAATGCATTTTCCCTATACTATTTAAGAGTCAAAAACTGTATCCTTTATACATTTACTGTGGTGACATAAAGCAGCAGCAAATTCATGTTTGAAAAACCACTGAAGAGCGTATACATTACAATGCAGCTGACAGCCTGTAGAGAGGCACAATACAAATACTCACAAAGAATGCTTTATTTACTTTCTTTATCTGACTTTACATTACCTCCTTTTGTTTTTATTTTTTAGACTCCAGTTACATCTTTAATGCATTTTAGAAGGTCGCGTAGATGGTTGATTCAACATCATAGACCTAGAACTCTCTCACAATCAGCATTAGGCTTCCCAGAAATTATTAGGCTACAGGGGACCTCTGGACTTTATCTAGTCCAACCTCCTGTTCCAAAGTCAGCTTTGAAATGAGATCAGTTTGATTCAGCCTTTGTTCAGCCTTTGCCCAGGCAACGAGTTCTAGAATTAACCATTCTTCATGTCTACAGATATTGCCTGTATCTACCTGGAATTTCCTGTGCTGCAGCTGATGACCACTGACTCCTGTTCTTTCTCTGCGAACCTCTGAGAAAAGCCTGGCTCCATCTTCTTTCTAACTCCCTATTAGGTAGAGGAAGACTATGGTAGGATCCTTCCATGTTCTTTCTTTTGGAATCTAGACAAACACAAATCCATCAGCCTGTCCTTATACATCCTGTGCTCTACTGACCTAATTATTTTAGTAACTCACCACATTTAGATGTTGATAACTTGCTCCACTTGGGATCAAAAACTAGACACGTTATTTGACATGCAGCATCACAAAAGCCAGGGGAATTATAGTTTCTACTGACTAGCAGAAAATGCTCTTGCACTTTCTCTCTGTGTTTCAACTGAACTAGATCTCAGCTCCAGTTTACACTGTGTTACACACACAAAAATAGGCACAATGATCCTTTTTAAAAAAATCCTTATAAAAGAAAACAACTGAAAAATAATGAGTGAATGCTGCCATTGCACCAATGACTAGAGTGGAGGAAGATCTGGTGGAACTTAAGGACTGCTTTGTCAAACAGTGACGTTAGAGCTTTGAAGAAAGTATGCATTTACAAAGAGTAAATTTTGTAGAAATTCTACAAATAGAGATGTGGAAAGAGAATGACATGAGGAGGGTGGGGAGACAAAATATGCTGACAATAGACATTTATTTTAGATTTCAGCCACGTTTCCAGCCAGTTACAATATATCTGGAAGAGCAATATCATCTTGCTCATCCTGGTTTAGTCAAGCTGTAATAATCACTTCTTTTAGGATTAGTGGTCCTATTTTCAAGTGTCAATGTGTGCTTAGCATAGTAAGCATCTCAGTGTAAAAATTATTCTGTCTGTATAGGGTAAGTATCTGGAACATATAGTTGATCATGTGTTTCATGTACATATATGAATATAGTGTAGGAACATGAATATGTATGTATGTGTATATTCCTAGTCACCTTCCATGCAAAAAGCTATTTTAGGCAAATATCTATTTGCATCGAGATTAGAAGTCCTCATAATTGATAATGACTGCTTGGGAAATTCAGGTAAAAAGATGATTATCACTAGAGTTAAAATCAGAAATTTGACCTATTATAGAAAGCATCCTGGGATATGCAACTACCGAATTTTTTCACAAGAATATGTTACCATTGATAGTATAACTTACATATAGCAATATGAATGTCTAGTCATTGAAGTCTTTATAAAGGGAGTTGTTGAAATGCCGTCTGATAGATGTTCTGTAGCCCCATGAAAAAAACAAGATGACATGCAGTCAGTTTTACTGAGGTGACTGATGTGATGCTGATGTATGTTTACAGATATTTGCCCATAAAAGCTACAAGAAGCCTATAGCAGGAAATTATCATATGGGCCTCAAAACTCTTCCTTTTCTTAAACAGAACACTTTTATTACTAGGTATGAACAGATCTCACCTCTTGCCTGTTCAAAAACTTTTTTGTTATTGGATCAGAAAAATGTTCTTTTCAGTAATCTACCATAGCTCTTAATGTGTGTTAAAATTAGAATCCTACTTGCAATAGTGAGATACAATTTCCATTGAGGCATATTTTGTAGCTGTAAAGAAAGCTGTTTAGAAAGAGACAATTCAACTTTGACCCACATCCAAATCTCAGAATGAAACTCTGCATGGATTTACTTTCTGAAGTGAAATTTTTTGAGCTACTGCCTACCTGAAAGTTACTCAGATCAGAATGTCTCTAAATCATGAAGTCTTGATAATCCAGATCAATGTTCCGACTTTGTAGTTTAGATACTTTTTTTTAACCATTTTCTGGGTAGCTGAATACCTACATCGGTGAATGAATTGCCTCAGGAAAGCACCATACTTTCAGAAAAAAAAAGATTTTTTTATCTATTACATACTGGAAACTACCAATTAGCCTCATCTCAGTGCCTGGTAAGATCATAGAACAGATCCTCATGTAAGTTTTGTTGAAGCATATAGAAGACAGGGAGGTGATTATAGACAGCCAATAAGGATCACCAAGGGCAAATTGTACCTGAGTAATCTAGTGGATTTTTTTTTTTTTTTTTTCCCCACACAATCAAAAAATACAAAAATGTTTTGGGTTGGAAGGGACCTCTGGGGGTCGNTTCAGACAGAACCTCCTGTGTTTCAGTTTGTGCTCACTGCCTCTTTTCTTGTCACTGGGCACCACTGAAAAGACTCTGGCTGTGTCTTCTTTGGTCCTGCCATCAGGTATTGATATACATTGACAAGATTGCTCTGAGCCTTCTCTTCTCAAGGTTGAACAGTCCTGACTATCTCATCCTTTTGCCATAGGAGAGATGCTCCGGTTGCTTAATCATCTTGGTGTCCCTTTGCTGGACTCTCTCCAGTATGTCCATCTCTCTCTTGTACTGGGCAGTCCAGAACTGGACACACTACTCCAGGTGTGGCCTCACCAGTGCTGAGTAAAGGGGAAGGATCACCTCCCTTAACCTGCTGGCAACACTGTCTAATGCAGCCCAGGTTACCATGAGCCTTCTTAGTGGCAAGGGCATGTTGCTGGGTGTATTGGCCTTACGTGTCAAGGTTTTGGTAGCAGGAGGCTGCAAAGCTGTCCTCTGTGAGGAGTTCAGAAGCTGCCCCATGTGAAATAAGAGCCAGCTCCAGCCAGCTCCAAAAATGACCTGCCGCTGGCCAAAGCTGAGAGAATGAGTGAAGTTGGTTGCATCTCTGTGAAAGTTTATTTAAGAAAGGAAAAGAAAATGCTGCACAACAGCATCTGGGAGAGAGGAGTGATAAAATATAGTAAGAAACAACCCTGGAGACACCCAGATCAGTGAAGAAGGAGGGGGAGGAGGTGCTGCAGGTGCCAGAGCAGAAGTTCCCCTGCATGTATGTTCCCCATGATGTTCTGTGGCGGAGCTAGCTTAAAGGTTGGACTGGATGATCTTAGAGGTCTTTTCCAACCTAAATGATTCTATGATTCTATATTTCTCTCTATATATGTAGAAAATAGATATGCTGTTCACCCCCCTTCTGCCTTTGGCCTTCATGTATTGATACATAAATAAGTTATAAAGTTTCTGTTCTACTTTTTTCCACATATGCAAACATAAGCAGTCACATAAGAAAGCATGCAATTGACAGGGTGATTTTTTTTCCACTGATTTTATTGATCCATGTTTTCACCTCCTTGTCACTACCCAGCTAAGTTTGCTTTAGTTTACCACTTCTGGACCTGAAGGATTTGCTATTAGGGAGGAAAATATTTTGTGCATCCATTCAGTCAGTTGAGGCAAGAATCTTACATAAGTAAATGTAACTACCTTTTTAGGTCTTCAAAGGCAATATCTCATTTAATAATCCCCACTAATGAGTATATTCACCATTTCAGAATGACTATGACATTTAGAGGTGGAAAGCATAAATTTGTTCTCCTCTTCTGTCTTTGAAGTTATCTGGTTAGTCTAAATCTTCTGATTCTGATACCTCCTAGCCTTCAAGATCTCAAGTTTCTCTTCAATGCTAAAAAAATAAAAAAAATAAGGAAAAAATCTAGGAGTCTCTAGCAGTCACTGCACCTACATCCTGGTATTTTGAGCCCAATCGGCTCTGCTTATGCCTAGATACTTTGAAACTGATGTGCCTTGTCTAGAATCTGTATTTCAAAGCGATAAGTGTGTCATAAAAAACCTCACTGCTTCAGATCAGGTAAACTTTTAAACTCTGTTCTGAATGAAAAACAAACAAACAAACAAACAAAACCACAGCTTTATTTTTGAATTCAGTTTCCTCTTTGAAGTCTGGCTTCATTCCAGTTTTAAAGAACCTGTCAGCAAAACCAGCATGGTTTGAGCCAAAGGTGTGATTTCTGCAGGTTATTCTGTCCTCAACTCAACCCATAGGGGTTTACTTGGACTCAGCTCCGAAATGGATGTGATTGCTGCTATTTTTTTCTCAGGAACAAACTCAGGGAAGTCACTGCATAGAATGGTGAGAAAAAAAGGAAAGAACAGGCATAAAGCTGATGATTTTGTAGTAAAGACTTCTGGCTTTCTTTTGGCCCACTCTTACTTCACTCTCCTTCATCCATGTTAAAAGAGAGGAGGAAAAAAAAAAAAAAAAGAGAACTTTGAACTAGCTTACCTGAACAGGGGTCTCATCTTCAAGATGGCTTTGTAACAGGAATTTTGTGATAGCTTCTTGCTCACTGTGTTACCTGCCACTGCTGAGTGATTCCTAGCTCCTGGAGCTCTAGTCTGAGCACATGAGGACATTTACTGAAAGAGCTGCAGCTAAAGCCTGTGATGTGAGGTCTTAGGACTCTTACTACAATACATATGCATAAAAAAACTGGTCAATCACAGTTTCTGTACCATAAATATTTTACACATTGATTTTGGTCACAGAAAGAAAGTAAAATTTTATTTTGTTCTTGTAATTGTTAACATAGTAAACTGTTTTAAATATAAGCTTTAAGAAATAGCAGAATGTTTTATTTTACACTGGTTCAGCTGTCACCTGTGTTCCACACTCTCCACAGCTATTATTCCTCTTATAAGCTGAAGTTTAGTTGCTTTCAGCTTTAATTCTCTTTTGTAAACCAGACTTTTCTTCATGGATTACATCTATTGGTTTAGGGAGAACGAAGGCTGCAACATGTGAGGGAGGATGTAATGCAGCCAGATCCTAGAAGGGGATGGAGGTCTGATGGAGGACTCAGGACTCTGCTGGGGTACCACAGTGGCTTGGGAAGATATGTCAACATCAAACTGAACAGGAAAAAATTCTTTCTTTTCAGTGTGGTAAATCAAAATGTTTTGAGTTAAGTGAAAGCAAAGATGACAGCAAACAATATTTTTTTTCCTGTTTTATCTTCTTTTCTGAGGAAAGAGGAAATAATTTCAGCAAGTTTCTAAGAAAGCTCTCTTTTTACAGAAACTGAATTTTCCAACACAAAAAATAAAAACAAGCAGCAGCAGCATTAAGGTGTAGTAATATAGAGAGTGGTTTGATAATATTCAAATAAAATGTATTCAAGGCTTGTATAAAGTACCTCACAATAAAATAATAATAATAATAAACAGCTGTATTTTCTGCCTTATCTTCATGGCAGAGAGCTGACTTACCAGATATGAGGACCATTTTTGGGGAAATGAAGTGTAACTACAACAATGGATAGCAGTTTGCATTGAATTTCAAGCAGAACAATGCACAAATGCTTTTCTTTGTGGAGGTAATAGGTTTTAATTTTTTGAGGTTTGCAAGTCAAGACTAGATTTAGGGAAAGTAAGATATAATCAAATAAAATTATTAGGCCAGTAGGAACAAAAGGTGTCTGAACCTCCTTGCAATTTTCAAGGAGCCCAAGTAAAATTAAAAGCAGATATCATTTCATTTTCTTCAGCTGCTATTAGCTGAAAATGCAGATGCTCTGAAATAAATAAATAAATAAATAAATAAATAAATTACTTGTGAGATAAATAATTTAAAAAGAGATAACCAGTAGTCAAGACTCTAGTTTAAGTGGCCATAGACTTTTCCTAGCCCCTGCAAGGACCAATGAATACTTTGGAAAATCAATTTGGACCAGCAAGCACTTTGATTCTGTGCTGAATCACCAGATATGGCATCTCATCTAAAAGCTTAGCATTAGTGTTAGTGTATCACATTCCTGTGATAGAATATCCTACCTTGATTGTTGCAGAACAGAACATATCGCATCCTGAGCACCTAACCTCTGATGAAGCTTGTGGGGGGTGAGTCCTGAGTGTGTACTCCAGGATATACCCTTGGTTCCCTCTGGAACTGATGACAAAAAGCTTCAAGTAAGCACCCTGGAGAGCCCTTTGGAGATCTGTCCCTTTCTGTGCTGGTGGTAGAGGTGATTTCTTAAATTTAAGTGAAATATACTATGCATTTTAGCTACAATCAAACTCTTCCATCTGTGATTTTCAAAAGTAGTTTTATTCTTGTATAATCTGAATCTTTCTGCAGAAATTAAAAAAAAAAAAAAAAAGGTTAGCAAAGCTCCATAAACAGTGCTTAACTAATAATCATTCTTACATCTCTTCAAGTTGATATTAAGCTTAATATAAGTTATTAAGCTGAAACACTCTAGAAGGCTGAAAAGTAACACTGTAGTAACGTGTACAAATCTTGTCAAAAAAATAAAACTGTGAAGTATTTTATGCTGAATGTTTTGTATTACTTAGGTTTGTACTGTGGCACTTAGAGTGTTCTGAGAGATTCCTACATATCAAAAAGGGTGAAAAATAGGCTTTTCAGGATCTGGAATGGAACAAATACACAGAGCTAAAGAAGAAATCAGTAAAATAAGTAATTAATGTAGAAATCAACCTGTTTCCCTCAAGTTAGTTTGGCAGAAGCATCTTCAGTTGATGCTTTAATAACCACAGAACAGAAGTGGGAGAGGGAAGGAGGCAAGCAAAAAGTGCATTTGGGTAAATGAAAGAAGAGTAATCATTCATCATGTTTCCATTTTGTTGTGCAAATGGATTCATGTGAAAGAATGATTATGTCTATGATCAAGTCTGGCTCCCCAGATAAGAATGTTGTATAGTAAGTTCTGTGTACCTCCTTTCTGCTTGTACCTCAGCATATATTTGCCAGGTTCTGTGTGATTCTTATTAGGCACCTAACTTAGTTGAGAACGCATCTACAGTTCAGCTGTGTAGTGCTGGGAGGCAAACTAGCTGTTCTAATACTGGTCTTGTTCTCTTACACGCCTCCTCTTACACTCTCTCAAGAAAGACAGGTGCTTCTAAATGCTCCCAGAGGGTGAGTCAGTCTGTCTTAATTAGGTACCTAAGTTCATCATGCTGAATATGAACTGAAGTCTTCATTCATATTATGCAGAAAACATAATATGGCACAGCAATATTAGATAGCATTTTAAGAGAATGAACTACTCTGTTACGTTACACAGTAAACTTATGTTCAAAAGCAACAGTTCAGTATTACAATTATTATACCTTTTT
>VXAL01017276.1:210069-227000 GCA_013399475.1 Chauna torquata
TTTTTTTTTTTTTTGGTTTCTTCTTTTCCATAAGCCCCAAATAGTTAATTCAACAAAATATTTTTTTGTATGCAGTTGTATAACATAGCTGTGCTCATAGGGTACAAAATTATTACGTGATAATGATTGAGCCCTGTGCCTGCCAGAAAAGAAATATAGAAGGATACAATTTTTGAACTCTCTGTTCAACACAAATTGCAGTAGTTTCCACCTCTTAATGGTTCATAAGGGTAATGATAGCACAGACTAGGCTTTTAAAATCAGCTCCTACTGATTTTAGTGGGAGTTGGACATTTAAATGCCTCTAAAACTTTTGTCCAGTATAGTTGCACATTTTGTAATTACAAGATTGGTTGCATAACTTGTTACCAAAAAAATAGAGGGGGGTGGGCAGGGGAAGAAAGGACAAGAAGAATAAAGGCTTTAACCATAGTTTAATAAGTTTCCAAGTATTTGCATTTCTCCAAACACATTAACAGTCATGTACCATTAGGACTGTGAGTGAAGCTTAAAGTAAAGGTATATATTTTACTTCTTTCTAAATTAGAATTTCTTTTGTACTTCTATGTACGCAAATAAGTCAGTTCTGAATATATTTGCTAATGTTGTGGTTTATCAATATAATTATTTCATGATTATGTATCTTAATATATCAACAGAACATTTATCCTTTTATATTAGAGAAAACTGGTCAATGAGGTCTTTGGTGATAACTGTGAGCTTTCTTTTAGGCCAAGAAGAGATTTTTAAAGATGAAGGCTTTGTGGTGCCCTAATAAGTCTGTAGAAAATCAACATATTTTCAGTTGGGTGTCTTTTCCATGTTAGAATTTAGAAATCTAAGGCAGCGAAAGGAAAATGATGAGAAACAGTTCTTAAACCTGTCTTGTTCCAGAGGGTTTGAATTTTTAGTGTCTCTGTTCTCAGTATCTTACCTCAGAAGGAAGAGGATGGGACAGTCAGAAAATAAGAATAATAATGGAGAAATTTTATCTGTGGAGCTACACTATGACTAAATGCAGCTCAATAATCTCCATACTCTTACCTTCACTTTTTTTTTGCCATTCTTAGTGGAAGTTTCCATTTGAACTAAGTGTCATCCATTCAGTTCTTGGCATAACAGCAAAGGAAAAGAGGGATGATATATCTGAAGAATATGATCATTAACATCCACATGATTCCAGTTTATCTTGTTTTACTTAAGCTAACAGCAATGCACTCAGTATATCACTAGACTACTGAAATATGAAAATTTGCCAGAAAAATCCAGAAAAAAAGATCATCTCCAAGAATTTTTATAACAGTAAAGGGTACCTCAATGTCTATTTCAAAGCTGATTTGATGAATACAGAAAAGGTCAAACTAAAAATAACTAGACTGAATCAGTTATAAGTGTAGTAACATATGCCTCATTTAATAATGAACTCTAAATTTGCTCTGCAGTTTAAGTAGTATCATGAATGCTAATTCTGACAGTAAAGGGTTATGAACTACCTGTCTGCTCAAGTCTGGCACAAGGTCAGGCAGTTATAAAACTAATGAAAACCCTGATGTACCAAAAGGTGGATGATTGACATGACTGTGTTAGCTGAAGAAAGTGCTGAGGAACTCTGGTGCATTCAGAATGATAGTGTCCTGAAACACAATTTACAACACTCCATTTCTTTATAATAGTCCAAGTGCTTATTGCTTGTATCAACAGTGCCAGAATTCAGGACACATTGTATTAAACTTTAACATGCCAGTCACCAAGGAAGTTTTCCTGATATTGTTTGTGATGATCAACCTAAGGTCATTATATTCTGAATATGTGATTAGGCTTAGAAAGTTTTTTTTTTTTGGTATATTATTCAGACCATAATGAAAGGACGAAAAGGAATTATTTGTTGAATGTTTGTAAGCAAAATAAGCATAAAGCTGTAAAACATTCAGCTAATACCTTTAAAAATCACTATTTAAAATTGTTTGAAAAACATGTATTCTTCCACATGCTTGAATTTTTTGTTTTGTGTTGTTTTGCCTCCTCCTGTGAAATTCTCTTCCAGACCTTCATGTATCATATTATTAGTTTTAATCCATTTATTTCCCTTTTAGATTAATCTGCAGTGCTATGACAATTTTTAATTAATTGTCAGCTTTGTATAAGTAATGAGATATTTTTAGAATATCGAGCTACTGGCCACAAAGTCTTGTTTTTCTGAATTTGTGAAATGCTGTTCAAAAACATAGCAGTAAAGTTTGGGTCACAGCATCTGGATTACAGCATTTGTACTTAACTGTATTGCCCCCTATGACATCCTTTGCATCACTTCCTTCTTTGTGGAAATGTTGGAAATGAACTGAAATTAACCACCACATCTTCAGAGCTCAATAGCGGATCAGCAAAAGAAAGAAGTACAGCACATTATGCTCCAGTTTTTTTTTTTTAACAGTATAGTTTATGAAAATAAAGTTTCCTACCACCAGTAGCTTAGAGGAAATTCATGATACTAAAAAAGTTCCCCTTGGACAAAGCAAATCACATATAACAGGTATCAGAATGGATAGCATTAGAAAGCTGCAAGGAGTGGTGGATACACCTGATGGTTGTGCTGCCATCCAGAGGGATCTCAACAGGCTGGAGAAAAGGCTGCATAGGAATCTCAGGAAGTTCAACAAGGAGAAGTACAAAGTCCTACACTTGGGGAGGGGAAAAAAAAAAAAAAAAAAACAGGCACTAATATATGCTGGGGGTAGACCAGCTGGAAAGCAACTTTGCAGAAAAGGACCTGGAGGCTCTGGTGGACACCAGGTTGAACATGATCCAGCCAAGTGCCCTTGCCGCTAAGAAGGCTCATGGTAACCTGGGCTGCATTAGACAGTGTTGCCAGCAGGTTAAGGGAGGTGATCCTTCCCCTTTACTCAGCACTGGTGAGGCCACACCTGGAGTAGTGTGTCCAGTTCTGGACTGCCCAGTACAAGAGAGAGATGGACATACTGGAGAGAGTCCAGCAAAGGGACACCAAGATGATTAAGCAACCGGAGCATCTCTCCTATGGCAAAAAGATGAGATAGTCAGGACTGTTCAACCTTGAGAAGAGAAGGCTCAGAGCAATCTTGTCAATATATATCAATACCTGATGGCAGGACCAAAGAAGACACAGCCAGAGTCTTTTCAGTGGTGCCCAGTGACAAGAAAAGAGGCAGTGAGCACAAACTGAAACACAGGAGGTTCTGTCTGAACATCAGGAAACACTTTTTGACTGTGAGGGTGACTGAGCACTGAACAGGTTGCCCAGAGAGGTTGTGGGGTCTCCTTCCTTGGAGATCTCCAAAAGCCATCTGGACATGGTCCTAGGCATGTGGCTCTAGGTGTCCCTGCTTGAGCAGGGGCGTTGAACCAGACGACCTCCAGAGGTCCCTTCCAACCTCAAACATTCTGTGATTCTGTGAAATACTTATGTCTGTTGTATCATTTGAAGCTTTAACCTTGCATATGCAGGTTAGAAAACAAATGTTATTAATAAGACCAGGAACTGATTGTCTTTTCCAAATGGGGACTTTCCATTTATTTATTTATCTATCTATCTATCTATCTATCTATCTATCTATCTATCTATCTATCTATCTGTCTGTCTGTCTATTTATTTATTTATTGGTAGGAAAGAAGACTTAAATATCTTAGATTGGTAGAGACCACTGCAGGTCTTCTCGTCTCACACTTGTTCAATCTCTAGCTTCAAGAGTAGATTACCTTTCTGCAGGTCTTCTTCAACCTAATTTTGAATATCTCCAAGGATGGATATTCCTCAGCCTCCCTGGGCAATCTTATGTATGACTGCCATTATGGTGATTTTTTTCTTTATATCTAATCAAGATATCCCATGTCTCAACATGTCTGTTACCTCCTGTCCTTCCACTCTACACCTCTGAGAAGGGTCTGGCTCCATCTTTTTACACTTAGCCACTAAGTAGTTACAGATACCACTAAGATCGTTGCTCAGCCCTCTCTTCTTAAGGCTAAACAAGCTCCCTCAGACTCTTCTAATTCCTGACCATCTTTCTTGCCTTCCACTGGACTTGCAGATACCTTTTTTGCTCCAGGGAGCCCCAAAACTGGACATATTTCTCCAGATGTGGTCTCACAAGTGATGAACAGAGAAGGATTACTCCCCTTGATCTGCTGAATATATTGTTACTTCTACAGCCCAAGATATTTCTAGACATCCTCTTCACAAAGCCACAAAGACAAAGTATACATAAATAGGAGTCTGAGAACACCTTCCCTTCTCACAAGCTATTCACAAAAAGTAATTGTATCACATTTCCTGAACAAAGAAATAAATTAAAAGAAAAAAAAAAGAGTTTTTCAGGAGCTTACTGGGAATTTGTCCTTCTAAGATTTTAGTTTCTATATTTCTATGGAGTTTTCTCTCTTTTTTAGGTTTCTGAAATATGATATAGACTAGTCCAATGTAAAGACTCTGTTTTTCCTTATTTTCTGTATTTTTAAGATCTATTTACTCTTAGCTCTTCTGTGCTTTCATAAGTCTTTCTGATCCTTCCATAAAAAGCAAAATATCACTGTGCCATGATCATCATAATTTCTCATACTAAAATAAGAGTATCTGTGTCTTAAAGCTATTAAATCCATAAAGTTCAAAGAGGTAGGAAAGATTACGTGTTTTATTATGTCCCATTTTTGGTCATAAGAACAGAACTAGCTCTTTGATCTTACAGACTCTTTGCTGTGTTGTATCTAGACTGAACGTGCTGGTATTATCTTAGATTTACTACAGTGTAGAGGATATCAGAGTGGGTGCTCTATCTAACAAGCTGACTTTTCAGGGAAGCTTTTGATAGATGCTATCAAATAGCTTAATAAATTAAAGCTTTATCACATCTGATGTGTTCCTTTCATATATTAGTCTTGTAATTTCATTCACAGAGATGATCATGTTTATCTGGTACAATTTGTTCTTTTTAAGATCAGATTGATTATTGCTCGTGGATCCATTGTCTCAATTCCATTTACAGAAATTCTTCCCTTTCTTCTTCTCTGTCATACTTACTCTCTGAAAAAGAAAATACGTTTTTCTGGCCACTGTTCACAAGTTGAGACAGCCTTATGGTAAGTCTGTGAGACTCATTTTCCACAAATCAAACTCATAAGGAACTGGATACTTGACGCAATCAAGAACCAGGATGACTGGTGTTTCATTCTGAATTTCTCTCCTATGGAGAGTGAAAATCAGTCTAAACTGGAGATGTGCTTGAGCTACCGACTTCTGCTCAAGATTCAAATGCAGATCTCAAGTGTACTCCTGGGAAAAATTCAATGTTTTTCAAGTATAGCCTCTTTTTCAAAGTAGTATGCAATAGAAAATTTCTTGGTTTCAGATTTTTTTTTTTTTTTTGGATGATTCAGTGGATTTTCACAATACCTTAGACCTGCATATCAAATATGAGCATTGCAGAACAGCAAAAACTAAAACCTTTGATGAAAAGAAAAATGGCAGTGTTTTTCGTCTGTGTTATTTCTATGCACCAACAAAGTAGTAAGAAAATAAAGTTGTGTGATGTATTTAAACTGTACTTTCAGTAATACTCTGGATAAAGTCTCAAAATAGTCTATTAACAAATCGCATTACACAGTGTGGAAAAGAACTGGTTGCCTGAGCATAGTGATACAGAATAAATTCAGACTCTGTGGGACATCCCACCTAATTTCATACATAACTCTCCTGAAAGTAAGCCATCTGGCCTTGTGGGGGTATTCTGGATGCCATAAGGTGTTACAAACGGAACTGGGCACCTATGTATGAGTGTATGAGTGCCCTTGCTAAACACTTTGCTGTCTGGAGTATTTAGCCTGTTTCTATCTTGGCTTCTATATATGTGGAATAGGGGAGTGGAACTTTACAAATCTTTATAGAGATCTGTAACCAGGAAGTTCTGTTTATAAGTTATAATCTTTAGCTATTTTCTACTCCTCTTTAAAAAAGTCAAAGTATTTTTTTTTTTTTTTCCATCCACAACTATCATATAGGAAACTAGTACCTAATCACTTAACTGGCTCTGTTGAAGGGGAACCTGCTTATTGTACTTGTATATTTAACAGGTCTGGAATTTTCCCTAAGAGTTCTCTATAATATTTTGAAAACACAAAGAAGACATTTCCACCTATTTCCACAAAATTGAATTGGTTCCCATTAAGGTCTCTTGGCAAGTGGTCCAGAATTTGAATTTTACAAGGCTGAAAGAGTTAAAAATAAAGATTAAGGGGGAAAAAAAAAGGCTATCTAAATAATAATTAACTAGTATATATATAAAAGTGAAGTTAATGTTCTCAGATCAATCTAACTTGGCAACCACCCCAATTTTTCTTCCCAGAAATGACAAACTATAGTGAAAGTTGAACGTTACATGGAGTTTAGATATTTGTAAATCAAATTGCATGTGAGGTTCTGTAGTACTTCGTAAACTTGATTTTATAAGGTGTCTGGATCATTATTTACTGAGTTTTTTCACTGGTTCGACTTCTGAATGATACTAGAAAATGTAGAGTGAGCACACATGAAATAAAATCAAATTCCTACAGGGAAAAGAAATCCACCACTATGAAAACTCTATGACAATAATCAGTTCTGTAAAGCAAAGCAAAGCAAAGCAAAGCAAAGCAAAACAAAACAGAACAAAACATACATTTCAGACCTTTGAATTTTACTGGAAGATTCATGATGTGAGTTGAGAAAAGTTTTACATATGTTCTCATTTAAAATAATGCCACTCACCTCTTATTGGAAATGTTCACTTTTACATTTTATTAGCACAGTAAAAGGTGTATGCACATGTAGAAAACTGCAGGGCCTGTTACCTTGGTTGAGACAAATTCACTACACAGGTCCTGAATATGTATGCATAATTTATACATGTCTATGTGTTGGGTTTACGTGATAAAGGTTTGGTAGCAGGGGGGCCACAGGGGTGGCTTCTGTGAGAAGATTCCAGAAGCTGCCCCATGTCAGAGAAGAGCCAGCTCCAGCCGGATCCAAAAGGGACCCACTGCTGGCCAGACCTGAACCAATAAGCGATGTTGTTTGCGCCTCTGTGAGAGCATATTTAAGAAGGGGAAAAAAGCTGCTGCGCAACAGCAGCTGGGAGAGAGAGGAGTGAGGAACAGCCCTGCAGACACCAAGGTCAGTGAAGAAGGGGGGGAGAAGGTGCTCCAGGTGCCGGAGCAGAA
This sequence comes from Chauna torquata, assembly GCA_013399475.1. Classification (NCBI taxonomy): domain Eukaryota; kingdom Metazoa; phylum Chordata; class Aves; order Anseriformes; family Anhimidae; genus Chauna; species Chauna torquata. The sequence continues at coordinate 217,294 of VXAL01017276.1, forward strand.
GTTCCCCTGCGGCCCATGGTGTACCACGGCAGAGCAGATGGCCAAGCTGCAGCCCGTGGAGGAGCCCACAGTGGAGCAGGTGGATCTGGCCTGAAGGAGGCTGCAGCCCATGGAGAGCCCCTGCAGGAGCAGGCTCCGGGCCGGACCTGTAGCCTGTGGAGAGGAGCCCACGCAGGAGCAGGTGATCCAGTGGGAGCTGCCACCGGTGGGGGACCCATGCTGGAGCAGGGGAACAGAGAGCGACCATGAAGGAACAGCAGAGACAAAGCGATATGGACTGACCGCAACCCCCATTCCCCATTCCCCTGTGCTGCGCGGGGGGAGGAGGAAGAAGAGGGAGGATGGGGGGAAGGTGTTTTTAGTTTGCTTTTAGTTTCTCACTGCTCTAGTTTGCTAGTTATAGTAATAAATTATATTAATCTCCCTGTGTTGAGTCTGTTTTGCCCGTGACGATAATCAGTGAGTAACCTGCTTGTCCTTATCTCAACCCTTAAGCCCTTGTCCATCATATTTTCTCCCCCTGTTTCTTTGAGGAGAGGGAGTGAGCGAGCGGTTGTGGTGGAGGTCCACTGTTTAGCTGGGTAAAACCGCCACAGTCTAATATGTAGCCAGACATCAGTCACACAAACAGAAAAGTCTGCTGATGAATGAACATTTCTGAATTATTGAAAGTGAGGAAATCATTTGATTCTAAAGAAAGTGAGGGATTCAGATTAGATAGCTGTATTCCTTTGGATAAATGCACAGAGACAGAAGAAGGTGCCAGTACACTTCTTTATAGCTGAAAATACAACAAAGTCCAGTTTCTGTCTATCAATGCTTGCCACCATTGCTGCTGTCTCTCTTACTGGCCAAGATAAACTTCTTAGGAGAAAAGCTTTATCTTCCTCCTTCTAACATTGCCCGTGGCACACCGGTTCAGTCATCTAATTCCTCCTCTCTCTCAGTATCTAGCCCAGTTTCCTCCTCCTCCTCTACTTTTTGAACTCGCATTTCCTCTCTCCCCTTCATTATCAGCTCTACAGTATATAGTCTCCAAGCTCTTATCTATTATTTCAGTATTTTTCGACCTACTCCTCCTAATTAACAGCACCTTAATAGGACTCTTTCCAGAAGCAACTCCAGACCTCACTGTCCTTGTGTTAAAACTCTCATCATTCCTCTTTCTGCGTGCAGATCTCTGAACCTAATTCCCCCAAACCTTCTTCAATCACCTTTTTTCCCCTACTTCTCTCTGTACAAAGCTTTCTGATATTACATGTTCACTGCAGTCTCTTTCTCAACAGAGACTTATTTTAAACACAAAACCAGCCATTCTATTCTTTGCAGGATGTTGTTTGGAGATCTGTGCTTTCTTCAAGTATTGTACCTCATGTAATCCTATTAAACAGCACGAAATTATGCCATTCTCGTATACAAATCTCTGCCTACAAGTACAAAAATCTAGTTCTAATTTGAAATGCTTAATTATTAAGTGTACTTTTGTCTTGCAATTTAGCCGTTCTCTGTCTAAGAAGAGCATCAGTATGACAGGCTCTGACCATAAGTAAGGCAGATTAAATGTTCTGTTTTAATTACTTATCAGCCATAAGTTGGTCTTTATTAGAAGAGATTTCTGCTTCCTCTGGAAAATTACAATTTTCGGCCAGAATAAAAACGTTATCTAAAGTTATAATTTAAATCTTTCAGTTGAACACAAGTATCACAAAGGTAAGCTGTTGCCTTTTGCTGACTGCTAGTAATAATCATATTTCCACTCTCATTCTATCTAATGGATGCCTGTCAAGACTGCTAGTGTTACGACTCCCTATATCCAAACAGTACCATATCCTTTAAAACAAACAAACAAACAAACAAACAAACAAACAAAAAGCCCATAAGATATTGTAGATAATAGGTGATACTTACCACGGTGTCTGGAGGCAAAAGGATCATGAAGCAGCAGTACTACAATGCCTATACTCAGTAAGACAACACAGAAGTATTTGTGGTAACATCACCAAAAACATTTTCAGTGATATTTTTTTTCATCAAGAAGTCCAAACTTTGTAAGGGGTGGAGGAAAAAAAAAAAAGTTCTAGCTAAATCTTCCTATGATACTTAATTTGTCAAGTTAAAAATACATTTTTGTCCATTCCTTTTAGATCTGCAGAGAACAATTGTCTTTAAAAAAAATAAGTATAAGTAACAATAAATAAAACAAACCATGAACATTTATTTCATTAATGTCACTATATACAAAGGTGAAAAATGGTGAAATAGGCTGTTGTTGTGGTTTAACCTGGCAGGCAGGTTATGCACCACACAGCCGTTCACTCACTCTCCCCCCATCCCCCAGTGGGATGGGGGAGAGAATCTTGAAAAAGAAAAAAAAAAACTCATGGGTTGAGATAAAGACAGTTTAATAGGACAGAAAAGAAAGGGAAAATAATGATAATAATAATAATGACAATAGTAAAAGAATATACAAAACAAGTGTACACAATGCAATGCACAATACAATATTTCACCACCCGCTGACCAATGCCCAGCCTGTTCCCAAGCAGCGGCACCCCCCTTTGCCCCGGTCAGCCCCCCCAGTTTTATTGTTCAGCATGACGTCATATGGTATGGAATATCCCTTTGGTCAGTCTGGGTCAGCTGTCCTGGTCCTGTCCCCTCCCAGCTCCTTGTGCACCCCCAGCCTCCTCGCTGGCAGGGCAATACGAGGAGCTGGAAAGTCCTTGGCTCTGTATAAACACTGCTGTGCAGCAACTGAAAACATTACCATTATCTTCATCAAAAAATCCAAAACACAGCATTGTGTGAACCTCTGCAAAGAGAATTTAACTCTATCCCATCCAAAACCATGACAGCTGTTCATTTCTAAGGTAACGCAGATAGTTACTGTAAATGATATATCATTTTTTTATCAGGGAACAGTAGGTTAGCCCATAGTAGCTGGAAAAGAAACTAGAATAAAAGAATCTGAAAGACCTAGAAAACAGAATACAACTTTCTTATTTTATCTTACACTTTCTTAAATCCTTTGGTTGATTGATTCTTCTTTGAAGAATGTTTGTCCTTATATCCTCAGAAATTTTATGATTTTTTGTATGTGGCTGTTTTATAACTTTATATGAACCTTCATCTTTCATTCTTTGAACCCAAATATGTTGTGAGATTGTTGCTTCATAATAAATATAATAATGAATTTAACAGTGGATATCAATAAGGAACAGATATACTTTGTCCTTACACAGGTATGTAAATAGAAATGTTGAGATGGATATGTGTGAGGTAAATTAAGAAAGGATTTAGGTATTCCTAGTGGTTTATAAATATGCAAACCCAATAATAAATAATAATTTAAAAAAATACAGAAAAATAGCAGGTGCATAACGCTATCCTTGAGAGGATACATTGAACTGCAGGAGCATTAAAGCACACTAGTTTAGATAATGAAGTCAAATAAATTGTCTTCATCATTGTGCCTTCATTGTCACTAAAGTACACTGTGATAAATGAAGCAGACTTGTCTGATGGAAGTCGTAAACATTCATATTTAATAAACAGTTATTAACACTTCTATAACATTGATGTTTTGTGCTCATTAGATGTTCATTGTGTTACAGCAAGTTTATTTCCTGTTTCATTTCTGCACTGTCATTGTGTATTGCAAGTCTGTGCAAGACAGATCTATCTTTTATGTTCTACAGTACAGTATGTGAGTAACGTTCAGATCTTAATAGAAGTGTCACATCATTTCCAGATCAAATTATCTAGTTTTAACAGCTAAAGGGAATCAAATTAATCAGGGGAAAAAAAAAAAAAAAAAAGCCAAACACTAAAAAAAACACAATACAAACCAACACAAATGTTGTGGTTACCAAGTTGTTGACTGAAATATGTGGAGGTCATGTTTGCCAGTTGTCACTATAAATAGAAGTCATAGACTTACTGAGATTCTCCATTAGTTATCTTTAGCAGTCTTATATTACGAGCACACATAAAGGTTTAAGCTGCTAGGAAGGTGCATGGCCCAAGTGAGTTTAATTGCACAAATAACATTTTTTTTTTTTTAAGGGATTATTAAGCACTGAGAAACAGGGATCCATGGAGGCCCAGAATATTTAATCTGATTTATATGTGATCTTTGCCTTTGAAACAAGCAAAATCTTCATTTCAAAAAAGTAAGGCTTGTATCTCCTACAGAGCAACATCACAGTGTTTTGGAAGATTCTGGGCTGTTTGGCCCTATTGCCTTACATATATCTTTTCTAATTTTCCCTCTGTGGGACTAAGCTATGGAATGTGTCTTTCTTTTCTAGAGTACTTCACAAGCAAAAGCTGCCAGAAACAGGACATTCAGTCCAATTGTCTGAGACTGCTAGAATATCTGTTAATCTCTCCTTTTTGCACTCCAAATACTGCCAAAAATTGCTCATTAGCTCAAAAACAGCCATTTCCAGTGTGCCATGGGGTTTACAGTTACTGATTCAGGAACATTGCAATAAAGACAAAAAAGATATACAGATTTGGTTCTTAAAGACTATGTGACTTAAGGGGCAAGCAAGCCAGGAACACCATAAGCACACACTATAAACACGCTGCTGACTTAACACTGTCAACTATAATTGTGAGATCATATATATATACGATTTTTATATTATATATACTTATTTCTGGTTACATTCATGGTGTGTTTTTGCTGTTGTTGTTGTTTGTTTGTTTGTTTGTTTTAGATATGAGTGTTAAATGCTGTACCTCTTCCTCTTCAGGCATCTTATTATTGCAATCTTAACAGATCTAAAGTCACACAGAGATGCATCTCTGATGTTATCTTTGATGCTTTTTTGTTCTACAAGGGAAACGTTACAGAGTTCAAACTGTGACATGGTCCATTTGCATAATTTATTGATTCTAAAACACAGTTAGACATCTGCTATTTATTTGTCCTTGCTTTGCTACTGGCCATGCACTTTTACAAATACATGCAGGTGAAGAAGATTTTATGTAATTTTGATTGAACAAGGTGGATTTTCATGTAAATCTCTGAAAATAAGCACTCTGATGTGCATAGAAATGGAATATACTAACAAAGAAAGCCATTTTTTTTCTTTTTCACTGGAAAAAAAAATCTGAAGAAATTTTATAAATACAGAAAAAGCATAATGACTCCTCTTATGGTAGCATAAAACTGGGGAAAAAGCAATTTCCCAGCTCTGATCATAATAAACATCCATATTAAATAAAAATGGAAACATAATATATCTTCAATGTTTGCACGTAACAAAAACAATGTGAACTGTTTAGAATATTAACAATTGAATCACTGTTATGCCAGAATGTTCAGTAACCAATTTCAGATTAATTTTCTTAATTGAAACTAATTCCAGTAGTACTTTAATGTTGAACAGCACATGTTCAGGATATCATTTCTTATCCAGGATTTTCCCATGAATATAAAACCTCCCTATTTTAAATTAGTTGAGAGATTAATACTCATTAAGGATTAGTGGATTTTCAAACTTCCTCTTTTATAATAATTTTTTGGAGTTAGTTGAGAATGAAGACCCCAAATATTAAGCCATTTTTTCAAAAAACACAGTTCTTCAGAAGAGATTATTTTTGACTCTTCCAACCTCCCCTGGAGAAGCAAATGAGTGCACAATCATATTAACTCATCAATTTCGAGTGGATAAGTATTTGAGAATCTATAAAACTGTCTTTTTTTTTTTTTTTTTTTTTTTTACTGTTGCTATTGTAACAGATGTAAAGTTTATTGTCTGAGAAAGACAATTGCAATCTAACATTGACATGCAGGTGGTGAGTTGTGATAACCACCTCATAAACAAAATGAGCTTCTTATCTTTATTTACCTGCCTTACTTCTGTTCCTCACTTCACATACACATCTGTTAAGCCACCTGTTGCATCTTGTTATAAATCTCAACTGAAATTTCTATTAGATTTTCAAATTACTGTTTTGTGCAAGAACTAAAAAATGGGGTCTAGTTCTTCTTCTCTTCATGTAGCTCCAGATCAGGAAGTATTGTCTGTCATCCAGTGTAGCTCACTGTATATGACATTAATGATTATATTTTACCTAGATACATTGCTTTTAACCCAGAACTTGGGTGCATCAAATTGTAATTCTTACCTAACAAAGTTTCCAGTCTTTATTTGAAATCTTCAAGTTACAGAGAACCATCACTTCCATTTCTGATTTGTTCTCACTGTTAATAGGTTTAAAAATTTGTTTTGTCCACTGTGAAGTTGTCTGTCTTTATCTTCCAACATTAGCTTCTGCTGTGTCTTGTCTTTCTCAACAAAAAGCCCTTTGTATCCACAGTTGTCTAACCATGGAGGAAATCAAATATTTTAAAGTCATCCTTTCCTCCAAAGCATATACCATATGAGCAGAAAGTCCTCAGCCGTGACTGTATCACTACACAAATGCAGTCACATTGGATTGCATCACTCACTAACAAAGACGTAGGTTGAATCATCCAGGTTCCTATGTAGCTGAAGGAGGGAGAGAGGCACCTCTAAGCTTAACTCAGAACTTCACTTGGCTGAATCACCCTTTGATTTTGCTGAAAGTGCTTAGTTGAAGTATATGAAGTTAAACTGGGGCATATTCAGGACTTAACTAACTTTTAATCTATTTAGTATATGTGATAGAGATGCATTTATCTGAATTTCAGACAGCAGCATGACAAGCTCCTCATAAATATCTTAATATTTGAATCAGAGCAATTGCATTTTCCCATAAAACCACACTGATCGTTTGATTCAGTCTATCTTTATAACCTCTAGTACAAATACAAATATGAACACCATCTCAGATTACTTTTTCTATTATTTACTTAAGATTTTTGATATGCTAACCAGCTTACTCTTACTAATCATACCACTTACTCTTTCTAAATACTGTAACAGCAGTAATACTCTCCCATTCATCTAGAACTTCTCTCATATTCAAATCATAATCTCCCCATCGCACTCTTGAACTGAGGATAAGGTGAAAGTTATTGTGTGTTTGTTGACTGAAAGTTGCTAATCCAAAGATGCTTTTTAATGATGTCTTTAGGATCAGAAGTATTTTATTATCTCCATGTGATACATTTTTATATATGGCTTTTTTCCACATGCAAAGGAAGAATTCTCAAGATTTCTTCATTTTCTGCATTATTATTAACAGATTGCCATCTCTAACTAGTAATGGGTTTACAGATTTGTTGGGATTTTTTAACTGGAGTATATATATTAAATGTATTACAACATATTAATAATTAACTGTTGTCTTCATAGCTTATTCTGTTAGTCATGGACTTGCCATTTTAAAATAATTCGGCTGAATATTTTTAATCCTGTTATTTTCAGTCCTGTTGTTTAAGTTGAAACAATGATGCTAACTTTTCAGATTTTTAAGTTTTCTTCTTTAGGCATTATAACTTCTTTGCTAATGACTGCAAAGCATATGGTGTAACCAATACAGCTGTCTTTAAATACACTAATTCTATCAAGTACCAACAATAAAGCAGGTACAAAATCCATGTTCCCACCTATTGATGTTTGTTTATGGCTTCATAAAGACCTTATATTTTATAGTATCAAAAATCTGTTCAGCAGTATAGATTTCTAGCTGACACCTAAGAATCTCACATAAGGCCTAGGACATCCAACAACTGACTATAAGCTGTTTTTCTACAGGAATCAGAAAATAAAAAATGAATGAAAAAAATAGATAAATAATGAGGAAACAATCAAATATACAAATACAAACATGCATGCTTACATATGTGCGTTTGTGTGCTTCTATGTATGTTAATATACATTCTTTAGGTTATATGAAGCTTTTTTTTTCAGTCAAGTAGACAAAATACAGTTAAGTAGTTTGATAACTTGATGCTATGCTGTTTGGTAAACCATTGCGCGTTTTGTTCTGAGTGGGTTAGTGATCTAGATACTGAAAGGGACCTGGAGGCTCTGGTGGACAACAGGCTGAACAAAAGTCAGCAGAGTGCTGCTGCAACAACAAAGGCAAGTTGGATCCTGGGCTGTATCCACAGGGGCATTACTAGTAGAGATAGAGATGTAATCATCTGACTCTGCTCAGCACTTCTCAGGCTACACAGGTAGTACTGTGTCCAGTTCTGGTCCCCACATTTCAAAAAAGATGTAACAGACTGGAGACCCTATAAAGTAGGGTCACGAAGATGATCAAAGGTCTGGAGAACCAGCCCTGTGAGGAAAGGCTACAGGAGTCAGGTCTTTTCATGTTGGAGAAGAGAAGGCTCAGGGGGGACCTCATCACAATTTTTCCAGCACTTACAGGGCAGCTACAAAGAGGACAGAGGCTCTCTCTTTACAGGGAGACACGTGGAGAAGACAAGGGTCAAGAGGTACAAATTGCACTGGGAGATGTTTCATCTTGATAGAAGAAAGAAATTTTTTTTATAATGACAACAATCAATCTCTGGAATAACCTCCTTAGGGACGTGGTGGAGTCCCCATCACTAGAAGTTTTCAAGACACAACAACCTCATTTAGGTACCCTTTTCCATGAAATGTTGGACCAGGTGATCTTTCAAGGTCCCTCCTAACTTGGGCTGTTCTATGATTGCATGATTCTATGTTCTCTGAATTTTCCCATTTTTGTATTGAAGCTGCACCAAATTACAGAAGTAATCGACTGTGCTGCTTAGAGGAAAAAGTTATTGCCAAAAGTAGAAGATGAAAATGCTAAAGCAAATTACTTGTAAATGTAAAGATTAGGTTGTTTTCTATCAGAAGAACTACATGGAAATGAAGGTACAAATATTCTGAGAGCCTTTGAAAACGTGTCATATGCATATTAAGACTCTATGGTTTCCAAATTAAATTTTGACACCAATCTTTACCCTGCACAAGTCAGCTCCTGTCTAAAATGATCATCTGAGTACATATTGTAAGTTCTGCATTCCTCATATTTTTTCAGAGCTTTTAGCAATTAATGGTATTTTAAGCTTCATAGCCTGGCATTACTCATATGAACTTTAAAGAAACTACAGCTTGCGTCTATGCATATTTCTAGTCATTTGCTTTGAAATTAATTTGGCAAAGGAGCGGAGAGCTGAATAAGAGTACACAGGTGAGGAATTTATCTATCCAAGGCTGTGTATACAATATGTGATGCATAAAAATCCTTCATAAATTTCATCAGGATTTTCCAGTCTCAAGTGTCTCAAGGGCCTCAAATTTCAGGTCTTTTCTTCCTTGAGATTTGTTAGATAACTCTCCTTTTCAATTACCATTCACTGGAAGAGGTTCTGTCTGTTGTCCATTATGATACTAGCTCTTAAACCAGACCTTGCAACTGGAAGTTGTAACATCTTATCAGATTGATGATCAGATTAGATCTTTTATCAATAATGTGTTGGAGCTTTATTAACGTGTCCTAACTAACCAACCCTAATTGGGTTGGGGCATTTTTGGGGCAAAGGCTTCTGGTTAACTGATTGTTTCGAATTAATCTGTATCTTTAGGCAAACTAAGAGGTAAAAGGCAAATAAAAATATTCATTTACAGCATCCATAATATGGAAAGGAACTACATTTTTCCTTTCCTTTCCTTTCCTTTCCTTTCCTTTCCTTTCCTTTCCTTTCCTTTCCTTTCCTTTCCTTTCCTTTCCTCCCCTTTCTTTCCTTTCCTTTCCTTTCCTCTCCTTCTCCTTTCCTTTCC
>VXAL01017276.1:227236-246299 GCA_013399475.1 Chauna torquata
CCGTGTTTTTCTTCTTTCTTTCTGTCTTTCTTTCTGTCTTTCTTTCTCTCTTTCTCTCTCTTTCTTTCTTTCTGTAAAGAAAGACAAAAAAAGAACAGAAAAAAATGTACTTGATCTATTTACACTCTCATTAATTTAACCTAAAAAGTTTACTTCCTGCAGTCAGATGACTTACAGGAGACACATTCCTTCCAGATATTTTTCCAGAGTTTTTTTCCTCTTTGAGTGTTCTGTGCCTCAGATTACATTACACAAAGAGCTATTTTACTGCTACATGTTACAGTTAAAATTAAAATTCTTTTAATCTTTTTTTTCCAATATACTCCATCTTCTTTCTCCTTAAACTTATTGATTTCTGCCCATCGACACCCATTCTCACTTCTCACCACTTCTTTAACATCAATATATTCGGTAAAATATCAAAGTATTAAAGTATAAATTAATCATTTATTTTCTTTGGAGATAAATATTCTGCTTTTTGAAACCATCTGTACTTGACTGGTCAATTAGCTCCATGACTAAAGGATAAATTAGATAGGCAGTTTGTAATTTCCAGTATGAACAGTCTCTGTCTACTGAATCATAGAATAATTTCGGTTAATAAAGACCTTTGGAAGAAATATAATCCAGTCCCTTGCTCAAAGCAGGATTAGCCCCAACGTGAGGTCATATTGCTCAGGGTCTTGTCAAGGCAAGTTTTAAAAATATCTAGAGATTGGATCCAGAGGCTTCTCTGGGCAGCTTGTTCCCATGCTTACACTTTTTTCCCTTGTATGTAGTTAGAATTGCCTTTGCTGCAACTTGTGATTGTTGTCTTTAGTCCTTTCACTGTATACCTTTGGCAACAGTCTATCTCCATCTGCTCTGAAATTGCCACTTCCAGATAGATGAAGGTAAAAATTTAACTTTCCTTCCCCACTTAGCTTTCTCTTCTTCATACTAACCATAGTTCTTTCAGAGTTCCCTTGTGCCTCACCTGCTCCAGCCCATAGCCATTCTGGTTCTCCTCCGTGGGACTTTCTCCAGCCTTGCCAGTCCCTTTCTTGTAGAGGGGATGGTTCTCCAAATATGGGTTCACAGGTGCCAAGTACAGCAGTAGCACCACTACTACCACCACTTCCCCTGACCAGATGGCTATGCCCCAGTTAATGCAAAGGGATCTTGTCCAAGAGGATCCAGTCTATGATACATACTTGAGTTTTGGCTGAAACCAGACATCACTGTAAATTAACCACTATGGAGTCTGAGATGATTTCTTTATCAAAATATTTCCTTCAGGAATACTATGCTAGTCCTAACTTGGAATATAACCAAATTGCAATTAAATGGTCATCAGGTATCAATCATTTGTCCCTGAAGAAGGAACCTGGAGTCCTTCAGGAGGGAGAAGAGTACCAAAACCTTTTCATTTGTATCAAAGTCTTTGTGTGTACGTAGGAAGCATGAGCCAAACTTGGTAGAGAAAAATAAGCAAAAAGTGATTGAGATGGTAGGAAACAGAAATGAGAAACAGGCAACTCAGGAGGACTACAAAGATGTTGTGAGGTTATACAGGGAGGAAATAAGATGGGCCAAAGCCCAGCTAGAACTTAACTTTGCTACTGCAGTAAAAGACAATAAAAATGTTTTTATAAACACATAAACAAGAAAAGGAGGACTAAGGAGAATCTCTGTCCTTTATTGAATGCGTGGGGGAAGCACAATGACAAGAGATCAGGAAAAGGCTGAGGTACTTAATGATTTCTTTGCCTCAGTCTTTATTAATAAGACTAATTATTCTTGGGGTACCTAGCCCGCTGAGCTGGAAGACAGAGACAGGGAGCAGAATGAAGTCTGCACAATCCAAGGGGCAAATGCTAGTGACCTACTACACCACTTGAAAACACACAAATCTATGGGGCCAGATAGGATCCATGCAAGGGTGCTGAAGGATCTGGTGGAACTGATCACTAAACCACTTTCACTAATTCATCAGCAGTCCTGGCTAACTGGGGAGGTCCCGGTTCACTGGAGGTTAGCGAATGTGATATCCATCTACAAGAAGGGCAGATAGGTTGATCTGGGGAATTACAGGCCTGTCAATTTGACCTCAGAACCAGAGAAGATCATGGAGCAAATCATCTTGACTGCTATCACAAGGTACATACAGGACAACTGGGTGATCAGACCCAGTCAGCATGGATTTAGGAAAGGCAGGTCCTGCTTGACTAACCTGATCTCCTTCAATGACAAGATGACACATTTAGTGGACAAGGGAAAGGCCATGGATTTTTTTTTTTTTTTAACTTTGGACTTTCGCAAAGCATTTGATACTGTTTCCCATGGCACTCTCCTGGAGAAACTGTCTGCTCATGGCTTGGACAGATGTCCTTTTCACTGGGTAAAAAAATGGCTGGATGGCAAGGCACAAAGGGTCATTGTGAATGGAGTTATATCTGGTTGGCAGCCAGTCACAAGAAGTGTTCCCCAGGGCTCATTACTATGGCCAGTTTTCTTTAACATTTTTATCAATGATCTCGATGAGGGGATTGAGTGCACCCTCAGTAAGTTTGCAGATGACACCAAGTTGGGTGGGAGTGTTGATCTTCTTGTGAGTAGGAAGACTCTGCATAGTGATCTGGATAGGCTAGACTGATGGGACACATCCAATTGTAAAGCATTCAACAAGGCTAAACACCAGGTGCTACACTTGGGTCAAAATAACCCAGTGCAGTGATACAGACTAGGGGAAGAGTGGCTGGAAAGTTGCCTGCAGGAAATGACCTGGGGAAGCTGGTTGACAGATGGCTGAACATGAGCCCCCAGTGTGCCTAAGTGGTCAAGAAAGCCAATGTCATCCTGGTCTGCATCAGAATTAGTGTGGCCAGCAGGATGAGGGAAGTGATTGTCCCTCTGTACTTGACACTGGTGAGACCACACCTTGAGTACTGTGCTTGGTTTTGGGCCCCTCGCAACAAGAAAGATATTGAGTTGGTAGAATGCATTCAGAAAAGAGCAATGAAGCTGTTGAAGGGACTAGAAAACAAGACATGAGAAGTGGCTGAGGGAACTGGGGTTGTTTAGTCTGGAGAAAAGGAGGCAGAGGGGATACCTCATGCTCTCTACAACTATCTGAAAGGAGGTTGCAGCAAGGAGGGTGTTGGTCCCTTTTCTCAGGTAACAAGTAGTAGGATGCAAGGAAATGGCCTCCAGTTGCATCACGGGAGGTTTAGATTAGATGTCAAGAAAGATTGCTTCATGGACAGAGTGGTTAGGCATTGTAACAGACTGCCCAGGGAAGGGGTAGAGTTGCCATCATCCCTGGAGGTGCTTGAAAGATGTGTGGATATGGCGCTTAGAGACATGATTCCATGGTGGACTTAGTAATGTTACCTGATGGCTGGACTTGATGATTTAATGGGCCTTTTCCAACCTAAATAATTCTATGATTCTATGTCATTGTGGTTGTTTTCTGCTACTTTATATCTGCAAAATCTCACAGATTTTTGCACAATGCATCTGAAAGATGGAAAAATTACAGCCAGCATCCCAATACTAAACAATGGTTCTCTTAGGATAACTCTGAAAGACAAGCTTGTCATCAAGCTACTTTTTATCAAGAGCATAAAAATTGCAAAGAGTTTCCAAACCTGAAGTTCAAGGTTGCTGTACAGATACTCAGGATAGAATGCTTGTTAAAAGGGGAAATAAAAAAACATCCTAATATACTGGGGTTTTGGCATAAGGTAATGCCTAGGTGGAGAATCAAATCTCCTAAACAAGATGGTCATTCACTCACTGGTAATAGTTGGTTTTTCTGTTGCAAGAGTCCTTGCAGTGGTATCTTCATTTGAATTGAAAGAAACTCTCCCAAACCACTGTTTTTCTCATTTCCTGTAATCAAGCCGATGGTCCTAGGTGACCACCCCAACATATGCAGCATTTATTATTATTGTTCTGCTGATTTTCTATTTTAATTACATATGAAATGTTTCTTAAGTATCTTGCTGACATCCTAAGTGGCTTCTTTTACAGTTTCTGTTGACTATTTGCAAAAGTTGTATTTATGCACACCTCTGATTTATTATTTATCATCACCTCTGCAACAGGAATGACCTAGGTGAGCCTTTGGGATGTTATGCCCAGGATGTTAATCCACACATTGAAGCATAAAAATGTGCAACAGTGAGTTAACAGAATTGTCCAAAATTCCCACCTGGAAGGGTCCTGTAATTGGCAAATGCTTAATTGTGAAGATTTGGTCAAACACATTGTTTAAGTCATTGTTTTCAAGTCATTATGTCAAGCTATCATCTCAAGACCATTATGTCTTCTGTGTAGATGAGTAACTGGACCATGCAGAGAATTAATGACTGAAGTGTACTCGCTGTGCACATAGGCCCAGTCCTGATACCATGATACACCACAGTTATAACTAAAGAACTAACCTGATTTTTGTACTTATAACCTACTTATCACTTAAGTCCCACAGCACTTTACATAAGCTCATGTAGGATGTTTAGGTTAAACCATAACATTGGGTGTTTGTTTGTTTGCTTGTCCATTCTTAATTAAAAAAAAAAAAAAAACCAAAAACAGAAATATTCTTTTGTGTCAGGTATAATAGTTTTTTTGTTTGTTTGTTTGTTTTTATGTTTAAAGAAAGAGGTGTTTATATGAAATACCATTTCTATGAAGCATAGCAATTGTATTTCTGAATCAATTTTGGATATAAGTTGTTTGTTTCCTCATAAATTCAAGATTTTTATGGGGAAAATAATTTTGGTTAGTTTTAGTCATAATGCATAACAGAAGACCTAATTTGCATTTGTAAATAAGCAAGTTTGCTGTTCATATTTGCATAAACCTCTATCCTGGCAGGTATACAGGCTACTAATCTTATACAGTCTCTGCAAAAAAATGTTACAGAATTCCTTTTCATTTAAATACCCTAAAATATAGACACATGCTCTTTAAGGAGCATCTGAAGTCCACAAGAAACAAATGCATTTCTTGCATAAAATTTATTTTATAATATAATTTCATAAACACTCTTCTTTAGATGCTTCTGTAATACATTCTGTCCTTGAGGTAACATTTAGACCTAGTTAAAAAAATTCTGCCCAAACTGTTTTTAAAAGGCAGAAAAAAATGTTTACAACAGAATATTTTTATTAGAAATACCTATATTTTCCAGGATAATTAACATTTATATAGAAAAAGCAAACATCTGAAAGGGAAAATATAGCCATTAGGAAAAACATAAGTGGAGATTATGTTCCCAGTCTCTTCCACAGACCAGAATCCTCAACAGAACTATTTTTTAATGGTGCACAGATATCCAAATATCCTGTAATACATCATTCCCATCTCAAAGAGATGGCACTGTGGTATTTGTTCAGAGGTGCAGCTCAAACTATAATATAAAAGGCACTCTGAGGAATATGTACTAAAATTTAAAGGATGCAATTTTTGAATTCTACTGTTCTGGTTTAAGATATTTTTTTCCCCTCTTGACAAATTCTAAAATCTTTTAGGAAATACTCAAGTTTTCAGACCAAAGCTAGCCCTAATGTACAATGCAAGTTGAGCTAAGCACTCAATTACCTTTTGAACAGTCACACCTTCTTTAAAAGGAATCAAAAATTCCAGCTTATAATAATTTTAGTATCCCTAGCCTATTACTAATATATGCATGATCACAGCTCTTTAAAAATAATTTTATGACTGGCTTAATCATCAGCTTCCACCACACTCTTGCCTTAAAAGCGACACCATTTTAAAAATATTTATCTAAGACTAATGAGGGCTTCAAGCCTAAGCCCTGTTTGCTGCAAATGTGTAGGCATTTGTTTCAAAAATAAATCTGAAAAGAAAAGAATTGTTAAAAATTGTATTAATGTGATGATATTTGGCAGAAATACTTTCTAAATAGAAATCTTTGATACCTTCCTTTAGGTCTCTACTAGCACAAAACTTTTAAATAAAAATCCAACTTTTTTTTTTCTTTCTTTATATTTCTTTTTCTTTTTTTTTTTTTTTGAAGAAAGAAAAAGAGTTGCAGACCATCTAAAACAGCAGGCTAAAAAATACAAAACATCAATATTTTTTGCATGTCAGTAGTCTGCAGACTGTGTGAACTACTGTATATGCACAAACCAGGTATTGGTGCAAGCAAGCCTTTTCATGCAAGCATCTGTATGGTATCCATATGGCTTTATGATTAGGATAGAGCTTATAGAAAACAATGTATATTCTAAGAATCTTTTAAAATAAATCCTTAATTTCATCCTGCTTTAAGTTCTCTTCCATGCTAGAAGAAAATACTTCCTTAAATCCAGCTTTGATTCAGTTCCTGAAAGCAGGGACATTATAAAAAAAAGAAAAACAAAGGGGGGTCACATTCTATTCCAGAGCTTTGCCAACAACTAAGATGTCATTTCTATTTATTTTTATTTACTTTTATCCATTAGTTAAGTGAATAGAGTACTTAGATATTTCCCTCAGAGGGCATTGAAAAGAGCCCTTCCAATCATGTGCTTATAAATGAATTGTGAATATCTTGGGTGTCATAGCTTTTAAGAAATTGTGACATTGCTGTTCTGCAGATGACCTTGTGAAGGCTTACCAACCTATTTTAATAGAAAGATTAAGGAAAACGGACCATAACTGGCTGCCCTTTTTGGAGTGTGATAGGGTTTGATTTCAAGTTGTGAAATAACAAAAACAAAGCAGGAGGCAAAGGGAATGAATTTCAATGACAAATGCTCAACAGTCTTGGAAATGCAATTGCTCAGAACTCTGCATTGACACTGGAAATATTTGACATGTATCAGTAAGGAGGAAGATAGGTTTGGCTGGAGTTTCACAGAATCACAGAATGTTTGAGGTTGAAGGGACTTCAGCAGGTCTTCTGGTCCAAAATCCCCCTGGTCAAGCAAGGACACCTAGGGCCACTGCTTGAGGAGCAAATCCAGGTAGCTTTTGAAGATCTCCAATGAGGGAAACTCTACAACCTCTCTGGGCAACCTGTGCCAATAAGTCCATCACTGGCACAGTAATGAAGTGCTTCCTGATGTTTAGATGGAACCTCTTATGCTCCAGTTTGTGTCCAATGCCTCTTGTTCTGTCACTGGTGTCCTGGTTTTGGCTGAGACAGAGTGAATTTTCTTCATAGTGGCTGGTATGTGACCTGTTTTGGATTTAGGAGAAAAATAATGCTGATAACACATTGATGTTTTAGTTGTTGCAGAGCAGTGCTTACACTAAGCCAACAAGTTCTCAGCTTCTCCTACTGCCCTGCCAAGTGAGCAGGCTGGGGGTGCACAAGAAGCTGGGAGGGAACAGAGCCAGGACAGCTGACCCAAATTGGCCAAAGGGATATTCCATACCATTTGACATCATGCGGAGCCATAAAAACTGGGAGGGTTGGCTGGGGAGATGGCCACTGCTCAGGGACTGTCTGGGCATTGGTTGGCTGGTGGTGAGCAATTGCATTGTGCATTACTTTGTGTGTGTGTGTGTATATATGTGTGTGTATATATATATAATTATTATTATTATTATTTTCCCTTCATTTTTATGTCCTATTAAACTGTCTTTATCTCAACCCAGGAGTTTTACCTTATTTTCTGATTTTCTCTCCCATCCCACTGAGGGGGGGAGTGAGTAAACAGCTGTGTGGTGCTCAGCTGCCTGCTGGGGCTAAACCATGACAACTTGGCACCACTGAAAAGAGCCCAGCTCCATCTTCTTTGCAACCTCCCTTTAGGTATTTATAGACATTGGTAAGATCTATGCCCTGAGACTTCTCTTCTCCAGACTGGACAGTCCCAGCTCTCTCAGCCTTTCCTCACAGGAGGGGAGCTCCAGTCCCTCGATCATCTTGGTGGCCCTATGTTGGACTCTTTCCAATATGTCCAGGCCTCTATTGTACTGGAGGGCCCAGAAATGGACTCCAGTACAGTACTCCAGGTGTGACCTCACCAGTGCTGAGTAGAGAGGAAGGATCAGCTCTCTTGACCTCCTGATGATACTTTGCCTAATGCAGCCAAGGATACTCTTAGCCTTCTTTGCAGCAATGGCACATTGCTGATTCATTTTCAGTTTTGTCCCCACCAAGATCCCCAGATCCTTTTCTGCAGAGCTGCTTTCCAGCTCGGTGGCACCCAGCATGTGGCTATTCCTCCCCAGGTGCAGGACTTTGCCCTTCTCCGTGCTGAATTTTGTGAGATTCGTGTAAGCCCACCTCTCCAGCCTGTCAAGATCCTTCTGGAGGGTGGCATGGCCCTCTGGTGAATCTGCCAACACCCCCCAGTTTCGTGTCATCTTTTGTTTCAGTACATACTAGATCCTAGAAAATTAGAATGGTTAGAATCTGCTAAATATGATAACTAGAAATATAATTTTTTTTATACCTTGGGAATAAAATTTGTTTTGTAAAAAATATTACTGTACAATATCTATTCCAAATAAGGGCAGGATAGAAATACATACATAAAACATGCATATTTACAGCACAGTTACAAAGTATGTACTTTTGAGAAGACTAGGATAAGGAAAATACTCTCTCAGTTCGTGTGATAACAGTCACAAATATATTTCTTATGCACATTTGTTATATGCATATTTTGTGTGTAAATGTTATATATAGTTCGAATTCACACTGTTCTTTTTAAGCTGAAAAAAATAAAGGATAATTGTAAGAATTATATCTTAAAAGTGTAAGCTAGGTCACTTTCTGAAGGACTTTTTTTTTTTTTAACTTTACAAAGCAAATTAAATGAAACAGAAGTATATATATACAGTTACCTTATAAGGGTAACAGGCAGAAAGTTGCATAGATCTCCTTAAAGATTGTACATTTATTTGCTCATAAATTTGCAAAATTCTCTCTCTCTGGGATCTGTAATTTTGGAGGACTCTTCCATCTAGGGTTGATATTTTTGTTATTCATTTGGCTGGGGGAACAAACGATTTCTGAGAAAAAAGAAATAGACACACAGTTTTGAATGTTAAACGACTGTGGAGACTTTTAACATTAGGAAATTCTTGTACTTCTACTATTTGGACAAGGCATGATGTAGCAAAGAGGTGGCCTTCATTTCAGGGATGAACATTTTTTTCTTTTCACTGTTCAAACCTTTGTTAATGCGGAGTATGTCTACCTGGGAAATTTAATTTCCACATGAAGTGTCAAAACTTTACATTTGAATTCATGGAAAGGTCCACCTGCCTGAGCAGATGCCATCCTAGGCAAGGGGTACGTCTCCCATTTTCAGCTTTTACCTGCACTCAGTCAGTCATTCTTGGAACCATCGCTGTATCTGAGAACAGAGAGGTTGCCCTTTTTGTATTCCTGCTCTCCTCCAGGTCTTCAGCAGCACAGAGAAGGAAGCTTCCTGAATCGAATGCAAAGGGACATCATTAAGGAAAGGAACACTGAGGCTAGGACAGGAGCAGTTATGATAGAGCCAAGTAAGAGACATGTGAAGAAACTGTTTGATCTAAAGGATACTGAATGCCACATCACTGGAGGATGGACAAAGAAGAAAGCAGGCCTTTCTAAAAAAGGACACCTAAATAAAAAGCTTGAAGAAGGGGGGCGGGGGAGAACTAGAACTAAGTGGAGTCTAAGAATGATAATGAGGGAGAAATAATTTGAATGTGGGCTTATGGGTAAGTCAAAGGACAGCAGTGTTCAAAGGAAAGAATCGAAAGTGGCTAAGTTCAAGAGCTATTTCCTTCTGGAAACTGAACAGAACATAGTGTTCAACATATACAGCTGAATAAAAGAGGACCAGAGTGTGATTTCAAGAACTGGCTCCCTGATTATTCAGAGTTTTACTGTAAGTGTACAACTCATCTCAGGTTTGGATGGCTTCAGCTAGTTCTGTCTAAAAGAAATCTGCCAGAGGAAACATGTTGTAAGCAAGGATGTCCATTGTTCTGTGCCACTTTGTTTCAAAGCAAAGTATTGTTTCTGTATATCTTTTATTTAGCAATGTAGGCATAGTGATTATTGCAGTTTCATTAATTGTGTTGACAGCAAATTCTTACAGCCTTGGTATGAATTCAGATACTCCCATACTACTACACTCATCTATTAAAAGCTGCAAAGTTTCTCATCCTGTTGATTAAAAATGAAGATGTTGACATGATTTCACTTGATGTAATTTCTGTGTTCCCAGTTTATCAACAAATAAAAAATCAAACCATTCAAGCACTGAAAAGTTAAGAAATGTCAGAATTAATGTGACTTGCAAGGGTTGGAAATGTTGGAAGTTGGGCAATATATGAGGCAAAAAATTCCTAAATAGCAATTTTATTTCTATGAATTTCTAACATAGTCCTATGGTTAAAACAGACAAAATTGGTTTGATATTTCTGCTTTTACAGAGTAGTTTAATATAATGTGAAATTACTCACATAAACTTTTCACACTTCTTAATTTTACTTTTTTAAAGAATGCTGTTTGATTTCTCACTGAATTTAAACTATGACAAGTACTGATAAAAAGGTCTGCAGAAAAATAGAACAATGGAGCCAAAAATATTCTCCATCGAACTTTTAAGTCAATCTGAAATTAATTAAAAATGTTATTTGTTTTCCTATCCGAACATACTGAAAAAAAAATACTCTTTATAGGTTGAAGAAAGAAGGGATACAGAAATATAAGAGTGCTTAACACTGATGTCATCTGCTTTTTCTCATTTGTTGTTTATGAATAAACACCTGGTCTGGATAGCAGGCAGGCTGATAAAAGTAGCTTGTAGATTATTATGTAGTATCCTATTTTCTGTTCCTCTCTCTTTTCCTTCTTTTCCTTCAATAAGAAGAAACAGAATAACTATTTTGTAAGCCATTTGACTCTCTGTTTGCAAACAAAAAAGTATAGTTCATTGAGTATCCAGTTAGTTTGATATAATTTCCTCAGGTTACGAAATTTCTGCAAGTTTCCAGGAGGAGGCAGCTATGTTGCAGAAGAAGAGAATTATTAATATTCTCACTTCAAGTTGAAACTTTTCTGAGGAATACATATGGGTATTCGCTTTGCAGTCAAAAATCACAGAACAAAGCTTCTCTACTGGTACTTCTGTGCCTAACAGTTTTCTGTTATTGTCCAATTCCATGTTTGAAATGTTTATTCATAAAACTGATCTAGAACCTTGCTTTTTAAGCACTTTCTTTGGTAAGGTTAAAAGTACTAGATAATTTTTGACACCTTTTAATTTAAAAATATTCCAAACTTTTTGGAATGGCAATATGCTGGTTATGAGGATTTTAAACTGTTTTCACTGGTCGGCTCAAATTTGCCAAAAAGTTGTTCTGGTAGAATTCTTAGCAAACTTTAGGATTTTATAATATATATATNTAAGTTATATATTACAAATATTATCTGAACTAATCTCTGCAGGCCTTCTATATACCCAGAGATGAGAAATGGATACTTTTAAAGTGCAATTCATATTTTACATATACTTTAAGATGAGATAAAACATTCCTTGAGGTGCCTATCTGTCTACACTAGCTATAAAAGAAACTTAGAAATTGATAGGTCAGATTTATATTACAGATTTGTACATCTGGTCGTATGAATCCCATACTTTTCATATGTCATTGAAGCAGACGATATTAAACAATTAAAAAGGTCAGCTAAATCTGTCTTCTCTGGAGAACAAAACAGAACAAAGCAAACAAACAAACCAAAACATATACCACAAATTGCTCAGTGAAAACAAGCAAACACTTTTGACCATAACTGTCTCTGCCTTATTCCCTGGTAAGTAAAATGGAGATAATCACATTATCTAATGTGATAGTGGATTAATGAAAATACATTTTTTTTCAATTTTTTATTGCCCACATAGTAAGGCACATGGTTATGTGATGAGTGCCACAGGAAGACTCATAGAGAAATTATTAAGAGAGAGCTGTGTTGGAGCAGCATGCAATAGATAAAACGGGGGGCTGTGTACACAGCAGTAAAGAAAAACAACATTTTTCACCAGAAATTTATTGAAAGAGGAAAGTCATAGAAAAATAAAAGTCTACCAGAATAAATCATACATCTGTCATATTGCATCTACAAGACAAAATTAAATGAAGGTTTTATGGGAAAACTTAATTTTGCTACTTTCTGACTTTTATGTACTTTGTTACAAATATGTCTCCAGCATTATTTGTGTGCGTGCGTGTGTGTGTGTGTATTAACTAGTAGAATATTGGGGCTGAATTATAGTCTCAAACCTTTCTACAAGCCTAATCACTTATTAGGTATTTAGAAAGTTATATATGAGGAACTGGGAAACAACTTAGGATACATTGCAATGCCATATATTTATAAACTATTAAATCATATGGCAAAAATGTTCCTAAGCACATAGTATGCATCTGCCTTTGTACTACAGCACATAGCAGCCTTTTGAACTTATGTAACAATTGTGCTGATATTAATGATAAAATCTTGTTCGTCTTTTTGCTGTCAGTACTCTAGTTGGAAGTCAGTTCCAGAGCCTTACTAGTTTAATGTTAAAAGCGTTCTTCTAATTATGAGCCTAAATGCATTCATGATCTGTCTGTATAAAGTGATTCATGATAAAACAATCACTTTTTGAGTGCCTGCTTTATGCTACCTGATTTTTAAGATGACGGATACAAACTCAATGATGTATAATGAGTGCAATCTAAAAGACGAACAAGAAGTATTAATTATAGACTGCATTGACTAGTTCATCTCTTCCTTTTCTAACTTTCTACTAGATCCCTCAAGAAATTCCTTGGTAAAGTGATGTTTCCCAAATTTAACTGTACTCATGTAAGCACTCAAGCAAAGACTCAGCTAAGGGCAACCTCTCTAAATGCTCTTTATCTTATTGATTTTTCATTCTGAGAAAAAAAAATAAAATAAAATATTGGTTTAACATTAAATAATTATCTTTTTTTTCTTTTTTTAAATTAATTATGACTTCCTTTTGAGGTTATAGAGTCAACTTATATAGCACCATATGTCAATGATTCTATGATCTCCTGAAAATGTTAAAGGTTTTTTTTTCAAGTAATTCTTATTCTTTGCTAGTTTAGTAGCAAATTAGAGCAAATTGTTTGTTCTGTAAAGAATTGCGTGGTTGAATTTCATAGGTAAATAGAGAGAGAGAGAGAGATCATGTACAATATCATTTTATACCAAGGTAGACTCTAACATTCATGTATAGGTGTGTCTCTGTGTGTGCATGCATACCCTTTCAAGTCTTTCACTAAATTACTGATATTTTTAGGTACAGTTCAGAATGAGTCTCATTCACTTCAAAAAATAACTGAAAATGGTAGGTGTATATTGCATGAAATATCTGATTTTTGACTACTTAGGACTATTAATTAAAAAAAAAAAAAAAAAGCATGTGAATCTGATTTTCTCTTGCACTTAAGGCTACATTGTCTGTGATATTTACTTCTCAAGAAATGCCAAAGTATACAGCCCTAGAAAGTTTATTTTCTTTATTAAGCTTGTTTTGCAAATTGTAACTGTTCTCATTGTTGCACTTGCAATAAAGTTCCTATGAACATAAGTCATACCCATTCCTGCAATATTTTCCATGGAGGAGCTCATTATTCCAACGCTGAACCAGTTGCTCCCATTGGTTTCCGTTATGAAGTCCGCTGTGTTTCATGACACTTCTCTGCATTGGCTAGGAATAGGATGCCACATTTTTTCAAAGTCTTCTGCTCAATTTGTTAATGAGCTGTACTTTATCTTGTGCCAGAAGAAGGTTCTAGACCACTTTCTCTTACCTCTATTGGCCATCAATGATATTTTACCAGCTGGAATTCCTGCACTGCAATTTTATGTGGCATTTGGGTGGGGGTGATGGAGAATTTGAGTGTTCCCAATGAATTCCCAGGCAGAAATTCATATTTGTGTGCAAGTATGCCTCAGCTTGCAGAGCAGTACTATGCTTCTTTAGAGTGGTGTGAGTTACCAGAGCAGAAATGTCCTCTGCATCTTTTGATGGAGAAGGAGTATAAGGAAGAACAAACCCCAAGATAAGGTCATTTCCAAATTTTAGTTGTTTGATGACCCACAGAGAAGGAAAGGTTGAGGAAATTCATACATTTAGGATCAATACCAAATCAGATGTACGTGTCTGATGAATCAGATAAAGAAAAAAAAAACATGAATTAAACTAGTGTATTAATGTCTGCTAACTAGAAGCATATCCTTTGTATCCCTAGTTACATTTCAATTGTCTTTAATTTGAGAGTGTTTTGATTTTCCATGATCCAGGGAAAGATGAGGGTAATACTCTGAATCTACTCATAGCACATTCAGTTGTGTTTTTATTGAGAAATGAGATAGAGGTAGTTAAAAAAAAAAAAAAAAAAAAGAAAAGAAAAGAAAATATTTTTAAAATTGAAGTAGAAACTTTGGCTGTTATCTGAGGTTATATTAGGATACCACTGTTCTTTTGAAGGTGCTTTGAAACAGAATGATTGTTGTCAAGACCACCTTGCAAAGGGCAGTAATTAATTCAACAAGAAGTTGCTGGTGATGCTATTTTTCCCAGAATTTTTCACAATTCATAACATTAGTACTAGAGGTTTCATAATAGAACCACAACAATAAAACCAGTCATTTAATGTAATGTTAGAAATATTCAGACATTTCTTATAATGACCAAGTAGAAAAATCAGACAGTGAAATGGAATGCTTGTAATGCCAGCCATTTCAAAAACTGACTGACATTTCTACCTGTTCCACAAAATGACAGTGAAGAAGACACTTCATGAAGTGACTAAAAAAGTGGCAATTTTACAGAAGGTCTATTCTTCTGTATATACAGGCTAAGGACAACATATTTGGCCACATTTCTTCATGAGAAAAAGTCTGTTTAAGAGGTGAAAAGGTTAGCTTTCTCCATAGTAATTTGTGAACATGGATCATAATGTTGATGGTGAGAAGAAAATAATATCTTCCAGATGTGGTTTGTAGTCCTGCATATAAAGGGGATAAGTAGTTTTGTTAGAATTATTAGCAAAGGACAGTTTCAATAACTAGAAATTAGCCAAAACAGATGGGAATGGGCATAAGGTAATAGCTGTGGAGAAAAAAATGGCAATAATTTATTGCCACAAAGTGAATGCTATGCAGCAGCTTAATTGGGTGGTCAGCTGGTCAGAGCTCAAAGCGCACAACAGATAACCAGATTTCTGAATGTCTGCCCTGGACCTTTGCTAGACTTACTCCAGCATGTCCTTGTCTGTCTTTTACCGGGGAGCCCTGATCTGGACACAGCTCTACCGGTGTGTCTCACCCATGCTGAGACGAGTGGAAGGACCACCTCCCAGCACCTGTTGGCATTTCCTCCAAATGATACTATGGAGGCTGTTAGACTTCTTACCTACAAGGGAACATTGCTGGCCCACAGTCAACTTGTAGACCAGGACCCCCACATCCTTTTCCTCCAAGCTGCTTTCCAGCCAGTCAGACCCCAGACTTCTGGTGCATGAGGTTATTTCTCCCTAGATGGCAGATTTGGGATTTTCCCTTGTTGAACTTCATGAGATTCTTCTTGGACCCTTTTCTTCAGCCCAGCCGTTGAGGTCTCTCTGAATAGCATCACACCCATCTGGTGCACCAACCACTCCTCCTCACTTTGTGTCACCTGAAAACTTGCTAAGGGTGCACTCTGTCCCAGAATCCGAGTCACTAATGAAGAAGTTATACAATATTGGACCCAATATTGACTCTTGGGGTACTCCACCAGTAACTGGCCTTCAGCTGGACTTTGTGCCAGTGATCACAAACCCTTACACCCAGCAGTTCTGCCAGTTTCAGTCCGTCTTACTTTCCACTTGGCTAGCCTATACTTTATCAATTCGTCAATGAAAGTGAGACAGTGTTAAAAGCCTTACTAAGGTCAAGATTATACATATACACCCTGATCTCCCCACAGCCAAGCTAGTCATTTCATCATGGAAGGCTATCAGGCTGGGCAGGCATGACCACCCATTTGAAAATCCACACTGGCTATTTCCAATTGCCTTCACATGCCAGAAAATGGTTTCCACAATTATTTGCTCCACCACCTTCCTAGAGATTTAGGTGAGGCTGATCAGCTTGCAGTTTCCCAGCTCCTCCTCCTTGATTTTCTGGAAAATAGGAATGGCATTTGCTTTCTTCTGTTCCTCAGGAACCTCATCAAATCACCATGGCCTTCCAAAGACAATCAAGAGTGGCCTTGCAAGGACATCAGTCAGCTCCCTCACCATTCATGGGTGCATCCCAATTTGAGTTCATTTACCAAGTTTCAAACTCAAAAAATCCTTGCAAATGTAGCTAAATAAATAAACTTGATCAGTGTATCACACAACAAAACAAACCATTGAATACAACATACTCTGGATTGAAAATCTTTCTTTCTTTCTTCTTCACTAAACAACATTCAGTCTCAACAGTTTAAATCCAACTGGTCATTTGTACTGCAGAACAAAACCAGAGCTCAAAGCTGCTCTGGTTTCCTAGCAAAGGAGGAGTGACTGAAATTATATGGGTTTCAGAGAGCTGCTGTTTTGACAAGTTTTTTGTTTGTTTGTTTGTTTGTTTCTGAATATCAACTGAATTACCCTCTTCTACATTATACCACCCAAAAGATTTCAGGTACTATACTGCAGTAGCTAAATCTGAGTCTGGCTGTTTTGATGAACCAGACCTCTGCTTGGTTCCAAGGAGCTCAGCCCCAGACAGTTAAGTTTTATATGTGACCTGCTTGATTCCTGCCTGCGTGTGGCATCCAACTGAAAAAGGTGTTATTTATTCAGCTCCTGCAGTTGGGAAGTTTATGGCTGAGGCCTAGAATACTGGGATCTTGTGTGGCTGCTCTCACAATATGGTACTTCGCTACTTCCAGCTATTCCTTGCTGAAGCAGTATTGTTGCCATTGGCAACCGCAGCCTGCTATTAGCATGCAGCCATTATGTTGCAGAAGTATTGAACAGTAGATGAAAATGCTGTTCAGTGGTAATTTGTACACAATACATACTGTGAGCATCACCAAGGAAGCTTCTCTAGAAGAAAAGAAGGATTTAGAAGCCAAAACTATTTTGGACTCTGTCAGGGTTAAATTGTCAGACTTAAAAATACACATGTAGAAAAGATATTTTCATTAACATATATTATGTAGAATTTTCAGAAATTCAAGAAAAGTCTCAAATATCTATACTCCATTTTATCATTTAACTTTTGACTAATTAAACACCAACCAAATTATATCAAGAAACTACTATGAAATGCTCTTTAATAATTCTCCTGGTACAGGTAATCACATCATTTCTGAATGTCAACCCATCATTAGGGACCAGAAAAAAAAATAATTCCCCTAACACAGAAATTAACTAAAATGCCACAGAGTCTTGTTGGGATTAACTGCTATCGAACTCACTGAGTGTACAAAACCAGCCACGGTGGGGCAGAGAAATGTTAAATTTTGCAGTAACAATATCTCTTAAACTGCCTTTTGGTTTGGGGAAACTAACTTTTAATCACTGGTAACAGAAGTCTAGATCACTAGCAAAATACATGCTTGGAAGTCTTTTTGACTAATCATGAGAATGATAGGATGGCAGTGACTTGAGCCATCTAAACTACTCCAAATCTAGGTCAACTAAACATATCAGAGCATTTCTCTATATTTCACAAACTGCAGAAATATTTTTTGGCAGACTACTTACATATTTCCCCCTACTGCTCAGGTTCCTTATGATTTTGAATATATTTATCCTTTCATTCAAACAGGATTATGGGATATAAAGACCAATCTTAAGAGCTCCACTAGATACGTTTATGAAATATTAAACATCTGGCTGGGGAAAACTCAACTGTTGCATATTGTTGTTCCATTTACTTTAGTGGAGATATGTTTATTTTCACCTGATGTAGAAAAGACAAATAAAACTCATCTGTCCTTTGGTGAGAATCCAGGGCTTTTAAGCAGCTAAGACATTCTCTTCCATTCCTCTCTCTTATTTCTATATTTAAAGAATGTGTGTTGCGAATCACTCAGGGCTTACAATTGAATGCTCCATATTAGAAACTACAGAAACAGGCCTGAGACATAGGGAAGATTCTACTTACACGAACTTCCTACTTTTGCCTAAATTCCAAAGTTTCATCAGTGGGGTCTGCAGAGACTCAGAGTAGGCAACATGCATCAGCTCTGTGGTCTCCTTGGGCCTGGACTCACTTCTTAGTATATCTGGAATTGTTTGTAAGTCCCAAAGTCAGTTTCTTGGCCACTGAATCCATCCCTTATATGGGCTTGTTTTTTCATTACTATCAGTTAATCTTTAGCCTTGAGGACTTTCATGGAATTCATCAACATCCTTGGCAAATACTGTTATTAGTTCATCACATTTCCCACATACTGGGACACCTGAAATTGGAGCTTGTATACATTCTTCTAATTAGTTGCTATTCCCAGAATACTGTAGGTCAGATAAGCACATCATTCAAAATCTCCCAAATATATCACTGTGCATTTCTCACCGGTGTAGACCTATGCCATGAAAATGTTGGGCATCTAGAATGACTGTTGTACTCTGCAGACCAAGCTGGGACATGAGCTCCTAGGGTCTGTGCACAGCTTCCATAGCTCTGTCCCATTCTGGCCTTGGCACTCAGTTCTTCCCTGATGACTGTTTTCCTCAGTAAGAAGTAAAAACTCTGTCAAACTTTTTGACCACTTTTCAACATGGTAAGATACTGCTTTAACTTTTGTAGCTGTAGCTGTCTTGTACTATGTGGCATTTATAAAGTCACAGTACATAAAACCAAGACTAAACCCTGGCCACGAGATAGAAGGATTGCTCATAAAAGAGAATTCTGGTATGGTTTCCAGACCATTCTGGAATGCCCTTTGTCCTGGTTTCGACTGGGATAGAGTTAATTTTCTTCATAGTGGCTGGTATGTGCCATGTTTTGGATTTAGAAGGAAAATAATGCTGATAACACACTGATGTTTTAGGTTGTTGTAGAGCAGTGCTTACACAGAGCCAAGAACTTTTCAGCTTCTCATACCGCCCTGCCAGC
>VXAL01017277.1:0-29244 GCA_013399475.1 Chauna torquata
GGGCCCCAGGGAGGCAGCAGACTGCTCTATGAAGCGTGTCCGCGGAGCCAAGGGCTTCAGTGAGTATGCTACTTTGCACTTCCATATGAATTCTTACAGCATGATGGTGATGTGTATTTCCCTTAGTAGTGAAATATTCACTTCATAATACAGAAAACTGTCATTATTAGAGAGTTCTTTAAAAAATTACAGTAAACCAATAGCTCCCTCTGTCCTCCTAGCTGTTTTGTTTCCTCTTTTCAGGGTATCCATGGATATCCACTGCTTAAAATTTTAAATGAGAGTTAGTGTCCTCTGCTTTTCTAGCAGTTGTTTCAGGTGGTGGTGTGATTTTTTTTTTTTTTCTTTTTTGGGTGGTAGTGGTATTTGTTCTATTCTGTGGGTGTTCTATTTCAGATTTCAGAAGGTGGTATTTTAGTTAGTAAATCATCATTCGTAATGTTATAAAAATTTAGAGTATGGTGTGAACCCTTCTAATAGTTAACACGCTTTGAAATGAATAAAGTGCAATACCAAAAACAATACTGCCTCTAAACTGTAGCTGAGACACTTGATGTATGATTTACACTAAAGGAAGTTTTTCAGTTTGTCCTTGTTCTCAACACAGTTTATTATAGACATGTAAACAAAAATTAAACCTACCCGTATGTTTAATACCCAAACTCATGAAAGTATTGCTCTTGTGAGCAAAAAGAAAGAGATCTTGCTTATGTTTTTGTCATTGTCACTGCTTAATTAAAAGATTTTTGTGTAGGAATTCAGTATTCAGTATCATTACTTTGGAAGAATGCCAGCTAATTCTCCTTGATAAAGTAGTGTAAAAATACTAAAACTTTCTATCTATGGTGAACTCACTTTTCAGTTTCCAGTAGGCAAATAACTGCATGCAATATTGATACAGTTTTACATACTTCTGATATCAAATACCCAGAGCAATATTTTTGCTTGGATTTCTCTTTCAAGAGGAAAGGAGACTGAATGAATTGAAATGAGTACATTTGTTTCACCCTGTATATAAGCTAGAGTGATTCTGTGTTTTGTGACTTAAGCTAACGTTTAATAAATTCATGACTTCACTTGCAAGCAAGTACTTAAGCTGTGACTAGTCATGCCGTATAACCTTTGTCTGTGGTTCATCTTGTATTCGTCCTACTCTCTGAGCTTGTTGCTGTTAAAAATCAGTAAGAAAAATCCAGTTTCCTTTGCAAAGAGCAGGTTTAAGACTTAAGTTATTTTTTATTTCTGTACATCTTTCAATATGATGATTATGACTACTTTCATTGTAGACTGAGGGAAAATCCCACTTTTCAGGGCATACGCACCATACTCTTTTTTGCTTTGTCATTCTCTAGGTCTAGCATGCATCCTTGATGATGGGATAGGCGTCTTTATCTGACATTAGGTGTGCTGTGGATAATCTTAGTTTTAATGAGTAATTTGCAGTAACTTTCAAATGACATCTGTATTCTGCCTTGTGTGTACAAGTTCTCAGCTGTTCAAGGTACATTCTCACTGACCTCTTGAGCAGCTAATGTACACTTGAGTAGGCTGAACATTCCTTGGGTATGCTGAAGATTGATATATCCCAGGCCTTGACAGCTGTAGTGTTATTCTGTGCCAACTTCAGACTGTCTAAGCAGCCCTTTCTCAGAAAAAATTGTTTGGCTCCCAAGATCATTCAGGGAACAGCCTTACCAAGTCCATTAATTGTGCCAAGAGCTTAAAAAGACTGTAATTTTTGGCTAATGCTCATATTCTGTTACACAAAATACATAATTAGTTGTAGATTTAGATGAAAAAAGTTTTACCTTTGGAAATGTTTGACATGTTTAAGTAAAGTAAGTCACATTTAGTGGTAACTGATTCATTGAGTTAGGTTTTCCTAATGTTTTATTGTGACAATGAGAAATTTTGTATATCTCCATGTTAAATTTCTTTCTATTTAATGAAGTTCATAGATTTTAACTGCAGATGGTGTTTTGTTTTGTTACTGGTAATATGTATTTGAAGGCACAGTTAAATAATTTTGTCTTTATTCTTTTGGCGGAAAGGCCATTTAGGGAGAAAATTGCTGTGTTTTGTGTGCATTTACAGAAATACAAATGTGCAGCAGAGGGCATTTGCTCGTGTAGGTTAGAATATCTGTTGATATATTTACCACATTGCAGTTGTAACTTTAAATGCCAATTCTTGCCATCAAAAATAAACAGCATTTATTAAAATGGTGGTGTTCTGCAGTTGCAGAAATTCACGTGATTTTTACTTATTCCCAGGCCACCTGGGAAGTTGTGATGTGTTGTTGTTGTTGTTTTGTTGTTGTTTTGAATTGGACATTGCTTAGCCTGTTCTGGTTAGCTAATTCTTTGAAGTTTAGTTTGTGTACACTATTCAGATTCAATATACCTTTACTGCAAGCTTTTTTTCTTTTTTTTCCCTTTTTTCTATTTAAGTTAGGGTGCCTTTTTCATTCCTGCTTCATTTACTGTTCTTTCAGCACAGATAGAAATGTGGCAGAACTTAGTTATGTAGGGAGGAGCAATTTCACTGACATGAGTAAAACTTGGAGTCTATTTTCTTAGACAGCTTTGGAATTAGTCTGTTCATGAAATAGTAGTAGGTGATTTGAGGTTAATCTGAACTGCTTATTTAATTGAAAAAGATCATCCATACCTGAGTGTCTGTGTTCTTAGCAGAAAGACAGCGTTTATCTCTTTGAAACATCATATTTTGAATACTAACAAAAGGTCGATTTTTGTGTGTCATGGCAAAGTTTAGGTAGAAGCTAGGTTGCCAGAGACTTAATACATGTTAGATACACAGCAGGAATCAGAGGAAGGTTGTGAGGAATTCCCTCTCCGTGTACCACACATACGTACTTCATACATACTCATTAGAAACAGTTCAGTATATGTTACCATAGTTCTTCCTTTTTTCTTTTTTGTGTAGTGGGGGAATGGTGTGTCTAGAAGTATGCGTGTGAAAGTTGCACACTGAGAATTCTGTCATCTTGTGAGGCTTTGTGCAGCGCCCCAGCCTGTGGTCTGGAGTTTGTGGGAACCTCCAGGACACAACAAAGGGCAGTCTCCACCACTTGTGATGAGTCTCGTCGTACGGGATAATGCTTCTTGGAGTCATGCAGATGCCTAAGTGTCTCAGCTCTTCTAAGGAATAAATGAACAGAAAACCCAACAGCTATGTCTGTACTGTTGTATGCAGGACAGTAAAGGCAAAAGCTAAGGAAGCCTGATGCTAAGTAAATCCAGTTTCTTAGAAAAGCGGACAAAACTAGACTGAACAAAGCACGTGCTGGTAAATCGGCATCAGTAATTTTGATTGTTTGACTCAAGATTTTTGAACATTTGCCAGTGGAGTACTGTCTGCGCTTTGTTAAATTTGGACTTCTCTGTGCTGTAATGACTTCATGACCTTTAGGCTCATTTTTCAGTGATTTTAAGTAGTTCTTTGCAAAAGTGCACAGTGAATCATGCATGAAAGATATAAAAAAATATTCAGGTGCTTTTAGCAGTTCAGCCCTGCTCTTCATGTTGCTGATTAACTGAGATTTGAATTAAAATCATTTTGAAATTATAGTTAGACATAGATATAGTAGTTTATTCCTACATTGGAATTCAAAGGTTTCTTTATACTTAAACTGATGACATTTAGAGTGTAAGAACTGCTGACTTACTTAGAGTCCTCCTAAATAATTTAAAAGAAATCACATTTCCATTGCTGCTATTTAGTGAGTTTTTGTTTGGCCTTGTATTTTTTCTTTGATGGGCTTCTGAAGGAAGTGCAAGATGTTTTTAGACATTCAAAATGCACACAGTCCGTGTTCTTTATAGATCATAATGCATTTTGGAAGCCTGCAACAATTTTTCCAAACCTGAAAAACATTTTTATTTTTCATTATGCTTCTGCCTACGAAGAAGCAATAGGGCATGCTGAATTCGCTATCTACACACACTGTAACTTTTCAGATGATGATAAGCCATTTACAGGACCTGCTCATGCTGGATATTTTGAGTAAACAGGGGAAAAGTGTACATTTTATATAGTCTTTGAAATAGATATGTACAAATTCAGGATCATAAGTAGCATAAGGTGATAACACTCAGTGAGAGGCTTTGTTGTTTGTTTTTGAAAAAGAGGTGGAGAACTGTCTCTGTGGCCTGATTTGAGTAACCTGATTAATATGATACTGTTTGAGTTCTTATTTATATGTTACAGGCCTAGTTTTGGTGTTTCCACAAAATGAGGATGTGGTGGTCTACTGCACCCTAATGCTATTAGTTATCTGTTTGCTTGCATGCAACAGAGTCTGGACAGTCATTATACTGCTAACCTAATTTGGTTAGAGTATAATGATGTCTCTTTCAAGGGTTTTTAAAGAATAGTTTCTGCCCCAATTCTTTCTACATGAAGCTTTTGTTACCTGTTTGGTTTCATTTGGAAGTACAAGAAATGAAGTTTCCCTGTCAGCACTTTAAAAGTTGTGTACGTCCTACGGTGGTAGTTACACTAAATTTCTCTAGTTTTATGAAAGATGATCTACTTAAATTTCAGTAAAGCGTTTGACGCGGTCTCCCACAGTATTCTACTGGGGAAACTGTCTGCCTGTGGCCTGGACAGGTATACTCTTCTCTGGGTAAGGAACTGGCTGGAGGGCCGTGCCCAGAGGGTTGTGGTTAAGGGAGTTAAGTCCAGCTGGCGTCCCGTTACGAGTGGTGTCCTCCAGGGATCGGTGGTGTCCCCCAGGGGTCCGTACTGGGGCCTATCTTGTTTAATATCTTTATTGATGACCTAGATGAGGGGATTGAGTGCACCCTCAGTAAGTTTGCAGACGACACCAAGTTGGGAGGTAGTGTCGATCTGCCTGAGGGTCGGGTGGCCCTTCAGAGGGATCTGGATAGGCTGGGCTGCTGGGCTGAGGTGAACGGGATGAGGTTTAACAAGGCCAAGTGCCGGGTCCTGCACTTTGGCCACAATAACCCCATGCAACGCTATAGGCTTGGGGCTGAGTGGATAGAAGACAGTGATGAGGAAAGGGACCTGGGAGTGTTGATNAACTGGTGAGGGGTATGGAACACAAGTCTTATGGAGAGTGGCTGAGGGAGCTGGTATCGTTTAGTCTGGAGAAGAGAAGGCTCAGGGGAGACCTCATTGCACTCTACAACTTCCTGAAGGGAGGTTGTGATGAGGAGGGGGTCGGCCTCTTCTTTCAAGTAACTAATGATAGGACTCAAGGTAACGGCCGCAAGTTGCGCACAGGGAAATTTAGACTAGACATCAGGAAAAACTTTTTCTCTCAGAGAGTGGTCAAGCACTGGAACGGCCTGACCAGGGAGGTGGTGGAGTCACCGACCCTTGCGGTTTTTAAGAGGCGCCTGGACAAGGTGCTACAAGATATGGTTTAGTAGCTTAGTGGGTAGTATTGGTGATAGGATGACGGTTGGACTAGATGATCTTGAAGGTCCTTTCCAACCTTGTGATTCTGTGATCTGTGATCTGATCTGTGATCTGATCTGGTTTTTCTTAATGCTGTAGTCCAGTTTGTGTATAAGCTGGTAATAACTTTGAATTGTAAGATCTTTGTGGCCAGAGTCTTTCTTTTATTTATTTACTAACACTATCAGAAAGCTAATCTGATTTGTTAGCGCTGTGTATTCTGAAAATAGGTGGGTGAATTTTTCTGGGTTTACAGCAATACCTGAGTAAGACATCACATTTCCGTGAAGTTTTCTTTCCTATGCAATTGAAGAATTTAGTGATATTTAAAGATTTAAATGCATCTAAACTAGAAATGACAATATTTGAAAGAAGATATTTCTAAAAAAATAAAAAGTAAAAAAAACCCCTCACTTCTCACTTGTTTTTTCTTATGTTTTCTCATAAGTTATTGCCTCAGTTCTTTATGCGATTTTAAGGTTCAAATGTGTGCATTTCTAAATTGTAAGTCACATCAGAACTTTAACAAAAGGTTTTCAGGATTTCCTCAAGGAGAAAGTAGTTGCAATCATCTATCCTATTTCTAATAAAATCATTGTTAAAGTTTTTTAAATCCATAGTTCAATGTATTTGTTGTGGCATTAGTCTTGATTAAATAATGTAGACCCAATACACTGATAAATCTTGGTTGAAATTCTGCTGGCTTTAGAGGGATCTTTTGATTTTTATACTGAAGATAGTTGTCTTGTTCTGAGGGAAGAGGAGCATTAAGTTGGACTGGTTGTCATGCGCTGGAACTAATACTGCTTGTAAAGTTTAAGTCTGCTTCCCAGAAGGAAAAGAAGATTGGGAACAAATGGAAAGAAAACATAGCAAAAGTAGAAGATGCAGTTTCTGTTCCTGAAATTGACTCTAATTTAATCGTACAATGTGTGGTCTTTATTGACTCTTGTGAGGTCAAACTTGTAGTTCTGTTAGGCTGTTCTGTGTCTTACGTGACCATTGCTTTTATCTGTTTAAAGTCGTGGGCTCACGGTAATCTGACTAAAGGTGCAACCTGTTCATATCCATAAAAAATGAGAAACTAGGTAAAGAAGAAATTAATTGGGAAACCTATGAAGAAGCCAAATGGTGGAGATGAAGATAAGAACTCGGGTCTTCTGTTTCAGATGTTAATCAAGGTTAAGATAAATTTGTTCAGAGGGGAAATACTGTGTTGGTTGTCTAGCTGATTTTAGTGAGGTTCTGGTTAACAAATGAAATCTGTGATATCTGATTATGTTGTTAGGTTCTGGAATCTTGGGAGAAGAAGGAAGCAGGGAGATTGATAGACGTAATAGTGGTGGTGATCTTCCTTTTAGGTCGTATATTGTCCTCATGCACATTCTACTTCTTTTTAAATTTCAAAAATTAGTAAAAGTAACCTTAGCTGCACCTTCAGATTTTTACCTGTTTCCCTGTGATTTTTACCTAGCTGGCAATTTGATGGTTTTGGCTTATTAATTTCTAATATGATGTTAGACTGTGTTTAGTAAACTTGATCTTAGTCTAGTCTATTGTTTATGTACATATGCTTTGCTTTCTTACTGTTCTTTTTGACTTCAACATTTTGCTGATTTTTTTGTAATATCTATATAATTAACACATTATGATTTTAGCTTGTAACATAACTATATGAATATTGGTGCTTTCAGTATTACTGTATTGGAATAAAATGCTACTACTTAGTAGTATAAAATACTGCTGTATTGGAATAAAAATACACACATGCAAAATAACAGCTTCTGTGTAGTAGAAAATATAAATCTGGAAAAGCTTTTAGATGAGATTTAACTTTCAGAAACTTTCTTAAGTGTTTTTTTTTTTGTTTAAAAAAAGCATTGTTTTCTTGCTCTCATTTGAGAATCTTCAGAAGCTTTTAAATGGTACAGGTTAGCCGAGCATATATTAGACTGATCTACTATGTGTTTTGAAATAAAATCTTAGAGCTGCATATGGTGAAAATTAATGTTGAAGCACGTATTCCAAGCTCAATGTTTGTTAACAGAAATTGTGTCGTACTATTAGAAGTACAAGGAGTTGGTACAGCAAAAGGCAGTCTTGTATGAATAATGTTGATTTTGGCTGCCTTATGTCACATTGCATTACTCTTTTATAGTTGATTGTAGGTCT
Organism: Chauna torquata; assembly: GCA_013399475.1. NCBI lineage: Eukaryota > Metazoa > Chordata > Aves > Anseriformes > Anhimidae > Chauna > Chauna torquata. The sequence continues at coordinate 7,621 of VXAL01017277.1, forward strand.
TTGTCTTCCTTCAGAAATTCTGTATGGTTAAAACTTTGTTCAAGAGAACTATTTACTGTGTTTGTTATTCATGAGGAAGTGAGTAGTTTGTTGGGAATTTTCACTAAAACAGAGGTTTTTTTAATAATTGTCTTCTGAATATTCACAGGATTTTTTTCTATAAAAGGTTTAGCATACACTTAATGGATTTTTGTCTTTTTCCTGTTTTTAAGGCTGACAAAGAATTTGTGTGGTCTCTGTGGAAACGTCTTCAGCTGTCAAATCCAGATCTTACACAAGCTGTCAGCTTGGTCGTGGAAAGGTGAGTTTAAAGATTTGGCATGATATTTTAAAAAGCAAACAAACAAAACAGCTAGTACCACATTCTTCATCTTTTTAATTGAGAAAAATCTGGGATTTTAACACATGTGTTACAAAAATTCCATTGTTAAGTTTTATCAAGAGTAGATAAAATATTTTGCAATTTTCCTTTTTTGGTTTAAGTTGAAATATACTTCCAAGTCTGTTTGCACTGAGTTTGCTGTGCTGCAATTGAATTCAATACTTGAATTATAATTGCACTGCATATTTGGATTTTCTATTGAAATAGCAAAAGGAGGTAAATGACATTGTCCAGTGTCATACATAGTTAGAAAACAGTTGCATGTACAAATTATGTTCATCTGCATTTTTAAGGAAGTGAAAGGCTAAGGCATGGTAAAAGAAGAGATGACTATGCAGTTTAAATAATACTCCTCTGAGGATATTAATGATGAGGATTTCCTTATATTACCTACATGCTAGCATCTGACTGCTATGAAAGTTAATTAATCATCACAGTATATGATTTATTTCTTTAGAATGCTAATATTTACAAATTCATGATTTTTGTAGGCCAAAGACAGGAAAAATGTGAATGAGTTGGTAATGTGACTGTCAGAATTCAGTGACTTGATTCTCTTACGGTCAAAAGACTTGTCTGTTCTGTGTCTCAGGGTGCCATGAGTTTCTTTTTTTAAAAGTTAAAAAAAAAAAAAAGTATTTTATTTTGCAAACTTCCTTAAAATGAATTGTGTTATTTAGCAGGGAGTACATTTGCTATAGTGTTGTCTCATCTTCTGTTCATTATCTGCATTGCATAAAGCAATGAAAATTTTGTCAAAAAACATGATATAACCGTATAATAAGAGCTAATATTCTAAAGCATATTCATATCCAGGGGAAGAAATTGATGGTTCAAGTGCATGTGGCTTATGTTAAAACAGCTGGTACCTGGAAGTTCAGATGCCATCAACAGCAACAGTGTCAGATGACTTCTGGCTCTGTGCTGGCACTCTTAACTGCAGAGGAGAAGTAGCTTGGCGGTTAGGACAGTGTTTTTGTACTACTTTTGTGTTGCTTGTGTATTTTGATTTGGGAAGTTAGTTTAATATATGAGAAAGGTTAAGGAACAGAATTACAGAGTCTGTCATTTATGTTGAAACAGATTCTTACTGACTTGTTTGATAATGAAATTTGCTTATATTTTCATGAGGACAGTGGTGGTAGTATCAGTGTTCCTTCTTCAAACATTTAAAATGCAAGAATTGCTTAAAGTATATAAATATATTTAAAGTACGCAGATATATATTACATGTATATAAGCACAGGTATTTGGAAAACATTAAAAAATTTCTTTGCCTTAAGATTTTGTAGACAGCTGAAAAATACGGAAAATTTTGGCTCATTCACATGAAGCTTAAAAGATAGAAACAGATTAGTAAAAATAATCAGGATATTAGTAAAAGTGAAGCATAGAGATGTTACTATATATTTAAATAATGTTAAATGTAATGAATTATTTGGCGCTCTGTATATTTAGGCATACAATTAATGTATGTCTTTCTTCCTTTTTATTGTTCATGTCTAGGAATATGCTTGGTTGTTATCTCTTGCTTTAAATTAGAATAGAAATTGGTATTGTGTGTGTTATCCTAATGGATACGATGAACACAAGGCTCTTAGATGCCACCTTGATGCACACAAGCATGATAATAAGCTGAATTTTGTTTAGTCGGGTAGGAAATATTTATGATACACTTTTAATGTAATGGTCAGCCTACCAGAAGACAAAGAAACTTGATTACTACAGAAATTTTGGGTGTAATCATCTATTCCATATGAAGGTAAAGAGTAATATATTCTGTATATATGCTTTGCACTTTTTATATAGAAGCTGATGACTGATACTCTTTTGCAAAAGCATGACAACTTACTTCTATTCAAGTGCTTGTCTTTATTTATATGTCCTCTCTTTCAAAAGAACACACTACTGCTTTAGAACACCTCTCATGAACTCAAGGCTTTATGTCTATATCGTATATTTCTCCTGTTTCTCAGAGTTATGGGATTAAGAAGAAATTGCTTTCCCAGCGGCATTTTAGGTGTTATCTTTACCCCAGAGAATCATGGAATAGGTTGGTATAAAACCTATTCAGTGTATAGGAGTTTTATTAATCATGACTTGAACTTTGGGGTTGCTTTGATTTGACGGAGCAATAGTGTGTGTTTTTCTCTTTAATTGACGTAGCTTCATCTCTTTTGCCTGATAATGGTTTAATTGCCTCTTTGGAAATAATTTCTAGCCCACTTTACCTGTGAATCTGCTGCACAACCAAATTACAGCCCTGTATATTCTCTAACTTCTCCAGCTATAGCTTTCCATAATCTTTCCTGAGTAGCTTCTGTTTCATGACTTTACCTTTTCACGCTCTCCTTTCGGAAAAGTTTCTTATTCCCCGCCTAGTAGCAGTAAATACAATTTTTGATTTCATGACACTGTCAGTTTATCTCAGTTCAGATATTTTGATTAGATAGTCAGGTAATTTGCAACAGAACATTGCTGCTGGCCAGAAAATAATAGGACGGGTGACTTTCTGGCTTTGTTAATCTAGCAAAAATATATGGATTTGAAGGGGAGAGAAATGAGATTACCAAGTAACGGTTATAAGCAAAATGATTCCTGAAGCAGGTCACTCAGCAGATACCTGTTCTGCTCAAAGCCTATTTTTCTGTATTCTACATAGTTGTATGTTATGTCTGATTATAAAAAACCAACCAAACAAAACAGCTGAACTCTTCTTTTCTACCTTCTCAACTATACTAGGAACAACATTGACCCTGTTGATAAAGTTTTCCAAGTTAATAACGTTCTCCATCTTTGCTTGACTTACTAAGTGATTTTGATATAGATGCAAACAGAATGAAATGGATTTAAAACTTTTGTTGTTTCTGCTTCAGACAGTGTGACATGGATACCGCAAATGTTTGCATAGCTTTATTTTTCAGTGTGTTCTGTCTGCTAAAAATTCCATCACCAGTAAGCTTTCAGTGCCCACCTTCATTATAGGCTGAGATCAGAAGCCGGCTACCTATTGGAAGAAGACGGAATCTAAGAAGATGTAGTCTTTCTGTATCCTAGATCATGTGTATAATGAACCAGTCAATATTGTCCTGTGGATTTCATTCTTTAAGTTGGTGAAAGCAGCAGCCAGACTTCAGGAGATTACAGTAACAGGAATAATAAGTGTGACAGAGCAAAGTGTTTGCTTACAACCTGGTACACCACAGATGTATAATGAAGAAAGAAAAAAAAAGCATGTGTTAGAAATTGAGTGGGCACTACTAGCTACACAGTCAGGTAATTTATATTTGTAATGACAATTTATATTTGTAGCATTAAAATATTCCTTATAGCATCTTTTTTTCTCAAATAAAACAGAAAAACGTAAAAGGCATAAATTGGGGGATAAAGAAGGGAATTAACAGTATGTTTCCATTATTTGCCTACTATTTTGAAGTGCTTTCATGGTCCCAAAATAGAAGTTCACTTGCCCTAAAATTGTAAAAATGTAACTGGTGCCTTTTTATGGCTGTGCTGTTGATTCCTGTAATATACCAATGATATTTTACTTTTCAGCAGTCTTTGCAGTTCTTGCTGGATAACTGTAACTGTATTCCCATTTTAATATTCAGATATAAACAAAAAATTATCTTTACTGTGCAAATGAGAAATGCCTTTGGGATATGTAAAAGCCTCCAGGTATTTTCAAATAAGACATTGCACAAGTACATCTCATGTTAGTGTACTTTCCAGCTACTTTAAATACTATTGATCTCAGTATTATGTAAAGAGCATGCTATTTCTAGTTCACTGCCTTTTGAAACATTCATTTTTTTGATGATGAATTAAAAAAAAAAGGTGCTAGAAAGTACCTTTTACAGGTAAATCCATATGTAAACTCAAATGGAGCTGAGGTTCAGATTAGAGTATCAAAGGTTTTGAAACCTTTTGGAAACTTTCAGAGCTCTCCTTAAGACTTTTATAGTACATGAAATCTTGACAGGTCAGCTGATTCTGGTTTTCCTCTAGGGGCTTCTAGCTGAGTCCTTTCCTTTCTTCTGAAACGGAGGTTTAGCNATACAGCTAGATGATATCCTTGCAAATAGGCACATGGGGCAAGCTTGCCTTAAATATGTTTTTCCACACCTAAATTCCAAGTGTGCTGTCTTGCAAGACTTAACGAAGAGTGAGAGTGAATTTATCATTTGAGGCCACTTTGAGAAACAATCAAAGCCTAACATTAGTGCCAGTGATTGAGAGAGTTTTGTTGCTCTTGTTGGGGAGTTACTTCTTGCTAAAGGTATAGAAGAAAACAGGATTGAAGAGGAAGTGATCAGATAACCAAAGGATTTTTGGAAAGGTTGTCACAGGAACTTATGCAATATATATTTTGCTGTATTCCTCTGGATACCAAATTGTTGAGGAAACGTGAGGTTGGTATAGATGCCTCACTGACTGAAGATGTGCAGATATACTAAAAATGACAAGTACTTTTTATGCAAAAGGGTGAATGCTTTGTATGTATGAGCAATATAGATTGCTGATGCTAATTGAAAAATGATTAAAAAACCTGTAACTTGCATCTTTTGAAGGGATGATAAATAGCTGACAGAAGTTTTCTTAAACCACTTATCATTTTACTCTTATCCAAATTAGTGAGAAACAGAATGACAGAACTAGGAAGTAAACAAGATCTAGCACATTTTTAAAGGCCATTACTGTTTTGTCACTGAGTTTAAAATGAAGTGGACACCCTAGTTAGTACCACTCAGTAAAGTGGATGGAATAGTAGAGCATAAGGGTACAACCTTTCTATCTGAGGTCAAATAATTGTGATTGTCTACAGTTGATGAAAGTTTAATATCCTGTTTCATTAAAAATTCTCAGAACATTGAACATAAGTCAACATTCCATGGAGAAGAAAGTATTATGCAGCTTGCATGTGTGCATATCTGCATATCGGAGCACAAAATATTGACATGATAATTGCAGTCAAGCCTGATTGAACAGTGGCCTCTGGGAATTCAGCTGGTGTTGTACCAACTGGATGGCTGCTCAGGACACAGTTTGAAATGCAAGGTGCAAGTTAGCACTTTATTCAGCACAGGCAGGCATCATTTAAAAATCCTTGGGGGAAACCCTGGTGATGTGCAGATGTTAAAGCAGTCTGTTCTGAAGTGCTGATATTTTAAACACTAAAAGAGGGTTGTGTATTTTAGATGAAAAATGTTTGTAAAATTATTAGGGGAAAAATGTCACTATTTTCTTTACTGCTCTAGTGTAAAAATATGTTTAGGATTTTATGTGCATTGCTTAAAGTAAGAAACATGAATAAAACATCTAGTGAATTAAGTTAGAAATGCAAGAAAAATTGTATTTCTATAATGATGCTTTTCCATTTTGATAGATATGATAGAACATAGAACTGGTAACAAATATAGGTGTAAATAATTTAGTGAGGAAATAATTTCATTTTACAATTTTTTTGTAATTAGACCTTACATTATTTCTGTGAAGAAACAAAGATAGGCATGCAACTTTGATACAGAAAATACCTGCTGTCTCAGAGGAGTGCAATATGTATACTATCAGTTTAAATATTTTTTTACTTCAAGTCTAAAAACAAGTCTAAATCTTTTAAAAAATAATGAGTCTAAATCTTTTAAAAACATGATTTATAATTATTAAAAGGGAAAAAAAGGAACTAATTTATGTGCCAATTAAAATGCATTATGAAGTTTAAGGATCTGCTAGGATCTGAGGTGAAAATAAACTGTACTATTAAGTGAAGATTACTACTCTGTTTTTTTATCTCAATAGGTGCACAGAAACACAGGTTTCTAGTTGCAAGATTAAGGCATAGGCTCTGTTCTTGCTAACCGCTAACTGTAGTCACAGGCATGTGGCTGTACACAGTAAATTACAATATTAGTGCCATATTTACAGTAACATTGACAATGTGTGCTGTACAACTTTGCTTTGCACGTGGGCTGTTCATTGTCTATTTAATAACAACATTGAATGTGTGCACTTGTGTAGATATGTCTGCAAAACAGTTGGAGGTGTGAAGACCAGGAGAGATAATAATTACATTAAAAGGTACATCATACCAGTTGATTATAACTTTTAAAAATAGGAATATTTCTAGAAGTTGTTTAGTTATATAGGTAAAATATATATACTGTAAAAATATGTTTGTTGTTCTTTTACCACATATCTCAAAGTTTGCAGAGTACTTAGGTACTTAAGGCCAGATCTGTAGATCCTGTTAGTTTTTTTTTTTAATCTTGCTATTTGTAAAACTGAAAGGAGGTATTCGATGAAACCTGTGAACAGCAAGTTCGATTTTTTTCATAGTTAAAATTATTTTTATTAAATTGATGTAAAGATGGCATAATTACGTATAACTCTAAATTATTTTTTCTTGACAAATGGTTGATTTCTTGACTCGTTAAGACCTGTGGTAGGATACAAGATGCCTCTCTTCCAGGAATGCTTTTGTTGAAGGTTTTAGGAAGTATGTTGTCTTTTTGGTTTTGAAAATCTTGAGGTTTTTGTAGTGCTTATTCTGTTTTCACACCTCATTCATAACTAAATGTTTCCTTATAGTCTAATGTTTCATTTTTGACAAGTCATTAAAAATGGGCCAAACCTCAAAAATATTATCCTGTCCTGTTGTGTAATGTATAGCATAACACAGGAAAAAATCATAACAGGAAAAATGTTAAGCTTAAGAATATTTTTCTCAGTTTCTTCATTTTCGTGGAAAGCTGAATGTATATAATCTACGTAGCTAAATACAGCTGTGTTAAACATTTAAAATAGGTGGTACTCATGGGAAAACTGATTGGAGCTTAAAACTTGTACAAATTGACAGCCTCTCTTCACTCCATTTTTCATCCTAAAGAAGTCTGCAAATATTCTTAGCTCACATCATTATTGCTCATCAGTGGTTCTAATTAGCTAAACAGGAGTTTGTCTCAGTCATTGATCATCATCATCTTCTTGACAGTGCCTGAATTTTTTTCCCCATATTCCAGTGGACCTTTTTTAATATGGTGGAAATACATAACGACTCAATTAATAAAGTCAGTTGAAGATTTTTCTGCGTATTTCTACAAAGGACGAGGAGATTAGTGCAGTTCTTATCTAATCTCATTTTAAGGCGCAACAGCAGATCCAAACATGATATGCAAGTTTCAGTCATTTTACCTTGAGTGCCTGTGGGGAACTGTCCTGTAATGAGTATTACAAGTCATCCTTGCCACCAGGAGGAGCTGCTGATTCCATATGAGATTTCAATTTCTGCTTTAGTCTTCTGAAGACATCCATTGTACGCTTACATTCATACAATTAGTTTTTTGTTGTTTTTTTTTTTCCTGGAGCTGTGTGTGGTAACTGATGAAGCTTTTCTGGGGGCCATTACACAGCCTGCATTGTCTTGAGTGTCTGAAAAAAAACCACTCCACATAGCCAAAAAAATCCTTGAATTTACCTTAGACCTTTCCCAATGATTATGATGATGATAGATTTGTATTTATACAGACTTTTTCCTTGTTTGTTCAGTTTGACTGTTTGACAGAGCATCGAATAAATAGAGAAAATACTGAATTGAATTAGAAATGTAGTTTGAACAACTGGCTCGTGTGTGCATGTGTTTACATATATAGGCACCTTTTTTGCTTAAGTGATTAATCTCTCCAATCCCATACTTTATTCTTAAACGTCTTTGCTGCAGCCTTGTCCTGAAGTTACAGGGCCCCATAGATTCTTGGCTACCAATAAAACGCCTAGAATGTATACTCTTTTTAAGTTCTCAAGAGAAATCTGTTCTTTTGCTAGGTTCTTGGCTGGTTTATTCACTTTCTTCCCCTTCTCTCTTCAAAATGAAAAAACATTTGTAGAATTCTTTTGAGGCTTGCTTTGAGAAATCTTCCTTGACCCATCAGGTTTTCAGATCAATTAATCCATTAGAAAACAAGTTTAATAAATTTTAAAGTGATGATTGCATGGCTAAGTTAAGAGGTTAGTTAATTATCCAGCATTTGTGTTTAATTAAGCTTAGTTTTAAAAAAGACTGACTTTTTGGGAGAAGGTAGTGGTTAGAGGAGTTGGGAAGACATTGGCAGATTGTGGATGGTAGGTGAAGTAAGATTGGTAAGAGCAATGGTTTAATTTAGAAATACAAAATAAAAACAGCTTAGTTAAAATGGGGAGGGAAATAAATCACTGTGGAAACAAAGCATGGATGGGATGTTTCAGTCAGCAGTTGAGGTCAGGATACTTTCGAGGGCAGGAGGCAGTGTTTTTCAGTGGTTTGTGGGGTTTATGTGTTTGGTATTATATAGTCTGACTCTTGTTAATGCATTACTAATTTAAGTACTTCGTAGTTGAGACCTGCTTTGTTTTTTTTGTCTTCTAAAGCTTTTAAAGTTTTGGATCAAGCAAAGCAATTATACATGTGTCTGATCTTAGATTCTTTATTTTTCTAGTTGTAATTGAGCTGAAGAAACTTGGAGTGCCATAATATCTACAATTTAGTCAAACTGATATGGTCTTTGATGCATCATTTCATCATGGTGTATTGTGCCTATAGGAGACAGAGAACCTTCCTCCCACAGTATTTGGGTTTTGTGTAATGCAAATACTGTCTTTGAAAAAGATGGCTGATACCCAGTAAAGACAACAAAGCAAAGAAATTCAGTATGAGGAAGCAGTGGGAGTTTTAGACTGGAGCAGACTTTTGGCTCGTTTAAGTTGCAGAATAATGGACAGTACCTATCATGAAGAGTAGACCTGTTTCAGGAACATGCAAGCTTCTGTGATGAGCATAAGACCAGTATCCGCTCTCTGAATTTTTCTTACTAATGTCTAATTTTTAAAGTTACTGTAAAGATAATGATCTTTTATTACAGAGGTTTATAAACTTTTCAGAAATTCTTTTGTTTTTATGAAACCTGACAATTTGAATTCTGGAAATTAGTGTTGTGGTTTAACTGTGGTAGGCAGCTGAGCCCCACACATCTGCTCATTTGCTCCTCTGCAGCAGGATGGGGAAGGGAATCAGAAGAGTAAAAGTGAGAAAACTCATGGGCTGAGATAAAGATAGTTTAATAGGTAAAGCAAAAACTCTCCTGACAAGCAGAGCACAATAAGGAGTTCATTGACTACTTCCTATTGGCAGGCAGTTGCTCAGCCATTTCCAGGAAAGTAGGGCTCCATCAAATGTAATGCTTACTTGGGAAGACAAACACCATAACTCCGAACGTCCCCCTTTCCTCTGTCTTTCCCCCCAGCTGTTGTTACTGAGCATGACATCATACGTTACAAAATATCCCGTTGGCCAGCTTTTGCGTCAAAAGCTGGTCCTGTCCACTCCCAGTTTCTTGTGCACCCCCAGCCTCCTCCCTGGTGGAATGGTGTGAGAAGCAGAGAAGACCTTGATGCTGTCTGTGTAAGCACTGCTCTGCAACAACTAAAACATTGATGTGTTATCAACACTGTTTTGGTCAGAAATACGAAACGCAGCACCATGAGCTGCTGTGAAGAAAATTAACTCAATCCCACTTAAAGTCAGTACAACTAGTTATGCATTACTAGCAGGGTGGATCACATTTAATTGTGGTCAAGTATTATAAGACCTGTTTGTTTTTTGTCCGCTGCCTTTTTTGTCCCTAGGTTTTTCTTCAAAGGACATCACAGTGTAACGTTTTGGAATACATGAAGTAACTTCATATTTGCATGGATCTCTGTCATTGCAGTCTACGTAGTTCAATTTTAGTTGGTGTTCAAAGAGAAACTATGAAACACCAGCTGTACAATGTATTTCACTGCTGGTGTCTTCCTAGCAACAAATAATATCAATTCGTTGATCCTTCTGGTTGCAAGCGATCCGCTGCTTTGAGGTCAGGATCTGATGTGCATTTTCCTGTTTAGTTTCAATCCCTGTTAAAATGTTTAATACTTTTCAGACATGAAATATATTCTGGAATACTTGTTGAATATTCATGGTTTCACTTTTCTCTGCTCATTACAGCATCTGAATTATTTTATCTAAAGAAGTAGATTTTTTGTGCTGTACAACTGCTTATGATCCTATACTTTTTTTTTCCTCTCAGGTAAATGTAATTTAAATACGTATCTTTTCAGCTAGTCTTTCCTTAGTCTTTTTTGAATGCTACAACATATCAGTGCTGCTGTATTTGCTGTAGGAGGGCATTTACTCACAGTTATGAGGCCTTGAGACCTTGGTTCCCAAAAACCTTACTGTAATTTCCATAACATTTTTATTTAATTCTTTATTTACTGAAGATCAGACTAGATATTTTAGCAGTCATTGAAATTTTTTTGAAAGTATATGGTATTGAAGGGCCTATTGGGACAGCATACTTTAGCCTTTAAAATCACTGATAGCAGTAGAATACACAGATAATGGTGGAGAAAAAGAATTGCCCATATCTAATATCTGTTACAAAATATTGTTGCTTCAATAGATTCAGCTTTTTGCACACAGCTGGGTATTCTTATCCGTTTTTGATCAGATTTACAGACTCAGGGGTGCCACTCTTCCTTCCGCCTCTGAAAGGTTCCAGTTTCGGTAGAGCAAAAGCTGCACAAGTAGGATTCTTTGTTTTCAGGGGTGGCTTATATCTAGCAATAATGGAAGTTTAACTGTATAATGAGAGCTGGGATAAACTGAATGAGTTTCTGTACATCTGTCGTGTGGTGGTTGGGGTGACTGAACTTGGCCATTTTTAGGGAAGAGAATAGTATGTTTCTCAGATCTTTTGTCACAGATGCATGTCTTGTGCTAAGGAATCTTTGTATCTGTACTGTCTCACCATTCCTTTTCTTTTTTCTTGAAAGAGAAGCCAGTAAGCACATTAGTATTTAAAACAGTTAAGAAATAGAATCACAATGAGATGGGGTTGTTCTACAAAGCATTAATGACTCATCAACTGGTTTTCTGTGAAGTGCTCTGTAGATGATTATAGTACTTGTTAACCACATTGCAGAGGCTCTGCTCCCATTACCCAACCTTCCCAGCCTTCTTTTTTTGTCTTGGAAAAATTATATATTCTACCCATATGTGAGATAGTAAATGATAAAATTGTCATCCATGATGTTCAGAAAAGGTTGTTTCAGACAGAAATGCCATGTAGTTCAAGGAAAGACTTCACAAATCCGAACAGCTTAGTGTCTCTATTTTGCCAAGAGGGGAAAAGCGTTTTGTTCGGTCCATAGACAAGTACACTTTCTGCGTTTGGGGAGGAATGAGGCAGATAATTTTAGCTATTTAAAAATGTATTTTAAGACCTCTTGCTTCAGTTTCTTTTAGAACAAAGTTGTGTTAGCTGTTTACAGATGTAATTTGCTGTCACTTGCCATATGCTCCCTGATTAATTCTGCGAGGCCTGTCAGCTTCAGATAATTTAATTTTCTGTGCTTTAAAATGACATTCATTATCAGGACATGAAAAATTCAAATGATTAACTGCAAATTATGACTAATAAAGTGTCTATTTTTTGTTTGTTTGTTTCCAGAGAAAAGCAGAAAGCTGAAGTCAAGGACAGAAAAGTGTTAGAGATCTTGCAAGCCAAAGACAGCAAAATAGAAACCCTAGAACAGGTTAGTATTATATTTAAATGGAGCGGATAAGAAAACTTCTGTCATTGACATCAAATTTATGTTTCCTGAGATGCAAAAATAGTTGTTGTGTCTTAAAGTGAAAGTCACAGGTGATTCATAAGTGATAGTCTTCTGATAAAGTGTCAATTAAACTCAGTTGTTCAAACAGTTGACCTTTCACTTAAAAAGTTCCTAAGAGTTTAGATGAAACTTTCTGAGAAGTTTTAGTAACTCGGTGCCTTATTTTGCCTCACAGAATGACCTAAATTTTGATTTTAATCTAATAGAGCTCTGACTAGGTTTAGGTTCGTAACATAGCTGTGGTTTGGAAAGACTTGCCATCCTGACAAATGCAGTAAGCAAAAATAGAACATTTCTGGAGTAATGAGGACTAAACATTTAGTATCCTAAAAGCAATACAGCTAAGTATTTTAAGTGTTACTAACATATAACAATATTTATTAACTGTTACCATAAACTATAAGACAATACTGACAAATTCAAAATGTCATACATGAATGTTCACATCACGTGTATTCTTTATTGAACTGTTTATTCAAATTTGAGTACTGTGCATCAGTATAAAATTAAGTGAAAAATGTGTATAGAACCAAGCTTTTGTTGAAATTGAGGAAATGAGCTCATTTTCTAAAAATTAAAATAATTCTTCGATAAGTAATCAAAGCTGTTGAATTCTTCATAGGATTTGAATTATCGTACATATGAAATCCAATACTAACAAGCACTAAATAGAAGAAAGAGAACACCTTCCTTTTCTTCATAAATATCAAATGACTTCCTTCTCAAAACTATGAGGAAAGCAGAGTTTGCTTTTGAATGTTACTAAGAATGTTAATAAGAAAAAAATCATGATTAGACCAAGTGTGATACGGGGGGAGAGAAAGAGAGTTGGAATTACTTTACAGATAATGAAGCTGACAGCATAAATACAAACAAAGGTCCAGGGTTTGCTTTCAGATGCCTAAGTCCTGCGGTTCCTGGGGATAAAAGGCTGACTGATAAATGTAGTTTTTTATAGAATCACAGACTGGGTGAGGTTGGATGGGACTCCTGGAGGCCATCCGGTCCAGCCCCCCTGCTCAGACAGGGACACCTAGAGCAGGTTGCCTGTGACCATGTCCAGGTGGCTTCTGAAGATCTCCAAGGAGGGAGACTCCACAACCTCTTTGGGCAACTTGTGCCAGTGCTCCATCACTGTCACTGAAAAAAACAGCTTCCTGATGTTCAGAGGTTTGGAAGCTCCAGTGTTTCAGTTTGTGCCCACTACCTCTTGTCCTGTCACTGGACACCACTGGAAAGAGCCTGGCTCCAACGTCTTTACCCCCTCCCTGCAGGTATTTATAGGCATCGGTAAGATCCCCCCTGAGCCTTCTCTTCTCCGGGCTGAACACTCCCAGCTCTCTCAGCTTTTCCTCATGTGAGATATGCTCCACTCCACTGATCATTTCCGTTGGCCTTCGTTGGACTCTCTCTGGTAGCTCCATCTCTCTCTTGTGCTGGGAGCCCAGAACTGGACCCAGTCCTGCAGCTGTGGCGTCACCAGTACTGAGCAGAGGGAAAGGATCACCTCCCTCGACCAGCTGACAATACTTTACCTCAAGAAGCCGAGGATCCTGTTCATCTTCTGTGCCACAAGGGCACGCTGCTGGCTCTTGGCCATGTTGGTGTCCACCAGGACCCCCAGGTCCTTTTCTGCAGAGCAGCTTTCCAGCTGGGTGGCCCCCAGCATGTACTGGTGCCTGGGGTTGTTCCTCTGCAGATGCAGGACTTTACACTTCTTCTCCTTGTTGAACTTGATGAGATTCCTGCCAGACCATCTCCAGCTGCTGAGCAGCAGGACAACCCTCTGGTGTACCAGTCACTGCTCCCAGTTTTGCGCAATCAGCAAACTTGCTGAGGGTATGCTCTGCCCCTTCAGCCAGGTCATTAATAAATTTCCTCCTGATTCTGATTGCCTTTATTATGGTCTTTCTTGTTTGAAAAGGGGTAAGTTGTGTAGGCAGTTTCACTGGGTTGATGTGATAAGGGTTTGGTAGCAGGGTTCCACAGGGGTGGCTTCTGTGAGCAGAGCCCAGAAGTGAGAAAATGTGAGAGAAACAGCCCTGCAGACACCAAGGTCAGTGAAGAAGGAGGGCAGGAGGTGCTCCAGGCAACGGAGCAGAAGTTCCCCTGCGGCCCGTGGTGAGGCCCATGGTGGAGCAGGCTGTTCCCCTGCAGCCCATGGGGCACCACATGGAGCAGATCTCCACACTGCAGCCCGTGGAGAGGAGCCCACGCAGGAGCGGGAGATCCGGTGGGAGCTGCCACCCGTGGGGGACCCGTGCTGGAGCAGTTTGCTCCTGAAGGATGGACCCCATGGTACGGACCCATATTGGAGCAGCTCTTGAAGAGCTGCAGCCTGTGGGAAGCCCACGCAGGACCCATTCGGGAAGGATGGCATCCCGTGGGGGGACCCCACGCTGGAGCAGGGGCAGAGTGGCCACGAAGGAGCGGCAGAGACGCAGCGATATGGGCTGACCGCAGCCCCCATTCCCCGTTCCCCTGCGCCACTCGGGGGGAGGCGGTAGAAGAGGGTGGATGGGGGGGGAAGGGGTTTTTAGTTTGCTTTTAGTTTCTCACTGCTCTAGTCCGCTAGTGATAGCAATAAATTATATTAATCTCCCTATGTTGAGTCTGTATTGCCTATGACGGTAATAGGTGAGCAACCTTCTTGTCTTTATCTCAACCCTTGAGCCCTTTTCCATCATATTTTCTCCCCCTCTTCCTTTGAGGAGGGCTTATTGTGGAGTTCAGCTGCCCAGCAGGGTAAAACCACCACAGCAGTGGAGTTAATTCTAGTTTCCAGAGTTTTCCTGCTTCTGATTTGTTCCAAATAAAACTGATACACCTGCTGCCTGGCTAGAAACCACTGAAATGTTGTTGTTCATCCTATGATTTTGTATGACAGCAGCAGCTAGAGTTTCTGTGGTTTTAGGTCATCATGGCTGTAGATTTGATTCATAGTACGTCTGGTTCTTTTATGTACATCATATTTATTAAACAGCAATACATGACTATTCCTGTGTTTTTACGCTATCCTTAGCTGAAAGAAAAGAACTGTATAAGAAACTTGTAAGAGTTTGTGTACAGTAATGTGCTTTTAAGAAGGACTGCCTGCTGGTAGCTTTTGAACCTGTAGTGTGCATCTCCCTGAGATTGCTGTCTGTGGTTTCAGATCAATTTCAGAAGCAGAAATTGAAATTGATCAGAAATCTGAAATTGATTTGTGTGCGATGCAGTTAACATCTGCAAGTGGGGAGAGGCTGGAAATGTAGCTAGTACCAAGCAAAAGAGGCAGCCAGGGAAAGGAGAATGCGAAGAATTAGCTGATGAGGAGAACAGAAAGCTGCTTTTTTGTTGACAGTGGCTACTGAAGCGCATGTTGCAATACAGACGTTTCATGTAGTTTCCAATAGCGTATCATTGACTCATGGAGGGGACTGCGAAGGGCACCAGTTGGTGTCAGCGGCCAGTGCTGTATATAAAAGCTGTATACCGTGGTGGTAGCATTCTGACGTTGCCTCATCCATTTGCTGGGATGCCACCAGATTGAAAGAAAGAAGGGGATCGTTTTCTGAGTTCGTTGAGTTTTGTTGGTGGTTTGGACCCAGCAGGTAATCAAAGACTTGAGCTAGCATAGAGAACAAGGTAGTGAGGAGCATTATCATTTATTTTAACTTTCTGGATTTGTTCTTTGTTCATCTAAGGAGAAAAGATATTATTTCTGTAATTAACGTGCAAATGACTTGCTTAGGAAAGTGTCAGTTTTGGCAGGAATAACACTGGAAGTTCTATTCTATGAAGTATAGTGCAACAGTTCAAGCCTGCATATTGCAGTCTACCAGTGTTACCGCTAGGAAGGTGAGATTATCCAGTCTTTTTTTCTCTTGTTTTTCCCTTCCTCCTCATGCATCACACAGGGATATCAGTCACAACAATAACATTTGTCATAAGGGAATTTGTTTACTAGGAATTCAAGTGGCCACTGATCAGCTGGTTGTACAAATCCATACTGACTACAGGGGAAAAAAGGCAAATAAATGATGTATCTCGCAGTTTGACATGTATGTAAACTGTGTTGCAGCCAGTAACAACAAGAAAACCCTAGAAGGAGAATGAGATAATCTTTCTCCTCTTGTATTCTCCTTGCTGTCCTGACATGCCTAAGAGCCCATTTAAAATAACTGTAAACAGGAAATCATATTCCCCACACCACAGATGAGATGCCTATAATTATTTGATACTGAGAGCTAAATTAGCTTTATTTGTACTGAGATGTTTCAACTGGTTGAAGGCATTCCTTTTTTTAGGGTATTACTGACAATCTACTAAAACAATTAATTTAGAAATGTGAGTAATATGGTCTTTAATCACCTTTATTTAACTTAATGTGGGAAAAAAATGCTCAAATAGTCGTTAGAACAGGACTCATGGTTTTAAGGGTAAAAATTAATTTAAGTCTGTTTTGCAAAATTTCTGCTGTCTGATAACTTTGGAACAGAGTACATCCATTGATCCTTTATGTGCATTAGTATCACTTTAGTCTGTTGTGTACCTTTCCTAAATTAAAATGGTGTAATCTTAGGTTTTAGATGAATGTGTAAGACATTTCTTTTCTTGTCATGAGTTTGTCACATATCTGCATATACTTTTGAACATTTTAAATAGAAGCACTTCATAATATACTATTTGAAGGTTCAAATAAATGCAGTATTTATTGAAGTACTTATTAATTGGTAGTATTTTCATCTATTATTGCACTTAACTCCAATACAAAACATATCATGTTTGAGCTTTCCATATTATTTTTCCCTTTGTTGTTCTTTTTTTTTTGTTGTTATTGTCTTTGTGATTGGTTGATTGGTAACTTCTGGTCTTGATAGTCACACCTGTGCTTCATCTGCAGTACATATTTATTCTAAATGCCATGTGGTAAAAGTCTCACATCTTTGAGGTTGGTGGCTAAGTTGCTACACTGGTCTTATTGATGACGTTTTTGTTTTATATGACTAATAGCATTAAGGCATAACATCAGAATCATTTAGGTTGGAAAAGACCTTCGAGATCGTAAGTTTCAACCATCAACCTGACTTGCTGAGTCCCTTCAGTAACTCATGTCCTTTGGTGCTATAGAATCATAAGTCACTGGTTCAAAACTCTTCTTTCAGTAGTGTTGTGTCCTTGCCGTGTATGCATAGTTTCTCTGCGCGTTTCAAGGAAAAGAATTTATAACTAGTACATTTGTGTGAGTACTTCACTTTCCTAGAATTTTGATTGTTGTTGTTCTGAAGGCTGACTGCTGCAGATACCTTTTTCATTCTCCTTTTTTCTTTGAAAACATTTCCTGCCCTATGTATGTGATGCATAATATTTGTATGTGTCTCAAATATGTCACTGGTGCTGTCTTCTATGCCTTTATTTGTTTTTTTTTCCTACTCTTCTCTTAAAATAAGGTGAGGTTTTGGAAGAATATATTAACATTTGTGGATTTTAAACTATTAGTTTTGAGGACAGTGTGGGAACAGGAAATTAAGTCTCTTGTCATTCATGCAGTAGATAGATTAAAATATCTTCTTGTTTTCCTTTGAAGATGAAATTAAAGATGAACAAAAGTAGCAGTAAACCTTTTTTTGTCTTTATAACATTGTTAATTAATTAGGTTTCAATTTTGATCTGGTTGAACTAAAGCTAATCTTTTTGTCCTAGACCTTGTAACGTTTCAAAACCTTATCAGCCGATTAGACTCCAGAGGGGTTAAAATAGTACTGGCTTGCCTCATTATCTGCACTTGAAAATCTTCAGCTTGCTGTGCAAATCTGTATTAAAGCCCCTTTAATGGGTCCAATTGAAAGAAGCATAATTCTACCTTTAACCATTAATTAATGCTAATAAATTTTTCTTGACTTTTGTACTTTCACCTAACTGTATTTTTCTTTGTAATAAAATGCTGTTATTAAATTAAGACAAATGTATACACACATTATTGCCATCTTAACATTTTATTTCCAGTAGCATATAACCTTGATTATTCTTGTATAATGAGGGACATGAGAATAATTTCAGTAATAGGGCGTTTGGCTGAATGTGTCAGCAGTGATGAGATTATGTGGAGTTTATAAACTATTTGCAAAAAAGTTTCTCCAGTGAATGAGACATACAAATATTGCAAGTGAACAATATTTGAGGACACTGACACATTTTTTTTCTTCAAAAAGATCTTTTAATTCAAGTTGTACCTTGGAAAAGGGATTAGCATTCAGTGGTGGAGCCTGTTTGTTTTATATAGCCCTTTTAAAGTCCATTGGTGAATTATCATGTGTTTTTGTGCTTTCCTGCTTGCCATCTTCTAGTTAGCATTCTCATAAAATGAAGGGAGAGAAATCTTGTTAAGGAGCTGATCTGGGTGAGAAACACAGGGAGGAAAATATATTTATAATTGAAATAGTTGAATGTTGCTGATTCTGGTTTATTGATACGAGTCTACCTGAGGTAAGTAGTATGATGACTATAGCTAATACCTGTGGGCTTGTTTGTCTGAAGAAATTAATAAGCAGTAAATTACAGTGTGCCTTTACAGCTCATTAGTACTTTTGTGTGAATTCCCAACAGGAGTGCTTTCTCTGCAAGTTGAAAATGTGTTTCTGTGAGGTAGCTTACTCCGTTTTGAGGAGGGAATTCTTCTACTTAAACTATCAGAGAACAGCTATATTGGGTGTTGGTACAGGCATGCTGTAAAGCCACATTTGATTTGCATTAATTTGGCTGTGTAGCCAAGCCTGGAGTTGTCTAAAGCTTCTGGATCTTCATTACTCCATGTTGCTGTTCTAAGTGGTGTTTCTAGCCTGAAATGACAGCTGTACTCAGATTAGACAGGAAAAAGTACAGTGAGCGAAGAAATGTGATGTTAATTGTCGTCTGCCAGTTCTACTGGTGTGAAATGCTTGATTCTTGTGTTAGCAAGGCTCAATATTCAAGTCTGGAAAGGAGTAGGAGAGATTTTTCTGTGGGCCTCATCTTTATGACCTTGTTCACCCTCTAGAGATTTGGGGTATAGTTTGGGAAATTTCCTGTCCAATTCATGTAAGAGTAGTTATCATATAGCCAATTAGTCACAATGGGATAGCTTCTCTTCTTGAGATAAAAAGGGATTCTAAAGTAGCTGGGAACTGTTTCTGCTGTAGAAGAGATTAACTCCTTAACTGTGTTTAGTATATTATATTTGTTTTAGTGAAACAAGTCTTTTTTTAAATCAATATAGTTGTGAGAGGGTGAAGCTGGATTTTATTCCCCCTTTAAGGACATTGTTGATGAGGAATGTTTTCATATATTATGGCTTCTTAAGTGAATACAGGCAGATTTCCTAAAGTTCAAGAAAATTGTTGTTCCTTAAGAACAGGGTAGCAGAAAGAGGCATGCAGTGCCCTTTGCGTTTATGTACTGCCCATATGAACCTGCTGACCGTACTTAGGAAGGAGCTTGTCAGAAAAGTTGATCATAGCAACTACTGTTCTTTGTTTACTATGCCTTATCTGGCTTGTATATGATGTAATGAAATATTGCTGTATGTGCAATATTAATCTTTGTGAGTGTGATGAAATATTGCTGTGTCAGGATTAAATGCTTGTAGGTGTCCTTTCCTGCAGATCTGAGTCATACACAGTTCCAGAGACTGTCTTGCTCTGAGGAATCTTCTACAGGCCTTGCTGAGGAGGGCAATGCAGAAAAAGTACCCAGTTCCATCAAGATCATGTTCTGCAATGAAGAGAAAGGCTCATTTTAGCAATTTATTGGTTTTCATTTGGAATTAGTGGGTTGAATAGGGGGTAAGAAGATGCTTTGGATTTTCTGCTGCTTGACCCAGAGGTCTGGGCTGCTGCTCTCCATTGTTTCAAAATACAGCTGCTAAGGAGAGATGAAGGAGTAGAGAAAGCATCAATGTGTTGGACTGTGCTGCTTTACAGCTTAGTGCTATAGGTCCCATAGAAAATCCAATCTGGCTTGTTGCTGAGAACCACTAGACAAAAGAGGAAAGGGGATTTATTCAGAGCAGCTGATGGTTAAGGTGATGTTAGAGCTGTGGCAAGATTGTCAGTATTGATTATATTGTCAGTGTTTGCTGTAGTTATCCTGAGAGCTGTCATATCCTCATTAGAGGAAAATGGCCTGTTAATCTCTAAATCTAGCAGATGCATTACTGCAATACATGCTATACTGGGAGAGACACTGGATTTGCTATGAAGCTACAGCTTTTCTCTTCAGCAGTGCTGCCTCATTTGCAAATTAGAGAAGTGTTCTTGTGAAAAGGTTCCTTTTGCAGGGCAAGGAGCTTGTGCATCCCTTGTTTCAGAAATAGCAAATGTATTACACCTGTGCCAGAAATAGTATTTGGCTCCCACTGTCAATACAAAAACAGCTGCTGTCAATGCTTGCCTCATGCCTCTGCAGCAGAAGGAACAAGCAGAAGTGATGCAGAGGATTGTAAGAGATGGTAAAAAGTGAAAAGAATAGTATAACTTTGTTTCTAATGAATGAGGGAAGGAAAGTGCTGCAGAGTTGTAAGGAGCAGCTCAAGCAGAGTGCAATGGTGCATGTCATAAAGTTTCATCATTGCTGTCATGTACTTAGCCGATTGCTGGCTAGAAGTTGTTCTTTTGCAGCTAGTGAAAGCGAGAGATGCTAGAGTTGCAAGACTACATGATGTCACTACATAAAGTCCCAGTATATTTCCACCACATGTTGAAATACTGAGAAATTCTGTTGGGTGGTATGATTAAGATAGCAAACTTTGTTGAAGACGCCAGATTAATCACATCAGTCAAGACTAAAGAGGGCAATGGGGAACGTAGTGTTTGTAATAGATTATACTGTGTGACCCTTACTTAATCTATGGGTCAGGTGAGACTTCAGGTGCAAGACCAACTAGTGGCAGAGGAGCAAGTACATATTCCCCCCCTGCAAAATGACATCACCTGCTTATATTTCTGATCTGCTTCTCTGCAGAACCATTTTACCTGATACTCTTTTTAAAAAAAAAAAAGTGTTGTAAAGGATCTTCACTTCTCTTCCTCCTACAAAGGACCTGCCTTGTTTCTCCAACACATAAATGGTAGGTAAACGTATTTGTATGGACAGTGTTTTAAGAGATTATTTTCTTGTATGCATCTNTGGGTGGTACGAAAATCATATGGGCTCCCGCACTTCAGTTCCCATCTCCTTGCTGTTTTTTAATTCAGGATTGCTGTAGCTTAAGGGAAAATGTGAAAAAGCTGTGAAAAAGGAATTAGTAGTGAGATATGTACTTATAATACTGTTGCAAAAGTTACATTTTAATCCATTATACACATCAGGTTTTTTTTTTTCCACATGTTTTTGCTCACCTTGTTAGGAGTCAAATTCTATGTTGAATAGGTATTTGTGAGTGAAGGCATCCTTTGGAGGGATACTGTATAGTCAGGTAGCACTGTCAGCATTTTACTTTTGGAGCTATATGGATTTAAAAATAATTGCATCTTGTATCCTAACTGGCTAGTGTCATTTTGACTATGAAAGGACAGCATGCAGATTGCAAAACACAG
>VXAL01017280.1:1702-109310 GCA_013399475.1 Chauna torquata
CAGGCCAGGGCCAGCCTCTTGGTGGCTGAGAACTGAAGTGACCTTTGAGATCACTGACGGGACAAATACTAGCACCCATTGCAGTATTACTAGCATCTAATAATGACGCAGAAAGAAGATGGAGCCCACGTGGAAGGTAGGTACAGATCATCTCTGTCTGAGGCCTGCTGGTTTTCAGTGCTGGTACCATCTATGTTAAGGTCCTATATGTATGGTGTAGTTTACAGCCGCCCCAGAGCAGCTTGAAATGATAACATGGCCAGTTCTGGTCTTGAGAGTCACTGTCTTGGAAACAACTTTCTCCTAGTCTGTAATTTCTAACATGCCAATCAGTCTGCCTCAAGAAGCTGAGAGTGTTATCTGCTGTGTTTGAAGGTAAAGAGCAGGATTTTCTAAAGCAATCATGGTTAGTTTTGGTTATTTGAAAAGACATAGCAAGGAATTGTCTCATTAGCAACTATTGTCTGACACTAGTCATCCCCTACCGAACATCTGATCCCTTGGCTGATCTTTGGTGAGCATGAAGGGCTGTTTATTACTAGTGCTATGTCCAGTGTGTATAAGAAGACGGTTTTCATTTTGTTAGCCTACATATAGGTAATTGTGAGAGAGCCACCTCATTATTCCTCTGTGGGATAGATGTACAGCTTGTGGAATGCAAAAGGTGTCCAATTTTAGTATGGAAGGGTAAAAAGCAGACTACAGATGTCTTTCTAGAAACTGGCAAGGTCATGGCACTGTCCCTTATGTTGCTGTTCTGAGGGAATGGTAGGATGTAATTCACTTTATTTCACACAGAAACTGCTTGGCCATGCTGACATTTGCAGCCCTCTGGGATAGCCCCAGCTACTGACCTGTTTGCTGAGCACTGATTCAGGTGTGTCAGGTCTGTCGAAAACCATTTCCCAGCATTTGTGTTCAGATCACACTATTTTGCAGTCCCACAGCCACGATTCTCTCCTTTCTTGAGGAAGACAACTTCTCTACTTAGGCCACTGAAAAGCTGGGTGTTAAATGCCTCTCCTGTCTGTTATCTGCATTGTGCCCCCGCCTTCTCTGTTGGGAGAAATCACTGCCGTTCCTAGCGTGTCCATTTGTCCTGCTTCAGGTCCGCAGACTGCTTGTGAGGTTGTTCCAGAGAAGCTGCATGGCACAGAATGACCCTGCTCCTTCATCCTCACTGCAGGGAGCACGCTGGACTGTGCAACTGCATTTACGCCGAGCGGCAAAACTCAGAAGCCCTGTCCTTCGTGCGGCAGGAACAGCAACATCTGCTTTGGTCAGGGAGGGGAGCTGAATCCTCCGAGGCATGAAAGCCTGAAGCTGTTTCCTTCTGTCAGTTATTCAGCTGAAGTCATTGGAAACTACTGAGGACAATACATTTAATTAGAGAGTTCATTTCTGCACGTGGTGACAGCACCGTGCAGTATGCAGGTTCCCTCAGTAGCAAGCCATAGAATCTACTCACAGGCGTGCCAGCAATTCTTTGAGCTTACTCACCCTGCAAGCAGCATAGGCAAGGACCAGCTTTCTGTTTGCATGGCAGCTCTAGCACTGACTTTATGGCCCATCAGCGCTACCAGTTTTTCAGATCTGCACCACAGAGGACAGCACTTCTACTTCCTTCCTCCAGTTCTGTACTGTATAAATCTGTCTACAAATATGGGGAATCCACATCTGTCCTAGTGAGCAGGTTTGAATATATATTATGTCATTGTGTTTCAGAAGTAGCAAATCCCTTACACTTAACTGGTGCACACTCCAACGGGATTGGTTTGGAGCTTATATTTTACTCAATGAGATGAACAGACCTGAGATTCTGTGATTCAATGAGAAAGACAAATGCATTGGATCAAGGAGAAACTACACGAGTAAATGTGGACATAAGGTAATTTGTATTAATTTGTATTTTTTCCCAATGATTTTATTGAAAATTTATATATATACAGCATGAGAAGAGAATCTTGAAGGAGACAGAGAGCTGATAGCGGACCAGCATTGGACGTCATCGGTTTGCAACTCATTTAGAAAAAGTGCCAGTGCCATTCAGAGCTGCCTATAAAGAAATACTCTGGTGCAGTCATCTCTTGAACGTGCTGAGTCTGGGCCTTGTGTTATCAGTGGGCAGAGGTCAGAGCTGACAGAGAAAGAAACTGATGAGCAGATCATTGACTTGGAATGAGCGACTTGTACAGTATGAGAAGATTAAAAGTACTAAAGTGATTTACACCATCTGAGGATCTGAGCTGGCTAGTTTAGTTTTGGCCACTAGCCAACCTAAAGGGTGAGAATGGAGATCAGCAGTCTGCAAATAACCAAAGGCTGTTAAATACCAAGGAGGAAATGAAATGATTTAATGAAGCACACAAAGGTGTAACTAGAAGTAGCTGGACTTAATTAAGGAAGGGAAAATTGTAGATGAGTATCCAGAAAGATTCTTGCTAATGAAATATAATAGTCTGCAAAATCACCTTTGCCTGAGACTTTCAAAACTGGGTATGACAGAATACAAATGTCCTGCAGGTCGAGAGAGATTTGTGTGTTTATGGCATATGAATTTACACTTACCATGGGGCTGAGCTAGCTGAGGCTTAGCAGTCTTGGGCTCATCACATTTAATACTTCCCAATACACATACCAAATAGTATGTACATCTTACCCAATGCACATTATCGTGTATTTTTGAGAATCATAAGCACGTACCCATATATGTTTTTGCTACCTTTGCTAATGTGTATCTGCTCCTTTCACTTCTGAAAAAACAAACAAACCCAAACCAGCTAGTAACCAGTTTTCTGGTTAAAAAGTGGCAACAGATGTGTGAAAAATAGCCAGGATAGCCTTTGCCAAAGTTCTCAGATCAAAAGATATTTTCTGATCTGTCTCAAACTTCTTAGAAAATGTCCACCCTGCAGTGAAGGCACTGTGAAGGGGTTGTGCAGTCCCAGTCAGGAAAGAAGGCTGAGCTCGGCTGAAGCACTTAGGCACCTCTACAGTGCAAAGAAGAGCTACAGAATTGTTACTGCTCCCTTGACATTAAAACCAGTAGCAACAGACTGAGGGAGTGTCATTTCCATTTGCGAACAAACTGTGAATCATTAGCTCAGATATTTGAGAGAAGGAGATTATTCTGAATTTACTAAAATGGCCAAATCTGAATTTATTTCACAGCTCATTAGGGATCTGTGTATAATAAATTACCCAGCATGTTATGTTCAGCTAACCCGCCAACTCCCTGGTTTATTTTATGCTCTGGGTTGCTGAATGTGAATAAGCGCCTATTCCACCATTGTTTCATTGTGCAAATGACAGAGACAGTGACTTGCTAGAGCCTATTTTCTATCCATTGATCCTGAAGTGGTCACTTGAGAACCTAGAGGTGTTTTCCTGTACTCAACATCCCCGAGGGATATTGCCAATTGATAGGAAAGGACAGGTTAGCAGAAGGACAGAACTACCTACGGGCATGGAGAGTCTCTTCCTTTCCTAACTGTTGCCCCCAGATACGGTTCCTGCCTGCCCAGTAATTCCCACTGCCCAGTGGGCAGGATTTCCAGACAGGCTTGAGATGTCTTGCAGACCTCAAGGATGTGCTGGACGCAGGCCCAGCCTTGTTAGTTCATTATTCACTTTGGGTTGTAGTTTCATCTATAAAGTATTGGACATAGGGAAAAGGCTACAGTTTAGTTTCCTTTTGTACTAGCTATGTGTTTTTGTTTTTGTTTTTTTTTTCTTTTTAACGTGGCTACTCAGTCTCCTTTTGCTTTGTGGTCCCTCCTCATGATCACTAGAAGAGGTACTGTTGGTGATGTGGAGGAGAGTGGCAAAGCAGGAGTTCCTGCGTGTATTTTTTTTTTTAAGTGATTCAACTTTTAAAGAAAGGGGCTTTTTTTGCCTTTTTTTTTTTTTCCCCCAGAATTTGAAACCTTTGGGCAAGATTTTTTACTTAATCTATTTTTTTGCTTTTCCATTTTACAGTTATTATCTAAAATATGTCTTTACAGAGTGAGAAAATGCTTCATTAACTTCTTTGTTGCTTCCAATACAAAGAATAATTTGTTACTTGAACCAGCGAAATATATATATATGTATAACAGTAATGTATTTATGCTTTCTAATAGCAAAATCTTTTGATGATGAACAGGCATCTTTTGTGAGATGTTTCACTGAGGAGTGTTTCCATTTCCTGCCAGCGCCCTTCATCAGTGGGATTGGTTTCCTGTGCCTGACTGTATGAGGCTGAGTGGGGACACTTCCTTTTTCCTCTGGCATGTTTGCATTAAATCTGGTCTAAACACAAAAACTGTACTGACTCTGTGCAGATTTCCCACTTCTCTGTGTTGATTTCATTAAATCAGCAACATCCATGACTTTAATGTGTGTTTTAGAGTGGCCATTGATTTTTTTTCAGTGCTCCCTGAGTTGTTAAAAAGGGAAAAAAAAAAAAAAAAACTAGATATGTATTGAGTACTCTTTTCTTGTATAAAGAGTGCCCTATAAAAGAAATACACGTGTCTTTACCAAATCAGATTTCAAACAAATGTAAGTAGATTGGTGCTCAAATTGACTTGTATTCTTCCATAAAATCAGTCACAGTGTAGACTTCAATTTACAAGCTGGTATTAAGGGATCAGTGGCATTCATAGGTACATGAAAACAATATGCAGGTGTTAAGCCACCTGACTCTAGCGGCCGCATTTTTAAAATTGGCCACTTCCATCTGCTGGGACAAAGCTGGGATTTTGTCTGCTTTTGTGGCTGACCAGCTACTGCACTGAGCTGCGCTTTGGGAACCAAAGGCGCCTTGCAATAGCAGTAGCTACAAGAATAACTGGAGACAGACTGTGCTGTGCCCCTGTTTCACCACCTGTGGACCATTACTGAAAAAAGAATCCCCTTCACCCCTACCCCAAATAGATCTGCAATTTTCTGACTTATATTTTCTGACACTGACCTAAATAGGGAATGGAAACTACCTACTGTATGCAACAGAGAAGAGGTATTTCCATTTTCTCCAAATCACACAGTCTACCTTAATTGCTTTCTTGTAATAATATAGTGATATGGTGTTGGATTTGTATGAATAATTCAGGGCAGTAAAATGATAAAGTTATCAACAAAAGATGGCTTACAGTGATTATTTAATGCATTTCATAGATATTTCAAAGACAAAAAGATACATCTGCAGGTGGAATGTGAAATACTACATTGAGAATGCGTACAAATGTATTAACTCTATTACTGGGGTAGAGGAAAATAAGAGTCAGCTGAAGATAGTGAATAAAACATTTTTATATTCCCTAAATGTATGCTCTCTTGTTCTATTAAATAATGAACAGAAGATCTTTTGAAAAATTCAGATAATCTCTTGTGCGATAGGTACACTTTATTTTATGAAAAGGCATGGGAAGATGTGAAGAAGATGTAGGAGTCTTTTCTAGTAGGCTGGTTAGTAAACGTGGCATTATGTATACAGCAGCAGTATATAAGGGGGCAGATTTTATGTGAAGCCTGCACATACCAGAGGGTGTTAGGGCTTTACCTTAGAAAATATGTCCTGCATGCAAAAGCTCTTCTTTCTTTGTCCTCCTAATTCCCCCAGTTTCCATGTACTACATGGTGTGGGAATGGTCACCTGAAGTAGCAGCTGAAGGCAGGTTAAAAACAAAACATGGAATGTTGTGACTCCAAGTTTTCAGGCTGCAGTAGTGTTTTGTGCTGCCTCTCCTGCCAA
This sequence comes from Chauna torquata, assembly GCA_013399475.1. Lineage (NCBI taxonomy): Eukaryota > Metazoa > Chordata > Aves > Anseriformes > Anhimidae > Chauna > Chauna torquata. The sequence continues at coordinate 7,437 of VXAL01017280.1, forward strand.
AGCTAGTACTAAAAGCAAAGGAACTGAGGGAAACTCAGCTTTTCAGTGCAAAACCTTGTGGCTACTAAAGCCTCCTGACGGTTTCAGCTATGCTAACAAAATGTGAGTGATGGGGTGAGGACAGCCCACATTTCCACAGGCCCCCACTTCCTGGAGTGGAGCTGGCTTGCGTGCCTTGCTTCCAGCACAGAGCACAGGGAGGGTCAGGTCCCTCCTTAAAATGCTAAGCAGGGCGACTCTAGCATGTGCTGCTCTTGTAGGCCAGCCACCAAGAAAACAGACAAAACAAGGTGTTTTATCCAGCAAGGAATCTTCCTGCATGCTGAATCCCCATTTCTGCACCTTCTCCTCAAGAAAGCTGTTTATCCCATCCAGCGTGATATAAGTGTTTGGCAAAGGGGAGAACTCGTGGGTGCACATTTGGAGAACTGCCTGAGGCTCTTGCCAGTTTGCATATTCAACTGATTCTGCTGTGGAGACTCGAAGGACTGAGTTGTATCTATCTCTGCTCCCTACAGCCCACTCAGGAGGCAGTATGCACACAGCCAGCCTGCTCAAGGGGGCTTGAGACTTTACAGCCTAGACCTTGCAGACTGCTTGTCTGAAGACCACTACTTGTTGGCTGCCACGGAGAAAAAAGGCTGTAAAGATGCATACTCTGTATTTTAGGGGCAAGTCCTAGGTCACTCTGAAGATCAAACCACTGTTTGCTTTCTGCAAATAATTTATCCATGCAGTGAAATCCTCCAATGTCCATCTACACTTTTGCAGTGCAAGCACCTCTGGACATATGCCCCTGAAATAACCTTGAAGATTTCTCTTGTATTAAGTAAATCACCTTGTTAAATGTCTCCCTTTTTTTTACATTCCTCCCCACTTAAAGACAATTTAAAGAGGAATCTTCAGTCTTCAGTGTCAGAGCAAAAAAAAAAGATAAAAGCTTGATTTAATTGTCTTGTCTCTTTTTTCCTCATTCTATTACCCTTTACACTATTCATTTACTCTTTTACTATTAAAATAACTATCTGATGGTGGCATTACTGAGTGAAGTGATACAGATATGCTAAGTGGAGTGTGACAGATGAATTCCATAATTTGAAAACCTGCTAGCTATGAGGTAGCAAGCATTGCCTTTTTCTGGCTTTATTGACTATTAAATCTCCATTTTGCAGTGCATACTGTTCCAATGACATGATTTTCTGTGCGAAAAGTCTTGATTTTTTTCTGAAACTAAAAGGCTTCCCTTCTGAGTTCAGATGGACTGTGTAATTTTGGGGTCATTTATTCAGCCCTGGGAAAATACTTTGTTTAGTTAATAAAATGGCTTTTCATCAGCTTTCTAGAATGTAATTTTTTTATAGGTAAATTAAAGCCTTGCTTATTAATTGCAGTGCACACAAGTGCCATTGGCTTTCTCTCAGTGATCCCATGCCAAAGCTGTTGATGGCCAGGATGTGGCAAGGCAAAGGGAGAGGTCCTGAGTACAAAATCCATCTGGTCTGAGCAATCCTAATGGGAGATCTGAGCACAAATCCCTCTTAATTTCTTTCTGTGATTGCCTTCCGCTCTAATTGCTTTCTGGAAAGACAGAATGGTCGTCCTTTCGATAAGCTGACAAACTTTTTAGATTGGAACTGTAAAGTGTTTTCTTTCGGAGGAGGCTTCCACTTTAATGGACTAGGAGTTCTTAAAACTCAGTTAGCTCATCTCATTTTGGCTCAGTTCAGTTCAGCAACAAATAGCTGAGGAGTAACTTCATTAAACATGTGCTGTGTGGCAGGGGAACATTGCTTTGCCAAAATCCATGCTTATTGTGGAGTATGTAACTTTAAAGAGGGAAAGTTAGGATTTCGTTGTACATTTATTCTTGTGGTAAAGATAATTGTATTTGTCTCTCATATAGCAACTGTCATGGACTTTGATGTTAATGAGTTGAACCTAACATTTGCTTTGCAAACAAAATTATACATATTGGTCTTTAAAAATCAGCTCTCAAAATAGGCTTTTACTATATATATATATTTACTGTTAATTGGACTATGTGCTGAAAATGAAAGACCAGATTTTGATCCTGGTTACCCACTAAGGAGTGGTTACCCACAATAAATGTGCTGGGTCTAACAGAGATGTATGCAGGTGTTTTCATGATAACAATCTTGTCTGACTGTTAACTTTGGAATGGTGGCCTTGTCCGTTGCTCTGGTGGCAGGTATGCACATACACTCCTCTGAGAACAGGATAGTAACTTGTCCTAAGTCTGGTGGGAGTCCTCTGCTACGGAAAGGTTTTTTAGGACCTGAAACCTCAGGTGCAGTTTCTCATTACCCACAGCTTAGGATCCCTGCATACCTTTTCTGAGAAGTTTGCTAATCCTGAAATTTAGGCCATGCACTGACTGAAGTGGATCAGAAAGCGGAACTTCCATTTCTTGTGGATTTCTGATGTTGAACATTTAGAGGGATGTTCAGAGAGCCCAACCACAGGCATGCAACTCCACGTTACAAGAAAAGAGTGTTTCTTTCCCAAGCTGATTAAGAGAAGATGACTGATTTAGACGCTCTGATTTGCCTTCTATACACCAACTATGTAGGAAGGGTACGGAGACCAGTCTCCTGTACTGGATGGTGTGAGTAGCCATATTTATTTCATTCCTAGGCTAAAAACATCTGAATGAGGCATTTAAAAATAACCAAATTAAAATCTCTCTAAACTTGCTATCCCATAAAATGTTACTATCTTTTTTAGGTTTCAAAAGATTTAGTTTTTAGTGCTTTATTCCAACACTTGTTCTCAAGGACACAAACATGCAGGTGTTATTCAACCCAAACCAAGTTTCTTCTGGCTGCTGCTGTTGCTGCGGAGTTTCATTTTGGTTTGTATTGTTTCTGAGCTCAGCCTCCAGGTCACCTGCGGTTGAGCCCTCTGAAGGCTTCAGGTTTTGGTAAGTTCCCTCTGGCCAAATGCCCGGTCCACACTAACGCACTTGCTATGATTTTCAGAATTCTGCCCAGATGGTCTTTGCCTGTAGAATAGTTGCAATGCTTAATCTCCCATTTTCCTCAGGGGAGAAATATATAATTTAATTTGTGGGTTTTAGTAGTCTTACTAATGACTTTCTGCTTGTTCTGTTGTTTTAAGTAGTTACAGATGCTTCACTGGCACTTTTATATTGTCCCGTATTGTTGCTATCAGTTGTTCGATTTCAGGAGGGAGAGATGTAAACTGTACTTCAGCTTCTTTGGGACCAAGCTGACAGAGCTATTGAAAATGAGGCACATGCTGCTGCTGAAGATTTTGCCTTCTTGCATAGCATTTCTCAACAGATAGCTAGAAAAGTATCTCTGTGTGAAAAACTATCAATATTGAAAACCTTGTCTCACTAAGTCTAAAGAGCATCAAGTAGGAACTGATTAACTTTTGGCTCAGAACTTGTCCTTTAGCGATACACGGCACTTAATTAGAACAGCCATTAAATATCTTGCTAGTGAAGATACCTGACTCCTTCTTTATCAGCGTCTCAGCAGTGCTGACTTCAGGCACGGGCCTGAGGAGCCCAGCTTGTCTCCTGATGGGAGAGGTTTGCAGCTCTGCGCAGTGCCCCGCTGGCAATGAATCCAGCCTGCCTGTCACCTGCAACAGGGGACGTGCTGGGCTTGTCTGTAGGATTCCGGGGGCCTCCTCTACTGTTCATTAAAGAACCTCTCACTTTAAGTGTTTTAAAAAGGTGTGGTGCAGCAGTTAGCATATAATAAGAAAAATGATGTCATCATTACCTACTGGTAAGATGTACAAAAGCAAGATACAAGAATGTTGCTATTTTCTTGTTTGGACACACATTCTTTTTTACCCTTGAGCACATCTCATATTATTCCAGTGCTACAGCTAGCTGAAAACAGAATTGTTTTCCAGGAGAAATTTTGAGAGAAACTTCTCTTTTTGGCTCTATTCATTAAAATTTTATTTTTATTCTGGCTGAAGAACCAAGTATAATTTTAAATGGGTGTTAACCTGCTAAGGAAGCGCTCTGAAAGAAACATTCTGAGGTCGAGCTTGTGGTTCCCTCTAGTTAGGTAGCCCTATGCTTAGCTTAAAAAAATTCATACACCAGTGGTCAGTCTGCTTTGCTCTAAATGCTGTGAATTCAAATGCTCATTAGAAACCTGAGGCTTTGCAATATGTCCATTTTTTATTACTAAAACTGTGTATACCAAGAGTTCACCTTGCAGCTGGGAGCTCTGTACTAGCTAAATCTGCAAAGAAAAACTACAGCAGACAGTGATCATGCTCTTTATTAGTTATTTTCTGTGTCTGTTCTTAGCTGTTGTGCTTTTGCATGCAAAATCAGCTTTTTGAGAACAGAATGAAACTCCCAATTCCTTTTTATTGACAGCAGCAACAGCAAAGCAGTTTCTTTATCTGTAAAGAGACTTGCAGGCACAGCCAGTTCCTCTTGGGGCTGACATGGTGCCAAGAGCTCTGGCACAAAGACTGCTAAACCGGATGGACTCTCATACAGCATCTGCGGTGCTTGTACGTGGTTTACTCTCAGTGGAAAGTCACAGCAGAAGCAAATTGGAGCAGGGTCTTTTGTATGGCAGCGATGCCCATGGTTGTCTGCAGCTCTGGAAAAAGAAAAAGAGAGACAAAGAATGTGAAGGTGCAGCATGGCTCTGGCGTGCATGCACAGCGAGCAACCTTTGTCAACTCATCCCTGCCAGTCAGCATGATAGAGCCTCACACAAGGATTATGTCTAGTACATCTGCAGCAGTACATGGTTTGCCAAATGTCTGACAGCTTGAGGTGCTGGGCATATGGAAAAATAGCTGATGGTCAGGAAAGAAAAAGCAAAGCTGTATCTCATTGGTTTTCAGACAGGACACAGGGCCAATTATTTAGTAGGGCTGTACAGGATGTCTAGCAACTTAGCTGAAGGGGGTGGGTCCTTTCGAATGCAGACAGACACTCTGGTCTCCCACTGTAAGATGGCACAGGTAAGCCAGGGTTCTTGGAAAGTTTCCTTATTTAAAAACAAAACAAATAAACAAAACAACAACAACAACAAAACTGCACAAATTTCTGTATCTCATCAGCTCGTGGAACTAAAAATGAATGCATCAGGTCCCACTATGCAGCTGTGGATTTTCCCTTTCTACTGGTAGATTTCTCGCCCTAGAAGATTGCTAATGTGATGCTAAATCTTCCTTTGTTTCACCTTTACATATGGGCAGCATGTTCAGCCTTCATCTTCAGAGTACTTCATACAGCTGGGTGTAGAGGGAGGACATTGTTTCTACCCATGGGCTGTATTTTGTAGCATTTTTTGAAGGTGCTCGTGGATCTGAGTTGCTTTCTGCAACAGGAAGTCCTAGCAAAGTGTGCTGATAGCTTACAGGTAATCTGCCCATGCTGTTTCCCAGACTGTTAAATGCCATGGCTCTCCTTGTCATATCTGTCTGTATGACCCTGTCCCCAGAATGGCTATGGAAATTGCAAGAATGCTTTATAGAGACAGTTGTCAGCCTAACAGCCACATCACCTTTTTTTTTTAGAGCAAAGATAATTCTGACAGCTGGATGTAACCACACGGTAGCTGTCCTGAAACTGTTTGCAAGCTGGTCACAGTCATTCCTGACTAGGAGCTGTTGAACTGAAACTTGGACTCCAGAGGTGTTGAGTGACATGCTGTTGTCCTAATGTGTCAAGCAACAAGTGCTGTCTTTTGGCAGCCTGAGCTTATGTGTCGGCTCCTGTCAAGGTTTTAAAGTCTACTGTGGCAACTGTCTGCTTTAGCCTTGCTTTTCCTCGGAGCCAAACTACTTGCTGCTGAGTTGTCACATGCTAACTAATATAAACAGCAAGCCTCTCTTCCTCTTGATTTGCTAAAGGACAAGGGAAGTCTGTGTATTGTTAACTTCACACAAATTAGTGCATTCTTCCCTGCCAACTTTGTTATACAGAAGGAATTTTTCTATGCTTTAAAACGCTTCTCTGCAAACATTGGCTGTGATAAAGAAAAGCATGAATAAACGGGGATGTGTCAGCAACAGAAAACCGGGTGGAAAATGCTTTCTTGACTAGGAATACAGGTGTTTCACAAGAAGCCTCAAAAGCATTTCTGGAGCTAGCAATACCATTTTTCCATGGAGCTCAAGTTTAAAACCCTGTTCTTCTCAACTTGTTCCAGGTTACTGTGTGGCATAAGACCATAATGCACACTTGCCAGTGTCTGCACTTCTGTCTGATGATTAACAATGGCAGGGAGGGGAGGCCTGGAGCTCATCTAGGCTCCGTCCGCTACAGCGTGCTGAGATGCCCCGGCACTGCAATGAGATTCATCCGCTTTATGTCTGTTGGCAGCTCATTTCCCCTATGGGTCAGTACTGCATTTTCCGAAGAGTACAAACACATAGCATGGAGCGTGACAGCAAGAACAGGCCAGATCCTAAAAGGGTCCCAAGTGCTACAGCATTCCGCTTTGAGGCAAGCAGGTCCTGGAGGGGTGTTCAGAGTCAAGAGTTGAGCTACCAGGGCACCCTGTATCTCATGTAGGGGTGGCAGGTGTCTCAGCATGGGGTACCCTTCTGGATCTCATCCTTTGAAGTTATGCAGGGACTCAAGAGCTGAGTGTTCTCCGAGAATAGAGAGGTAGTCAGAAGACAAGTCTTTCTGTGCCTGAGCCTCATTGTGTTCAGGCATGAGAGAAAGGGCCCGCTTGCTCAGCTAGCATGCGAGAGAGCCAGCTATCACTACTCAGTACATCTCTGCAGGACGCATGGATGTGCCACCAAGGCTCCCCGCAGGGTTACTGCTTACTATGCTTCTGTCAGTATCTTCCGTTCTGGCTGGATTTCCTGATGAAGGGCAAGTTTTATTTCAGGATATGTGGTGGCTCCAGGTGCTGCAGAGATGGCAGGTTTGATGAGGTGGTAATCTCGAGCAGGTGATGCTGCCAAATTGCAGGCAATGTCAGCGACATTTTCACCTACACCTGCTGCCAGCAGAACAGCCTGAGCACTGCTCCCGGTGCTGGACCAGGCCTCAGTCCTGGCAGAAAAATTGTCTGATCTCAGGTGAAACATCTTTCTGCATCTGATGGGTAACAAGCGGGTTTCTTGTACTGCCTTAAATGTGATAGATTTCCTGTACCATTTTAAACAAGACTAGTGAAGGGGGACCCTGGTCTCTGATGCAGCCTTGGAGGAAATAATGGGCAAAACATGAAACAGAAGGCACTAAGCCAGGAGAGTATCAAAACTGGGGTAGGGATACTCCTTCATCAGGGTCCTGGTTGAGAACGGTACTGCTTGGGGGCAGATGTTTTAGCTGTGTAGGCAGAAGAGTCTAAACAGGAGGAAGAAACAGAAGAAAAAAAAAACCAGAGTAATTCAATTTGATGAGCATGTTTGCCTTTGTTTTTTAATTTTGCTGCATGGTAACATTTTTCCAAACATTTCAAGCTTGAGAAAAACTGGCACTGAACAATAATTTGAATGAAATAAATAAAATCACTTGTCTAATTCCAAGTTTTAAGGAATTCTGCTGTTTCTCAAAATCATTCTGCTTTGAGAAAAAAATGTCACAAGAATTTTTTTTTTTTTTTTAGTCAGAAAATGAATGTAAAAGTAAAGGACTGATCATTTTTCTTTTAGCTCAAGATTAACTTTCAGGTTGAGGCCGAATATTAAAAAATGTCATACTAAATGGCAACTTTTCTGAAAACTTGAAAGTTTGTGAAACAAGGAGGTTATGCTGACAGATGTTTCAGAAACCTAATTAATGAAGCCCTGAAATGAAAAATACTAAGAACTATTTGGCTTCTTGTATGAGAAGAAATAACACATAACATTTCAAAAGTAATAAAAGACCAGTCACCCCAAGAACTTCATACAAAAAGCAGAATTATAAAACAGGAGTTAGGTTTCTTTTTTTTGCCATTGTAAACTTTTTAATATATCTCTGGATAGAACAGTCTGAAAAAAACACAATTATATTTTGTGCCAATTATTGAGGTTTCAGGATTTATATATTCTATGTTAGCAAACAAAACCTTTTGAATATTTTTACTGTTGAAATAACTCCTTTAGGATGCAGCAGGTGTTCTAGTCAAGGTTTTTCTTCCCTCTTACAAGTCAGAAATGATTAGAGAGATCAGATTGTTCGGAACCTCAAAATCTTTCCATCCAAATGAATAAATCTTTGGAAGTGCTTCAGCATCAATGCAAACTGCATATTTGAACAACACTTTGTTTTCTTGAAACTATTCCAAGTAACTCTAGCTTCATATTGCACATAATGGTTTTGCACAAAAGAAAGATGCATTTAATCTCAGCTGTAAAAGCATGGATTTTCCAGTTCTGTACTGCTGCCATTTGTGGAAAATGGCTTTGCATTATTGTATTTCTTTTCATCATCCTTACTTAGCGGCTGATCAGCTTCTGATAATGTGGTTACTTGATCTTACCCTGTGAAATTACAATCCATTATCTAGTCAGGATGTGTTCTCAGAGGGGGATTAAAAAAAAAATGCTGTCAGTAATATACTCAGTTGAAATTAAGTGAGGACATGAAGTAAGCTTACGCTGCTGCAAAGTACAGGGTATCAGCACCTGTCCTACATTAATCCACTCAGTCCTCTCTGTTTAGTCCGTAAAGTGGCTTGATAGCTTAAAGCTGCAGTGAAATGCAGGGAAACTTGCTGTCTGTCTGTGCTCTGAGGACTCTCATCAACATAGGTGCTGCCTTGTTGATTGCTTTGCTGCTGGGCATGAGTATGGGTGCTGAGATTGGCAGGGAGCTCATCACACTACTGAGTTACAGAAGCCAAGTCAGCGGCTTTCTGTAAGTGAGCGATTGCACATTAGCATGCACAAAGCCTGTTGTGAGACTCTGAAGTGAAGCCAAACAGTTGGAAGCAAGTTTCTAACCTTTGTTAACTGAGGTGCCATTTTATTAGGCAGATTGACAATGGAGTAAGGGGACATCACACCAGTATTGAAGCCAATGTATAGAGATACTTGTTACCACTGAAAGGGCAAAGGCTGCGTAAGGAGATGCTAAAGGCTGTAGTGTAGTGCTGTAGGGAAAATTCTGCAGGTAAAGGTCAGTGCAATTTTCCTTAAAAGTATTCCTTGAACAAGTTTGGGTGACATTTCTTTGTCTCCCAAGACTGCTTTCTAATCTTTGCCTCAAAGAAACTATTGGGGCAAAGCATATTATCAGCGTAACACACAAAACATGAACAGTGTTGGTGCCCCCTGTCTCTGACTGCTAAATGCCAAGACTGGCTTAAAAATCATACTTTGTTTTAAAAAAGCATATTTGTTTTTAGATCATTAGAAGTCAAGTTCTCAAAACATTCCTAAACATTCCTTGTTTGTAAGTGCTGCACACTGACCTAAATGAAAAAGAGTAACAAAATGGTTAAGTAAAAAAATGACAATTGGAGTATTTCAGAGTCACATACCTCCAAATCCTGAGCATTTAGGGGAAAAGACCCTCTCATGCCTCAGATAATGAGTTAGTAACATTAGGAATAGCACAATTTGCAGTGATTTACTTAATCTAAACAATAACTGAAAATTCTCAACTGCACAGCTGTAGATACAGTATTTGTTGCCAATAACATTAAGAAATTGATGTGGCAGGTCGCCTACAAGGATTCCTTTGGGCCTCCTCATCACCAGGAGCATCTCCTCAGGCTTCACCATCTCTGCAGTCCAGCCTTTTGCAATACATCCTGACTGTCATTAGATTTGACCTCTGTATCACACTGTTGGTATTTTGGTAGGGGAAGTAGGTGTGTGTTTGTGTGCAATGGGATGGGGGCGGAGGTTTCACTTTGTACTTCTTGCAGATAGAATTACTGTGCCCGTCTGTTGGCTTTGCTTATTTCCCTCATGTCTCTTGTGGATGTCTGTGGGGGATAAAATGGGTGCCAGGTTTGGATTTGATTTATCCTGCAGATTTACTTGTAATTGATACCACCCACATCAAAGTTTAAAGTCAGTTTTCAAAGCCAGAAGGGTAAAACCAAGCCACTAGCTTGAGATTTTAAACAGCTGGCAAAACTCAATTGCTGTGATCATCAGTGGTAAAAACTCCTCCTTCTGCAGGGAGGAACAAGGTGGGCAGCACTGGAGATCTCCAGGCCCTGCTGGCAAGCTGTTCCCTGGGCTCTCACTTCCCACAGCCTCTGAAGGATGTGCTGTGAGCTGTGTGGATTTTGCTTGTGTAATGTTTGCGTTGTGCAGCTCACAGGGTCAGAAAGGCTGGCATCCTTTGCTGCAGAGCCCTGCTGCTATAGCTGAAGGGGAGGAACACAGGTTTGTGTCACTTTTGCCCCTCCCTAGCACTAAAACTGAGATCTAGTTCAGACTTCAGAATTATTTAAAATAGCCTTAGGATTGTTTTGTGTTACAGAGTCAGTTCCCCTTCATTCTGTGCTTTTCTTTCCTGCCCATTACTTATTTGCTAAGAGATTTAGCATCAAAATAGAAAATTTGAGTACCAAGTGGTTATAGAAGTGCCACTGCAGATCTTCTTCTAAGTGGCTTTTTAAGTGTGTGGGTAGAATACTTTAAATTGAGTTTGAGGCTGCTAAGGTAGGCATGTGCGAGCAAAGAAATCCCAGAGCTTCATGCAGGTTTGTCTTTTTTCTTCCCCCGCCCCCCAGTGCAGCCTTTAATTATATGAGCAAATGGCACTTGGGAATAACGGTATCGAATTTCATGTACAATATACTGCAATCTTAGATCTGTGTTCTTCATTTCTAACAGCCAGGCTTGAATGTGTACATTCCTACTCTGCTTCAGAAGTGCATTCTAGTTGTTATTAATATGATATGGATAACAGAATCAAAACAATGTTTAAAAGCATTAGCCCCAAAATAATCCAGTAAACCTGTTCCTAAACTCTCAGCCAGATGAAGCCAGGAGCCAGACAAACAAGTTATTGTTACTGTTTTTGCAAATGAGTACACTGCATCAGGTTCTTAAATCCCTCCTTGGACAGCTCAGTAAAAAGAGACTGGAAGCACAGCTACCCTCCTAGCTGGCTCTGAGCACATTAAACTCAAGATGGAAATGGGGAGGTGTGCAGCAGCTCAAATTAAATAGAGCGCAGTAGCAGGCATGTGGGCTGCACAGCTACTAAGGTGGTGAGGCCGTAGGGCATGGTGTGTACCACATGGACATATTTATTCAGATCTCCTTTAGCAAGGGGATCTTGCTGCTTGTTTGTGACATAGTTGAGCACTTGCTGTCAGTGTTTCCTTCCCCACCAAAATGAATGGCAGGCTCTCCAAAAATGAGGATATGAAGTGAGTATGCGTGACCTTGGGAATCTGCTTTGCTTTAAGCCACCTGCATGTATAGTACCGAATACTTGGGTCTCTGGAGTCTCTGTCCAGGGGGCATTGCTCAGTTCTTTGGTGTCGTGAAGCCAGTGGGAAGGGAATAACCTGGCTTCCACCATGCATCTAGAGCGCATGCGATAAAAAAGTGATGTGTGAGAGGCTGCTGACAAGTATCTGGGGTGACAGAGATGACCCTGTGCTGCTGACTTAACAGTCAACATTCTGCAGACTGAAAGGAGGTGATCAGTTCTCTGGGGAGGGAGGACTACAAAGCATGACCAAAGGTGAAAAGGTACTTCAGAAGCACCTTCAAGACCCAGCTGAGATCGTGAAATCCCTTTGTGCCATGCTGTCTGCAAATGCACAGTGCAAGGGAGCGTCACACAGAGAAGGAACATGGAGTGAGAAGGGAATAGCAGGAGAAGCAGCACTTCCCTAACACCACGCAGGAAATCAGTGTACTGAACAGAACCTAAATGCCAAGTCCTAGCCCCTGCCCAACACTTTGTCACCTATTTTGTCATGGCCTGCAAAGTTTGATGCTTTTTTAAGATGCTGTATTAGAAGTATTGCAAAAAGTCAACTGCAGCAGTTGCCTATGTTGTGAAAATACCAGCAGTTCAGTAAACCAGAAATGATGGCCTTGATGCATCTGAAAAAAAAATGCCTTTCAGAGGGATGGCTTAACACAGTGCCTGCCTGTCTGCAAAATGGCTCATGTCAGGCAAGTGCCAAGTGAGGAGAGGAGGTAGAGCCACAGTTTGAGTTACGCCCATCTGCATGGCCCCTTGAAAATATCGGCCCCTTATATGGCAGGAAAATGTGTGAGAGTTGAAGCTGTCAGAGATGATTTAATTCTTGGTGAGTGCTCTTTGACTCCTCTCAGAGTCCCAGAATGAAGCTGAGGTCAGGGACTCAGGGTCCGTTGGCTACTAGCCCTGCCACAGCTCTCAGAAGCTGCTGTGCCAACAGCTCATACCCATGTAATGCAGATCAATAAATATCACCACAGGGCTGATCGCTTGCCCCTGTGCACTGGGATTCTTCGTTTCCACCGTTGGGGACTGAGACAAGGTACATATACTGCATTGAAAGTGAAGATGTGCCTTTTGTGCAGTAATTAATGTTTCCCTTCTGTTTGCACTTTTACACAGAACAGTCTGAGTTAGTTCACATCAAGCCAGGAAAACCCAAACCCATTGATGACATTTCAAGCAAGTGAAGTACTTGGCACATCAATGGCAAAATCTGTGCTGCTTTTATGCCTCTGTCTTTTAGAACTTAGGTTATCAGTGGTAACTCTATCCTTGATTATTTTTGGTAGAGTAGCTCTCGCTCACCTTATATGCAAGTGTTATATTTGCCTTCAGTCAATCCCCACTCACTGTGTATAGAAATGGTGCTGCAGTCTAATCCTAGACCCATAATTTAATACAATGAGGAAAGGGCCAGTCATCTTCAGGGAAACCCTACTAGTTACTGTCAGCTAAGGACTTGGCTCTGTAAATATTCTTTTTTATCAAAATATTGAAATTGCATATCATTAGCTTAGATTGGAAAAACAAACAAAAAAAATTTTTGTTAGCATTTTCCTGGAATTGATTCAGATCGTGAAATATTTATTGGTCAGTAATAAAATTCTGACCATTTAAATGTCTGCAGTAAATCAAAAGGTTTTTCTCAGAAGCAGCAGCTCAGATGTTGTCATTTTAAATAACATTATAAATATACCTACAGTAATGATTGCAACACCAATTCCTTATATGCACAGAAATTAGTCACAATTATCGATATTATTCTTTCTTGCTTCTGAATTGAAATAAATTTAGGAATATACTAATATGTACTATTACAGCTGACTGATTCATAGATTTTAAGGCTAAAAGGGGATATTATATTGGTTTGTCTCATCACTTGTTCAGCAGTTTATGCAGTTTCCTTACAGGATTCTGTCCAAATAAGTGTATCTCACACTTGGAATTTAGGATCTATGTGTTCCGTGGTCTTTACCTGTCTGTTCGTATTAAGGCCCTTACAGTAAGGCTATAATTTGTCACTCTCCACATTCTGACCAGTTTGTACCAAAACTCTTGCAAATTTGCTCTGATTGCTTATGTTGGCTCCACCAGGTTGGCGGTTCCTTTTACACCTTTCATCTAGACTTGGAGACAGGTGTACTTCTTTGATCACAATATAATCTTATTCAAGTGTAATCATGATTTTTTTCTTTTGATGCTGATTTGTTTTCCATCAGTGGCAAAACACTAACTGATTTCAGTATAGCCAAAAGTTCATCCTTATAGATATCAGGTCACCAGTATTATAATTCTGCATTCCCACCATCAGAGCTTTCCACTAACAAAGTCAACAAAGGCATTTCAAAGGCTACATGACTGCATCAACATGTAATAGGGGCTTTTCTCAGGCCTTAGCTACCCAGAAGTTTGTCATGTCATATGGACATAAGGCATATTAGTTATGAGTTGGGGCTGGCCTATTTAGTCAGAACAACTGGCTAAAGAATCATAAATAAATTAGACTACTGCTTGGTGTTGCACGCACTTCATCATTGCAAATGCCCAGTCCTGTTACCACAGAGCTCAAACCTGCTCATGAGTTCAGCCCTTGCTAATTAGCTGCTTCTTTCTCATATGTCTTTTCCATACATCTATAGGCAGCACAGAAATTTCATGTATGCAGTCTGATCCTCCAGAACTTAAGCACATTTACAACTGAATGTGGCATGGATTATTGCATCAATAACAACTAGACTCATACACATGAAGATAAGCATATGTGACAATTTTGCCAGGAGAGGAGCTTCAGCTGGGAAATGGCCTTCCCTGGGGAGGATTCCCTCACTCTCATTTTTAATTCCTGCAAAAACTTACCAGTTTTTCAGTTATTTCATAGGGCTTCTTTTCATGTGCTGCTAGACAAGATGTGGTGACCACTAAATTTTCTGCAATAGCAGAATCAAAGATTAAGAGACCATTTCTGTCTCCACTCCCACCTCCCAGAGGGGGTATAGTTGTGTTGTCCCTTTTATCAAGTCGAAGGTTTTTTTTGACTTAATTAAAATTCCTTAGTGTCATGAACCTATATGATTTTTGTAACAGTGATTGTAGTTTCCCTGAAGTTTTGCCATGTAGAAATATATTCAGAACTTACTGTATGTCTGTCTGCAGAAATCTGTGGTGCCCTTCTAATACTGTAATCCTAGGGAGCTCAGGGAAATTTAGGGAGAATCTCACAACGCAAGAGTGCTGCTAGTTATCATTAAATCATATAAAAAGACATACAAGGAAAAATGAAGTTTAAACAAGACTTTGGGAAGCCCCTTCAGAGAATACATGTTGTTTTAATGAAATCCTTATTTTTCACTATTAAGGCTACTTTTGTTTTGCTGCAGACTTTCACTGTAAAAAGTAATTGTAAGGAAAGAATAAAAAAATAGAAAATGATCAAAGCCCTGAATTAGTGTCTTTATGTTTATAATTTTTGTTACTTCAGTTGAGTTTCCCTGGCAGATCTACGAGGAAACCTCTATACTGTTCAATAACAGAGAGTTTATGGTACTAAATACAAGCAGGTACAAAATCCTCTCAATATTTGCAGGCATCCCCTTCATTTTGCTGATCAACTCCTAGCATTTTGTTATTTCAAGTGCTTTGGGCCTCTATAAGCAACAGTAAATATTTTTAGAATAGATGACTTTTGACATCATTTTACAGCTACTTATAAAGGGTGCGCGCACACACACACACGTGCACGTACCTATACATATGCATATCTGTGGGAACTTTTAAACATCTGTCTCAGTGGATAACAGTGGAATTCACTGCATTCATTTCTGTTTTCTCTGGGGCTCTGGAATTTCAGGATCGGACTTCTCTTGTTAGGGAATAAGTACAATGTGTTGTTTCAAATGCTGGTTTAAATAAAAAGGAAAAAAAAAAAAAAAGCAACACAGCACATCACCATAGCCGGTTAAATATAGACATGCATTACAGAGCCATTGTTTTCACTCCTGCTAAATAAGACAGTACTCTTAAAATGGAACGCCACTTGACCTTTCATGTCTCATCAGTCTGTGATTGTATTTAACTGATGCAGGGAGGAAACATTTTCCCCCTGGAACTGTCCCCTGTTGATATGACGGTCACTGCTGCTGGGTCGCACAATGCTCAGAAAGCACAAACCCAGCACCCCAGAACACAAGAGGGATCTTGCAGCTCATGGAGGACCTCTGTCCATGTCCCACAATAACACGCGCACTTTTTTCAACTTTTCTCAGCTTGTGCTCTCTGCTGGCCATCTCAAATCACCACCAGTGCTCAAACATTCAAAAACTACTTACTTTGAAGTGGAAATCCTTGATGTGCAAAGCAAGAAGCAGATCTGCATTGTGGACAAGGTGAGTGTATTATTCCAGCACGTTGGGGCTGTGCCTAGTACACACAGTGCCACTTCAGGGATTCTGTTTTCTCTTTGCTATCTTCTTCTGTAATAGAAACACTTTCATTCCTCCCTTTGGGAGATGCTCAAAACTTCTGCTTAGTTGCGATCCTTGTCTGTTTTCTTCTAGGATTTTTACAAATGAACCAACACTGATTTCTTTTAGACCTCCTGACTGTACTTTGGACTCAAAATATGTCCTTTGCCAGTCTCTTGATGCTTAGATTACAGTGACGATTTCAGAGCGTGATACTTACATGTCTACTTCAGAATAGATATTAAATTTTAATACATTTGCGAAGCTTAGCATCTCTGTAATGCTGTGGGTTCTTGTTGGTATCTAAAAATACTCAGCTGTGCCCTACGTAGTGAATTGGACAGGAACCTGGCAATTTTTTTCTTTTCTATTTTTAAACAAAGTGGCTTAGCTAAGAGAGGTGTTTTTTTTAATGATGTGAATCAAAAGACATAAACTACAGTCAATTTGTGTAAGTAGAATGAGATGACTGGGTAGGAAGGAACTTTACAACACAGTAAACAGCAGCTGAAAACATAGCTTATATTTACATCACAGTTTTTGTGATTCATTGTCCCTCAGCAGAAGATCTGGCCTCTTGCATACCA
Source organism: Chauna torquata (assembly GCA_013399475.1). Taxonomy (NCBI): domain Eukaryota; kingdom Metazoa; phylum Chordata; class Aves; order Anseriformes; family Anhimidae; genus Chauna; species Chauna torquata. The sequence goes on from VXAL01017280.1 coordinate 23,873, forward strand.
TGAAAATGGGAATTCTAAGCTATTTAGATTGTAGGAATTTTCTGTAACATAGTAGAGTTTTGAGACTTACTGTTTTGCTAAAAGAAAAACAAATCCCTTATCTTCACTGGCAACAGTTGGAACTGGTGGATGTTTGCCTCTAATGTTTAATTTAATGGCTTTGAAACATGCAGGGTAGAATACTACCAGATTTCTGATGTTCCTGATTGTTTAAAGGGTGTTTTTGCGATTTGTGTCTAGTTAAAGGTAAACGTCTCATTTGTTCATTCTTAAAAGGCCAAATATTTTTTGAGGTTTTTGAATCCAGCCAAAGGGGCAAAATGTACAAAATGATCAAACAAATTTAATGACTATCAATACTAGTTCTAACAATAGTGCTCATATTGTTATTATTACTGAGTAATATTTATGCAAGTATTAAAAAGGGCTGTCCGAACACTATACTGAATAAGGCTTCAATCCAACAAAAGACTCAGTATGTTTCTTATCTTAAACTTTCCTATAGTCTCATTAAAAGAAATATATTAACAGAAACAGAATTAGACTATGAGTGACATTTCAGGAATCCTTCCATGATGCATGGAAGAACTGCAGACTGTTAGGACAACACACAGACCTGTGTTTTAATTTTTATTTGGAGTTTTTATGAGCCTGAACATTTTCTGCACCTTTCCCAAACCATGGACTCTGCCTCTGTAGTGGTGGCAGAAGAGTTATGAGTGGTGACTGCGAATTACTCTCTAGATAGAGGTAAAATACACACGAAGGAGCAATAGCAACTGTAAGCTGAAAGCGTCTGCTAAGGAAGCTATGTTCAATTTACATGGCCATGGTCAGCCCTTCTCGGCATGGACTTAATTTATTTATGTATTTATTTATTTTGGCACAGTACCAAGGGATTGGTACAAATATAGTGCAAGGCAGAGATTTCCAAGACTGCCTAAAGAATTTGGATTTTGAATGCTCATTCACCTGGGTGTCTAAGTCTCTTAATTTGCTATAATAAACCCTTTCTAAGGCTATCCTGAAAGCACAGAAATTGAGTTCCTTACGTCACTGAACACTTGTTAGTATTGGTGAACCTCATTTCAGTTGGTTATTAGAGCAATCAAGAGACCATTTTACTGGATTATGCATAATCTTCTGCTTAATTAAATATAACATTGATACAGACCCAACATGGCAGTTCTAATGCCTGTTTTCTGTTTGTAAGATAATTATGATTAGCTTCATTTCTCAGGGTTGCATGTAATTAATTCTTCTCAGGATATATAATAGGAAAGAACAGGAACCACATGCTTTAAAATGTATGTATTTTCACTCATTGCATATTGTTAGTAGTTCACAATATTACGATTTAGTAAATGCATTTGTAATCTCAGATTAATAAATCTGAAGGAAACAACTATTATAAGTTATTATATATTATATATAAGTTATAATGGCAGAGAGAAGACCCCTTTCTTTCTCCACCTAATGGAAACTCAGCTAGAGCGATTAGATGATTAATGACCTGGTTAAATACCAGCCAATGCTTCCAGAGGTTTAGTTTCTACCAGACACTTGCATACGAATCCTGTTCAGATTAGTAGAAGCTCTGTAAAGTCTGCAAAGTGATGATACATCTAACTAGTTTTGGTATTTAGAAAGAAAAATGTCCTGTGCTCAACGCAGTGTCAGGGATTTAGAACAGGTGTGTTCAGCTGTGTGATCTCAAGCAATCAATTGATATCAGTAGGCTTTGGATCAGGCATAAGTAACTGAATTATTTCTCCAGATGTTAAATTGAAAATAGCACTACCTGCTTTGGCTTTCTTACTCATCTTACACTTTGGGGAAGGATCAGTCACTTAATATAAGTGAGCTGAGGGGTTAGTCTAAGGTCCTGATCGTCTTTAAGATTAGCTTAGAGGCACAGAATAAATACATATTTGCCTGGTTTTTAAGCTTGTAAGACACATTCACTTCATACTGCAGGCTTTTCCAGAATCAGGAAAGCCAGAAAAAGCACTGAAATAAAGCAGTAGAAGAGGAAAACCCCAGATATTTTATCACATAGTCATCCCCTCCAGGAACTGGGATTTGAAGAAAAATACTTAATCCTGCAAAACTTGAAGTAGATTCACTGGCAGTTCTTTCTGCACATGTGTACTTGTACATAAAATTCTTTATAAAAGTATCATTACTGTAACATTTTCAACCTCCTCTGGGGACTTTCTCTGCTATGGATGTGACATGCATTTATTTTGGTGCAGATAAGCTTTTCTGGCAAGTTACTTAAAGAATTTAAAAAAGAAACAAAAACAATGTGAGATATTTTTTCCCCAGATTTGCTCTTGGTACAATAATGAATTCTGAGGTGAGATGCCATGCAGAAGAGTCTTCAGATTTTCGGGATGGGGAGAGAAGCAAGGAAGCACAAAACCGTCTCGAAATTTTTTTCCAGTTTTTCTTCAAAATGTACCCAAACTACTTCTGGCAGGAGAGCAGGCACCAGCAATTTGCAGACAGAAAGGACTACCTTGGAGAGTTGGAAAGAGGCTTCATAAAGAAGTAATTAGGGAAAGGTAATTTAAACTTAAGCTAACATCCCCATCGGTCTGTCCTTAAAAGCGAAATGCTCAGAGCAGTTACCCTAGGACTGCACTCAAGTGAGCAAAAGGTATCCACACTCTTCTCCAGTCACAGCAGTGGCATGAAAGGCATTGAGGTTTCGAGGGGACATACAAACGGCCTCCTGCACAGTGCCTGTGAGACGGCAAGAATCCAGGTGTGCAGGTCCATTTGAGTAACAGAGTCCCAGCTCTTCCTGCATTCCCCGCTCCCCAGGTGGCAGGCTTTCTACTGATGAAATTATCACCTGTCTGTAAAGAACAGAGGGCATGTTATTAGTGTAGATGAATATTTTTGTTTGAAAAACAGTCCCAAAATGTGTAAGGATTTTGGCTCCCATTTTTACTTCCAAAAACCTATAGAAAAAAATAGAACATGCAAAATGCTCTAAAAATGATTTTTTTTTAAACAAATAATACACATTTTTTGTCACCAGCCACAACTTACGAAAGATGCATAGCTACTCAAAAACTGTTTTACTTCTACATTATTAAAAAAGCCAGAAGTAGGTTAGTTTTAAGGTTATCGATTTGCAGTGATTTGATTTATAAATGCTGTTAAGGCAACTCTTAACTGTTTCTGTTATAGCATTCATTGTATAATATTTTTTTTGTCAAATTAACTTGTAGTAAAATGTATTTTCCTACAAATGCAGTGCAATGTAATTAATTTTGCATGAGTTGCTTTTAAGGCAGAAAATGTTGCACAATACTGTTTTACAGAATAAATCACCTTTGGGGAAACCAGCAGAGAAATCTTTTTGCCCATCAAAAGTCTTGGAGCGCAGTTGTTTTGTGCTTCATGATTTTGCTGACTAAGCTATAAGCAGAGGTGTAAAGTCAGGTTTTGTCGGCTGCACAGTGGCACTCCTTTCCAAAAAACTTCTTAAGGCCTACAGAAGAGAACTTGCTTCCTAAGGTGTGCCAGACAGAGCCTCGTGTCTTGGTGTGCTGCAGAGATTATGGCAGCTTCTTTACCCACTGTTCCTTAAACCAGTCCTCTGTGCATCCAGTGCCCTCTCCCGCTGGAATCTCCTCTCCACTGCTTCAGGCACTTCCATGTTTGATTAGTTTATGTATTTCAAGCACAACACTGTCACCTCTTGCAACTTTGCCACAACTCACCTTTTTTTTTTTTTTTTTCCTTAAAAGCCACCATCTCTTGCAATCATGAAACTCCCAATTTACTTTATTTAGATTTTTAGGTACAGTTCACCTCCCCATTCTGACTACTGGACACTCAGAAAACTGAAGGCAAATAAAAAGAGCTCATGATTTATTTCTATTTTTCTGTCTCATTATTCATAAATTCATGAGTCAGATTGCAGATTTTGGAAAGCTGAGTTACTGATGGTTAAATGCTTGTGGTTAACAATAATATACTATAGGAACATTTAACTGTGTGTTTGTCGGCATAGACATGCCATGCAATGTCTACAGTGAAAGTGATGTGAACATTGTTATTTTTCTTAAATTAAAGGATCCCTGTTTAGGGCCTGTCCCTTTATTATACACATTTTTGTCATGCCCAGCATAACACAAGGCTATGCATCAATCTAGCTGCTTATATACACAACTCTTCTTGCTGTTAAATATAACACAGTATATAGAATCATAGGATGGTTTGGGTTGGAAGGGACCTTAAAGATCATCTAGTCCAACCCCCCTGCCATGGGCAGGGACACCTCCCACTGGATCAGGTTGCTCAAAGCCCCATCCAGCCTGGTCTTGAACACTTCAGGGATGGGGCATCCACAGCTTCTCTGTGCAAACTGTTCCAGTGCCTCACCATCCCCATAATAAAGAATTTCTTCCTAATATCTAATCTAAACCTATCCTCTTTTAGTTTAAAACTATTACTCCTTGTCCTGTCACTACAGGCCCTAGTAAAAAGTCCCTCTCCATCTTTCTTATAAGCCCCCTTTAAGTACTGAAAGGTCACAATAAGGTCTCCCAAGAGCCTTCTCTTCTCCAGGCTGAACAACCCCAGCTCTCTCAGCCTGTCTTCATCGGAGAGGTGCTCCATCCCTCTGATCATCCTCGTGGCCCTTCTCTGGACTCACTCCAACAGGCCCATGCCCTTCTTATGCTGTGGGCCCCAGAGCTGAGCACAGTACTCCAGGTGGGGTCTCACGAGAGCAGAGTAGAGGAGAATCACCTCCCTCTACCTGCTGGCTGTGCTTCTTCTGATGCAGTCCAGGTTATGGTTGGCTTTCTGGGCTGCAAATGCACATTGCTGGCTCATGTCCAATTTTTCATCCACCACTGCCTTCAAATATTTCTCTGTGTGGCTGCTCTCCATCCATTCATCCCCCACTCTGTACTGATGCTGGGGGTTGCCCTGACCCAGGTGCAGCACCTTGCACTTGGCCTTCATAAGGCTCATGTGGGCCCACCTCTCAAGCCTGCGCAGATCCCTCTGGATGGCATCCCTTCTTTCTGTCATATCAACTGCACCACTCAGCTTGGTGTCATCTGCAAACTTGCTGAGGGTGCACTCAATATGTATTACTACACCTTTGGTCACAAAGATAAATTAATACTCATTTTGATTTCTTTGAAAGGGTTGTCTGTTTGTGTCTGAAGAAGTTCACAATCATTCTTATTTGTAAAGCATCTAAAAGAATAGCACCCTAGTATTTGCACACTATGGTTTAACAATAAAATGGAGTTACTCCTGATTTACACTGGCATGACAACAAAATCAGATGCATGCAGAAATGGTATCTGCAGTATCAGAAATCTCTTTTTCTCACCTCTGGGTTGCAGCTCTGTCACAGAAAGTGGGCAGCCAAAAAGAACTGTCATCACCGTCTCTCTTTTTCATAGTCTAGCAAATCTAGCAAATAAAAATAATTTCTCACATTGTAACTTGGAGGCTATTCTTTACATACTACATTCATTTTTAGTTGAGCAAATGCAATTATTAAAGCAGGCAATGAAACTCAGCAAAGAAACTCTGTGCAGTACCAGGGCATTGCCTTTTACATCAGACTTTCCTCATTTGCTTCTTACTAGGGAAGTATAGTATTAAAGTCCTTTTCCACAAGAGAGAGATTTAATTGCCTTGTATGCTTTTTTTTTTTTTTTTAATCTTGTAATTTTAATATTTAACTTCACAGGACTCTAAATTGTGGGGAATAAGCAGAACCTGTGCTCTTCCACAGCTGCCTCACTTCATGTGTAGGAATTTGAGATCATCAGCTTTCTCATTCAAGCAGTCTCTCTTTACAGATGCCCTGCCTCCATTTAGTGCCAAAGATGCCCGAAGAAATTCAATAACCATCTGTGTGAAAGGAGGAGGCTTCCTTGAGAAGACCACATGTTGATACTAAGTCCCACAAACTAGGGATTCCCACAGGTGAAGGAACACAGACACTTAACTGGCTGAATGCAGACTCATTGCTGTGTAAATCCTCCTCTTTACTTCCTTTTGGAAGGAGGATTTTATGGTGTCAGTGTCTTTTACTGCATGTTTTCACCTCATCCAGCGCAACAGGGAGCTGGTCCCTGCTGGGAGGCACTGCAAAAAAATACATTACATTTACAAACATGTTATAAAGTCTATGCATTTTCTTGCCCGTAAGAATTGAATCTTATGCCTACCCCTAGTGCTGGAGGTGATGGCAGTAGTATTTTCTTCCTCAGTTATTATTTACACTTGGCGAAGTAGGCAAACATATTCAAATTCTATTGAAGCAATACATTACATTAATTTCTTCCTGCTCTACTAGAAATTCACATTGTTTTAATATCAATATAGGTACAGATAGCATCAGATGAAAAGAGGCAACTGGACATATTAATTTCTGTTTGCTCTTTGCTGTTACCATTCTTGTTTCAGTACAGCTTTTTAGATGGAATATGTGGAGAAACGGCCTTTAGTTTTTCTAGAAGAGAGAGACTGAGGAGGGGAGAAGCTGGTCACTTTGGGGCATTTAACATTTGTAAAGAGATAGTTTAAAGAATTAGGGAAGCCACTACAGAAGACTGATGCTTCAGATGATAATAATTTTCGAAGCTTAGAAGTGCCTTTAAATGACAAGCTTTATGTATCTCTTCTTTTAGCTATAAAAGTCTAAACTTGAGTGTGTGTGTGTGGAAGATAGAGTGAAATACAATAGATAATAAAAAAAAAAAAAAAAAGTAAAGTTTAATTCAAAGCTCAGTGAAAACAAGAGAATGAATTCTTGATGCACCAGTGGTGCTCCAGCTCTTCATGAACATTAGCCATTCTGGCCAACAGTAAAAGCCAGTTATGCTACAAGAGCAGTGAATATTGCCAAAAGTACATCTGTAGAGACAGATTCCTAATCAGTGTGAAAATGTCCTTGTTCCCCACAAAGTTATGACATTTTACCCCAGCTGCACATTTGCCTTATTGCATCAAAGGTAATTCACAGATAATTGCAAATTATGAATGTACTGGAGCAATATAAGACCATAGGGAGCCGTAGGTGTTTTATTAGTCTAATAGTTAATCAGCACAACCCATGATAGAAATTTAGGTGTATAATGGCATCTCATATAGGCATTATTGTAGTATTAAAATACTCCTGCCCATGATTTATTTGTCCATTAGAATATGCTTCAGTTTCTTTCTGAAATCTTAGTCCTGTGATTCTTCACAAAATACCTGAGCCCTGTAGTAATGGATCTATAAATATCTAACAGTATATATTAATGTTATAATTATAACGTACCTGTCTACATTTAAACAAGTTTGGATTTTTAAAAGTCCTTAGAATGCAAGCTCTCCTTTTTAAATATATACAGCTCTGGTGCTACAGGAGAACAAATTTTGGCAGTCAGAGAACCTGTACCAGAGGCACAGCAAATATATCTCTTCACAGTACTCGATACTGTGAAAAGTATTTAGATTTCTGATTGCCCTGCTGATGTCCAATTGTTCTCATAGATCACCTTCATTTCCTGTTCTTTTCTGTTTCTCAGCTTCATACTTACCCTCATGGACCACAGGGGGCTGGCTGTCTCTCCGTCTTTCTGTCTGATGTCACCAACATAACTTTGGACCTATTGGCCAAACATAAATGCACCTGAAAGAGAAGAAAAGAATTCAAAATTACTTCCTCAGTACTACATCATTGCGTAGCTCCTGCTCGCCTAATGAAAGCTGCTGGCTGGGTAGCTTAGTGTTTCAGAGTGGGGAGGACAGGCAGAACCCAGCCATCACCAACCTTCTTGCCCAGTCAAAACATTATAAGAGACAGAGAAGGGGTATGGGGCAGCTGGAAAAGCCTTTGGGATCCTTTATACTCTGTTAGTAGAAAATAAGGCATTAGCCCTCCTATGCATAGAACTACTTATTTTGCCAGTATGTGTTCTCCTGTGAATTGTCCTTTGAGTTAGTTAACCTTGTTCCTGTTTTTGTTTTCATATGGTCCCCCAAGTAGTTCATGACCGTCCCGTGCTTAGTATTGGTTGAGTTTCTTGTGTGCACTGCTTGATTATAAATGTTTTCAGTCTGCATAAAAAAGCAAGCACAAACCTCTACAGCCATTTGGCAGAAAAGAGAAGACATACAGCGAGATGTCATAGCTGAGGTATATGCTCAATACTGGCAGTCAAAATCCAAGCAAAACTCTAAGCCTCACCTTTTTCCTGAGAAGAGTTGGTCAAGTGTGTGTGTGTTTTTTTTTTTTTTAAAGCTTATATCCCAAATATTGTTTTCTTTGCAAATTACAGTGAAAACAAATGAGTCTTGAACTTTCAATGAGATAGAATTTGGGAGAGAAAGATGGTATTACAAATTAATTTTGGAATATTTCAATTTGTCATGACACAATAAATATTTCAAGTGCAATTTGCTTTACAATTTAATAGTGCATTCGTTTATTTGAATGTTATTTCCTGTCAGGTGATTTTCCATAGCTTGAAAGGGTGTTATATTACTTTACACTATCATGATTGATGTGTCATAAAATAATGAAAAAGTAATGAAAGTTCCATACGGATGAGAAATAAAAAGAATTGAAAATAACAGAGTGAAATGAATTTTCAGCATGTTCCTGAAACAGGATTTAAGAAAAAAAAACACAAAAAACCAAACAAAAACAAACAAAAAAACCAAAACACCACAAACATTTTCTATTTCACTTCTAAAATTTGAAGTCAATATAAATTTACACATCTATAGTTTTGCCAGAACAATTCCATTTTCCTAGCAGAAAAGTGTTGTGACAGAACTTTCCTGACTGGTTCTGCTGTTGAGCTCTCAAGGTGAGTACAGAAACCTTACTCAATTCTCTTTAAGAAAAGGTTAGGAGGCACAGAGGCATGCCAGTGCTGATCAGATTTGCTCAGAAATAAGTGGACATGGTGAACTCTGTAAATTGAGGGATGGCCAGCAAGCCCTCTATCTGCTAATAGATCGCTTTCTCTTTACTTCCTCACTCATTTTAGCAGAGGGAGAAAAAGCTCTTTCCAGTGTGTAACACTCTTATTCAGGATTTTTTTTTTTTTGTAAAGGGAGAGGATTTATTTATTTATTATAAGTATCCAGCTCGCAGTACAAAAACAATGTAACGTTCAGAGACAACCTTGGCTAGTGTAAATTGACATGACTGCACCTAGTAAGCATGCGGTTATGTGCATTCATAGATATTTTGACCCGTGGTCACTGGGAATGTTAGTTAGTTGGATTATCTCATATGCCAGAGTTCAGGTGACAACATAAATAATCTCTAGGAGACCGCAAAGCAATACAGCTGTAATAGACTTGAGCTAAAACCATAGTTCTGAATATCTCCAGTTTCTGGAAAGACCGGCTTGAGCTCAGAGCTGGCTCTTTAGTATAGAGTTTTCACTGCAATCTACTGAGTAAAATGCTGCGTTTCATAAAAATCCTTTGTGTCGTTGCTGACAACACTTGTCTATATGTAGTTACTTGTCTAAATGTGGTAGATATTTATATCCCCTTGGACGTGACCAGCACACTGGTTCACCAGGCTAACAAAGAGACCGTTGTGTGACAGGCTGAGAGAGGTTTTCACATTACCCATTTTTAATATTGTCCTTGAAAATTAACATTAAGAAAAAGTAATCAGGTTTAGAAGCCAAATTCACAAAATGCAGAGATCAATTAGAATGGGTGTTTTCCTGATTAACTTTCTGTGAATTGCTGCAGATTTATAATAATACAGCATGTTCCCCATGCAAGGACAGGGTGTCAGAGCAGTGATGATGAAGTATATGTTGAGTGATGAATTTGAAAATTACCCAGCTTTCCCACTAGCTTGGCTATCTGTTTTGGGATCAGCTCCTCAGCTACAATAAGCTGATGTGACCCTTTTGAACAAATTTACCTGGCTGCAGATGGGTCTGTCAGGAGTTAACGAGCAGTTGAAGTGGCAGAATTTCTGAATTTCTGTAATCATGGAAAATGACTGCCGGTTGGAAAGCAGGTGACTCAGCAGTGCAGTCGGACTGCCATGTCACAAAGAGGAAAAAGAACATTCAAAGTGAAATGTTCAATGAAAGACCACTTATTTGCTAAAATTATATTATTCGAATTCTTATTGATATTCTTCTAGCCTGTAACTGCTGAAATAATTCCTTAGTACAAGAGCTGTGTGATGCAATTACATACATATAACCATATTAGTTATAATTCCTTGACTTACAAATGTGAAAGAGGTATGAAAGTGGAAAACTATCTGATTAGTCTGCACTCACAAAAGGCAGTTTCAAATTCCCATAATATCTTCCACTTATGGCTCTTCCTTGAGTCATACTTACTAATGTGGTATTTTAAATCTTAAAAAGAAATGTGATTCTTTGTCCATTGCTGCATAAAGGAAAGACAGAAATGGAATGGATGACCCAGAAGATCCTTTCATTCTTGAATTCCTAAAAACCTAAAAGGTGCCTTGAGTGGAAAAGTTAAAGTATTTTTGCTGTGAAGGTATAGAAAAGCAGGATTTGAGGTTTTTAACTCATCCTTTTCTGAATGAAAAGTGTAATTAATGCAATCCATACCTGTAAAATCTGCATTTCTTTTTCTTCTTCTTCTTCTTCTTTTTTTTTTTTTGGTGAAGAAAAAGTAGTCTTGAATCTTAATTACAAGGACAACTTGTTAGAAAGCTATATTTGAAACCTGATGTTAGACTACAAGTTAAGAAGTTGGAAGGAGAACTGGCTTGACCATCAGACATAGAAGATATATGCAAAGTAAGAGGTGCTTTTACAATGAAATTCATTCTGTTTTAAATAAACCAAGGGTGGGCTTTCACTCCATTTCCCCTTTGCATATTTGAAAAGTGCTGAATTAGAGGAAAAGGAAGGTTATAGCACTTTCATAAGTAATTTAAAAGAGTAAAAGAAGAATAGGACTAATAATTACAGTGAAATGTTTCAGAATGTTTTATTCAGCTAGCACAATGGGTAATAAGAGCAGATGCTGTTCCAGTTCTTACAATTCTTTAGCTTGTATTGATGTACAATGAAAAGAACAAAAGATAATTAATGGTCTATGAAGAGGACACTTAGTAGTAAGCTGATGTCTCAGCATCCATCTTCACGTTGATCAATATTAGAATCTATAGCTTTGCCCATTGTTTTATGAGGTCTTTAAGAAAAAGGACACAGAATTATCAAGATCATAAAAAAATGTGTTTCATTCTTTTGTGGCTACAGCCTCATTATTCTACTTGGGAAAGGACACCATGATTCCTCTGTGTCACAGCCCATTCTGAAGAGGAAGGTATTTGTGTCATTTTTCAACTTGTGGTCTGTGCAGTTTGCCTCAAGTGAAGAGAATGGCCCTTCTCAAAGCCAGCTGGCCCACAAAACAAATGTCCTCCTGCTCTCTTGGCTGAATGTGTGCCCCAGGCCTTCCCTGGGCACATGCAGCCTGTACAGCATGGTGCCACCCAGAGCTGCCAGACCACGACTAACCAACCAACCAGCCTGAGCTGGCACGATTAAAGCCAGATCTAGCCTCAAGCAGTTTGGATGTACTCACGCACAGCAGTGCTCTTGCTAATGAGCTCTGCATCACTCATAGATGTAAGTAAGGGATCACAGTCCCCCTCAGCTGCAGCTGCGTGGTTCGAGCACCAGTTCTGGAAGGGGGTGGAGGTAGCATGTGGCACTCACACCATGCCACGTGGATATGCTCACTGCAGCAGGCCATTGTGAGCACACATCCTGTCAGGCACTTCGTAACTTTTAAACACCTAAGACATGTGAATGGTTCTGGAGGTAGACCTAAAATGGAAGCTTCGACTAGTTTTTTGATAGCTAAAGTTAGGGGATATGCATCCCATGGCTGGTACAGCAGGATCTGGAGTAGGAAAGCACTGAATGCCCCAGGGTGAAAAACAGGAGATACAAAGGTAGAGTTGCTAAGAAGGACTAGACTAGAAATTTTGTACTAATTGACAGCAGCACTGCCCTGAAGTTGCTAGTGCAGGAGATGGAGACTGTGGGTTCTGTTTTGAGCTAATTCTATGCTATGAGCTCACATAAACTGTTTTTGACTTTCCCTTGGCTTATCCAGATGATCTGCTCTCTAGAGTAACGGTTAGCCCTGGATACTGTTTACCAGAACCTCGCATTGTGAGATGCTGATCATCTGTAGACATGCAGGCCCTGTGGTAATGCAGTTTACTATAATTAGAAAACCAGATGATCCTTTCTCCCATTGGAGAAGAGCAGTCCCTTCCTTGAGCTGATAATGCCAACTCTGAAAACCTCCAAACCTGCCCTGCGCTAGGACACCTGTCAGGGTTTGGTCTGAAGTCTTGTATATTCTACGGTTGTTGCCAGCTAACAGCACTTGCATCCGTATCCGATAGATTCTTGGCTCCAGACTTCACAGGTGTGAAATTATGAGGTGTAAGAAGGCAATTTCAGATATTTTTAGAAGCTCTGAAAACAAACAAGTAAAAAACAACAAAAAAACCCTTCCTCTCCTATTCGTCAACAGCAGTTTTTCACATTATAAAAAAAAAGGCACATGCAGACTATGTGAGGATGTGCTGTTCTACTGGAAGTTGCGTGGAATGACCGTAAATACGGACTTTTTTAGTGCCCAGTATGTCCCTCTATAACTGTGGAAAAGAAAGCACTCTCATCTAAACCCAAAGAAGGCGCTAGCAAAAATCTGAACTTTATATACCATTTAGCACCGGTATCGATATAGAGCTTTAGGACACTGACATTTGTAATGAGTCAATCTGCCTGTTCATATTATCACTGGAAAAATGTTGGCTTACTCCTAAGCACTAAGGACACATATATTGGATATTTGCATTGGGTGTCAAGTTATATAAGTAAAAAACTTTTCTTTTTCGGTACTGATTTGTAGCTTTTGAGCCAGCAGCTTTATTTAGGCAAAGGTTCCTAAAGTCTCTGGGGAAGGCAGCTTTCTGCCTTCTGCTGTCTGGCTGCAGCCATGAGGTCTCTCGCTAGAGCCAAAATGGATCCTCATGGTTAAGATACAATTAAATTTACTTCTCAGTCTCTGTGCTTAAATGAACAATATAGAATATTAAATCAGTGTCAACTGCAAAGGAATGGTCTTGTTAAGACCAGACCCTTGCCACTGTCACCTCGATCTCAAGCTTGACTTATTACTTCCTGAAGTGTTCTGTTCCCTTTCCTTGTAAATTCAAGGTACTTCTAAGTCTTTCACTCTAGAAAATACTTACTGTGTTTCTCAGACACATTGTGCAAAGTGTGTCAAGAAATCAATAAACATTAACAAAATAGAAACTAAAAGGCCTCCAACGTGCCACCTAACACTGTGACACCTGAATTGCTTCAGTGCACACGAACAACAGCATGCAGTACCAAACCGATTTCAAGCAGAAAGGACAGAACCTGCCACCTTTCCTACTGGCCTCTGAGGAAAACCACTTCATGTCTCTAAGAGCCAGGTCCTTGCATGCTTGGACCTAACCTTAAAGCTAACCCTTGAAGTTGTCCCATTGGTTTGATCCTGGGTCCAGTCACTGCCTCAGCAGGGCCAGCAGCTTTCCCTCTTGCCCTTGGGATTTTACCCTTCTGTTGACCAAGCAGAGGTGGCCCAGGTAGTACGTAAATCAGATGTGGACAACCCTTAATAATAACATATCGACATATGAGAGAGGAATTTATTAATTTGCTTTACTGTTGCCTAAGGAACTTGCAGACAAATCGAATCATCTCTTCACTAGAGGAGGGGAAAAGAGATCCCAGTTCGAAGAAAGCAGAAAAATTAATCTGCTTGCATTTTGTTTTCTTTTTCAGGTACCTCCATCATCTACTCTTCTTGACGTGAAGCACAAATTTCACAAAGCATGTAAGTACTACGGCTAGCAGGCTGGAGGCACAGTTAGAAGCCTTTCAGCTTGGAGAAGTAGCCAAATTTATTTTTCATAAAATCTCACATAAAAGCTAAGGCTGGCTTGACAGCTCCAGTGCCAAATTAGAGCAGTATTCGGAGTAAGGTTCTACTGTAGCTATCACAGACATGAGAAGCTAGAAGGAGAGGACTGCATAATTTATCACTGCTCGCCCATGAGGGGCAATAATTTTCTATCCTGTTTTTAACACTACAACACTAGTTTCAATTCAAGACCTCAACTGCATTTGCTTTCCCAATGTTACATTAGATAAGCTTCGATAAGATTAGACTGCTTCAATCTGGCTATAAATAGACCATGTGGACCAAATAGCTCCTGTAGTGGGGAGCTCAAGCACAGCATGATTAAATGATTTATCTGGGATTGTGGAGGCAAACTGGCGGAGCTCTTAGCTGACTCAGCACTGTCCAGTTCCTTAATGGTCAGGGCAAGCACCCTTTCTTCTAGCCCTGCTTTTTTGTTTTTCACATCCATGTGGATGAAAAAAGGGTGTATTCCACTAAAGATTAGATTCGTTTTGCAAAGAAATGCTTTAGTCAGACACTAATATTGAGTTCAGAGTAGGGTAAGTGGAAGAAGTATTATACTTCTCCTCTGTCCTTAGAATTTTATAAAACACTAAAGCCTAAGGCTTCTGCAGTTGCACAAAAGTTCAGTTAATGAAGCAAAAGGCTGTTGACATGACTGCTCCAAAACTACTTGTTTTTACTCCCTATAAGGGCTTGCAAAAATGCAGAAAGGTAAAAGTTTGAAAACTCAACACCTGAATATGTGAAGACTGAGTACATAAGATTTAATATTTCAATAAGAGTATGTCCTCCCATCACTTCGTAAATGCAGTGCTTTTCTGCTTAGACTCTCTTAAATCATTTGAAACTGGATTTATATTGATGCAGCTTAAATCAGCTGAAGATCACTGGCACAGAGGCTTATGCCAATTTAACTATAATAAGGTTTTTAATGAATTTGGGATAGAATAGTAGAAGTCTGTGTATAAGCCATTTTAATGGCACCTGTTTTCATATTTAGAGGTACCTTACTCCCCAAATACATCCAGCGATGTAAATGGAGCTTTCCCAGGAGCAGGCTGTGTCAGTGTCCTGTGTCAATTCTTTCCATTTGGGCTCATTGCTTTGATCTGTCTTTTCCAGCTCAGTCTGGATGTTATTGTCTCATGAGGCTCCCCCTTCCTCCTTTTCCTCTGGCAAAGAACAAACCTTCCCTTTTTTCTCTTTGTGTAGTTTGGAGGATGACAGCTTACAGAATTTATATTACAGTTCTTTTAGGCAAGAGCTGAGAAGTGGCTGAAGCTGATCTGTGGGTGCCTTTGGTTAGCGTGCTATTTGTATTAGTTCCTGCATTCACTTCTGTCATTTCATGTGTGCCAGACTCACATGTTCCCTATAATCTCTTGCTAAAACACTCCTACGCACACACCTTTACAGTCTCCCTGTCCTCATGCATTCTCCTTTGATCACCCATGCAATTAAGCTTTCTCCTCAGCTGGTATCTTGTCAACCCTTCAGTGAGTGAGAGGAACCCCTGTGCAGCAATTTCACAAGCATCATCTGTGTCACTGATCAGTTTTTGCTGCCTGATTCAAGAAAAGAGGAAAAAGACTGAATTACGAATTGCAGCAGGAGACTGTTAATCTCTAAAATAAATGGGATGCAAGTGACACACAACATGCTACTGCTCAGTAGTTTCTAAGTCAGTCAAACATTAGTTTGGATCTGTATTTATATGAAAGAATATGAACAAATACTGAAATATTCCTCAGCTCTCACTGCAGCAAAACTCTCTCTATGGAAACAACCCCAGCAAATGCTAACACTGAGTTTTCTGTGGCACCGAGTTCAGTGTGGGAACCCCCGTTGTATTACTGGAGATTCGGGGATCTATGAGCTTTTAGTGGAGATGACCATCTAAGATAAACTGCCATTTCCATGGGAATTCAAAGGCTTTCTCCAGACTGAAGAGCACAGTTTTGGATCAGCCCCTGGGCTCTGTAGCCACCGTCTGTGGCAGAGACTGGCAGCATTAGGGTCAGCACAGAACCACAGTTTGCCTGTTGCAGCCTTCCAGCTCTGCAGGGGCTTTCTGTAACAGACGTTAGATCCAGGCTGCCATGCTTAATAGCAAACATCGCACCTGCCCACCATGAATCCGGCTAATCCTTTCTAAACCTACTTACAGTTTTGACCTTAGCAAAATCCTCTGGGAAGGAGTTCCATGATATGTGTGTTGTGGACAAAAACACGTCATCCGTGGTGGCATCATACAAATGTCTACACTTCTGTTGCTTGTTTTCTGCTTGAAATTAGGTGGCAGCTGAGTGCCTGTGTGTTACTGGCCTTCACACTGTACTACACAGAAGCCTCAATCAAATCTGTGCTGTGCGCTAGGTGACTTTATGGTTGTTTTCCTCATTCCTTTGGCTAGTTGGCAGAAGTGAAACCTCACCAGAAACTTAGTGTATCAGAAGGAAGCCTCTTGTCCCATTTTTTCAGTTGCTTATAATGAGTTAGTTACCTGGCATTTTCTTTATCTATAAGGATGATGTTTTCAATGGGGAAAGAAATACCTTGTAGACTAAACTTTGCAAGCTCTTGCCCTTGGCAATAACTCTTCACCTTTAATTTATTTTTATCTTTGCAAAATGTGTTGGACTGGTAGGGGAGGAAACCTTACAGATAGAAAATGAAAAACTGTAATAATAATGCTAATCCAAGTATCACATAACTAAAGTAAAATACGTCTAGAACAGGTAGTATAGTGGAGTCAGTGCTCATTAAATATTTTCAAGGTCACTGCACATAAGTTTCTGGAAAAGCTCTTGAAAGTGGGGGAAGAACAGAAAGGAAATAAGACCTCAGCAATATCGTAACAAATTCTGGGATACAACCTCCTGCACAGGGAGGTAGCACAACTGTACCTACTCTCTGAATTCAGAAGAGTGAGCTTAGGGAGGCCAGAAATTGCCCTCTAAGCAGGAGCAACAGGCAGATAAGGAAGGACAGATGGGAGGAAGCCTGGTGATGGGTGGAAGGAAAAAGGGAAGTTGAATGGAGGACTGAAAACAACACATGCAGAGTATCCCAGCCTGCAGAGGGGAATGAAGTACTTAAGCAATAAGGAACATTGTAAGATGCCAGCTGTCCCAATTAGATGGTAACTCCTAATCATTCAGCTCCAAAACTTCAGGCCTCCCTCTCTAGGTTAACAAATGTTACAATGGGTATGTAAAATAAGCAATGTTAATGAAAGTAAATCATTAAGAAAGAAATTGTCAGTAGGTGGCACTCAAGAATAAACATAATCATTTCTGGACACTATGAAACTTTAGTGGTCTGCTGTAGTCCTACGACTGCTTCCTG
The DNA here is from genome assembly GCA_013399475.1 of Chauna torquata. Lineage (NCBI taxonomy): Eukaryota > Metazoa > Chordata > Aves > Anseriformes > Anhimidae > Chauna > Chauna torquata. The sequence continues at coordinate 41,231 of VXAL01017280.1, forward strand.
CAGGTATTTCTATAGAGATCCTGAGAGCAATGTCCCCTGGAAAACGACTGAAATATTTTCCTTTGCTTTCCTCTAGAGAGAGGACAATGAGAAAAACAGTGCAATTCTTGCTTCATGCTGGGGATCAATCTCTCTTTTAGCCTCCTCCGTACAGGCTGTAGGGCAATGTGTTAGGGTGCATTCACCTGGCAGGTTTCAGCTACTGCTCTCATCCTGCACATTTCCTCAGAAAACACAGCAGAACAGGCAGCGCCTTAGATACCATCACGCTGGTCAGACCACCTGGTCAGAGCATACCCAGTCTGACTCCCTGCTGAAAAGCAAGATCAGAGGCTCCTTTGCAGGCCCTGCCAACATTCCATCTCACCGAGTCTGTCAGATACTCCCATTGACTTCTAAGTACCTTGAATAAGGTTTTTATTGTCTAATGCAAGGAGATACCTTCTAAGGGGACAAACATAAGCAGAAATACCATATCACACAGTCCTTTCCAGAGGCATGGGAGGCTCATGCATAGTGTCCCTCCTTCCTTTCTCAAAATGACCTGTGGCTGCCGCCAGCTCTGTTCCCCCTGCAGCTGCCTGTCAGTAGTGCTCAGCTCTGCCAGTGCTGAGCAGCTGGAAGGAAAGCAGTGTTTTAAAACTATCAGGTTCTTGCTTGCCCAAAGCCCTGAAGCAGATTGTCAAAACATGGAGCTATGGAAGCCAGGCTGGCCTGGTGAAGAGGAAGGGGAAGAATCTCTCATTACTTAGAAATCACATGGCTAGTCTTGTGAGAGCAGCTTAAGGCATGTGAGGTACTAAAACTGACCTTTTACTGGAGGAGGGGGTCCTCTTTCGTTTCTCCTTTCTAAAAAGTCTGCTAGGGGTTTTCAAGTTCTGCATCTGCACCTTTCCTGTTTTTAATGACATCTGAGAGCTAATAGCATGATTCTAAGAGCAAGGGATTAAGGTAAAACTTCACATTTTGCCAGCCCTGTGCTAAAATGCAAGAGCTGGATGCAGTACTGTTGCTGGAAAGGATGACTGCTCTTTCTGCATCATGTAATTTCCTTCTAGAGGCTGGCCATGATGTTAAACTGCAAGCCTCAGAGAGGTGAGAAAGGATGCTGTGGGGATTAGTCATTAAGAGCAGTACCAGCGAGAACGGTGACTACTAAGCCAGTGCCTTGCCTACTGGCTCTGTATTATCAGGACTGTCTGATAACACAGGCTTGCTGAGAACCTGCAGTTCCTCTGATTTTTCCACACTGTCTGTTACAGCTGGATTCTCAGGTTGAAGAAAGTTAATGAAATCTGTCAATTTTGATGCCTGGAGAGACTCGTGAGCCCAATGAATACACCTGCTGTGGACTCAGAGAAGCTGAATTATGCTATATATGGCTCTCCCAAGCTGACTTCATAGTCCCCGCCTGCCAATCAGCCAGGCACCCTTCATGTGTCTCACAAACTGAAGAGACTCAAATAAGTTATATCTAGGGCACAGAGCCTTCCAGAGGGATCTTTCTTCTGCCCTCTATTAGGACATCAGGCTTTGAAAAAGCCAAAATTTTGGAAACAGGGCCATTATCTGATACTGGCATGAGTTGCCTTGAGCTTGATGCACTCCCTGGGCAGGAAGGCAGCTGCAAAGTATAGTTTTTAACAAATCTCAAAGCCTTTCCTCCCTGTTTTTATCCTAAGTAGTTCACGCTACCCCAGAGTCACAGCTCTAATCCATATATGAATGAGTTTTCAAAGGGAGAGGCAATATCCTCCTGTGCAGGCTGTCTAACTGCAGAGCTCATGGGCCTAGCATTACGTCCCCATTGCAGATTCACAGGACGCATTGGGTTGGAAGTCACATCCAATGATTGTTTTCAATAAATTTTCCCTTCTCTGCATTCATAACTCAACTGGAAATTAACAGTGAAGGTGAATCGCTAGGGACGGGCAGTTATTGAAAATGGGCACTCTGAAGTACAGTGATTTCATCTGGGTAAATTGCTCATTCATCTGTGTTGACTTTCTAAATGAAAATGACTAGATTAGGAGGAAACATGATGAGATTTATTTCATTTTATAATTTATTTTTCTTTTGTCTTAGCCACACAGCAGATAGTAATAGAAGACTAGGTTACTGTGAATATAAGTATCCATTAAATGACACAATTCTAAGGTCTTTTTACTTGTCTATGCCTGTTGACATAACTCACTTTACTAGGAACTCCTTGAATTTCTTGTAACTGCCACAGTGAGGCTCGTATATATTTAAACTCTTTGCTTTTTGTTTTGCAAAGCTAAGCCCAAAGTAAGCAACAGCTCCGGCCACAAAAATCAAACCGTCACTACCATCTTCCTCCCCAGCTCACAATCAGATCTAATCCATGAGGAAATTGCTTCCTGCCTCTGCAGAGTGTGCATATCAGAACAGAGACCTAAATTCTTGCCCTGGCATGCTGATTTAGCCAGGAGGCCAGCCTGTCCACTAGGCTTCATTTCTGATCTACGCAGCAAGAAGTTTCTCGTGTCAGCTTATTTGTGGCACATCTGTGCCAATCTCCCTATGCAAAATACAAGAGTCTGTCTGTTGGCATAGATTTGTGTAGCTTGAATTTATGGCTTATCTGTCAGAATAATTGAAGCATACCTGTAAGAACTGGGAATACGTTCACTGCTTTTGTAATAGCCAGCCAGGAAATGAGAGTGGCATCACTGACCTAACATGGTTAAAAGAAAGCAGAAGCCAAACTGAGTTAACCTTGTGATTTTCATCTTCAAAGTGACTAAAAATTTAGAGCCTATACTTACACACCACTTTCAGTCTTCCTCCATGCATTCTATGTCAGAATTACAGAAAACCAATTCTGGCCAATTTTCCAAAGGGAAAGGCAACACAGGGAGTGCTCCAGCTGCAGTCATAGTGTGGGCTACCAGGTAGCCCTCCAGAAGGTGCTGTGTGCTTCACTGACACTCTTTTTTGCATCCTGAGCTCTGGGTCAAAATCTTCCATTCGAGCCCTGACCTATGTGTCTCTTGCTGACACTGCTGAAGCCCAGAACTTGCATTTGGACTTTTCAAGCTGGGGTGCTGAAGTCTGACTTCTTGCTCCCAACTGTCTGGCTAATAAGGAGAGCAAACACCAGACTAAGCACCCGCAGTTCACTTTTGCTGAGCACTTGAATCTCATAAGTTGTGGAGGAAGAGATATTAAATCAGTCTGAGAAGCATCTGATCACATATCCCTGGAGTTTTGCTTTCTGAAATGTACATGTGGTTATAAAGAATAATTTCAGTGTGTACTGAATTAGGAAACTATGGTTGAGTTTTGGCTTACTCACCTGGTGTAAAAGCAATGCACTTAGCCACACATGACCTTAAGCAGAACTTCTAGGGGCAGATGTTTGAGGCATTCTGGTCTTTAAAGATAACAATAAAAGTCAGAGGGCTGGCTGGGATTTTTAAAGTTTCCTGATTCACGCTGAAATGAATGTGATATTTGGGACATTGTTCTTCAAGGCTTAATTCAAAACCAGTGGGAGTCATGCTATTGACTTGGGTGAGTTTTGTGCTAGACACTTTCTCCCTTTTGAGTTTCATTTTCTCATCTATAAAATAAGAATAATTAACTTGCCTTTCATCCACCTTGTGCTCTTTTGTCTGTTTTGGCTGTGATCCCTAAGAAACATTTGGGACAATGAATGACTTAAATATATGCCTAATGACCTATTGAACTGGAGGCAGTGAGGTGTCTAAAACACAAAAGCTAGGCTATCCATTAAATGCTTGTGAAAATAAGCTGGCCTTCAGAAAAAAATAGTGATATTTAAACCAGAAATAGAAAAAGTGAAGACCAACTCAAAAACTTTAATGGAAAGTCACATTATTTCTCTTTTTGGCAGATGCTGCATCTGATGTTATTGCATTTCATTAGGAGGATTACAAATATCATTTCAGATGAGTAATATAATAAAAGAAAAGGCAATGAAATCTATAGAGATGTAGCTTGAAGCAGAACTGGTCCTCTCTGCTCTCTGGGATATTGTTCCCAGCTGAGATTTACAGGGCTCTAACAATGCATCACAAATGACATCCTATGTAAACAATCGGAGAACAAATGTGAGATGCTATTTAAATGCCTCATTAAGAAAAGGAAATTTCATAGCTAGATTCTTTGCTTTTCTTTCCTTTGCAGTAGATTTAATTGACAGATCTAGATGAGAAACAACTAAATTTGTTTATCAGAATTGCCTGTTATTACTTACAATGTGCCTTATTACAGTGCCTATGGCTCAACTGAGAAAAGGACAGTACAAGGAACTATTGAAGTAATCCAGGCCCTAGAGAATGTGCATTCTCAGATAAAATGAAGGATTAAAGCCTACTGAACTGTTAATAGAAGATGCCAAAGTAGTTCTTGTTTTTAAACAGCTCCTACATCAAGTTAAACTCAGGTATTACATTTTTGTCTGATTAACAGACTTCCAACCTTAGCCTAGTGTTCACCACCACATTCACGAGGGCTAAATGTTCATTCAAGGAATTCAAGATGATAAAAACCCCAGTGAGTCTTCATGATCGTGAAAAAAATCTCATGTCCATTAATGAGAGATGCCTGTTGATTATGACAGCATTTAGATCACTTCAGGCCTTTACATGTACTCTGCATCTACATCAGTTTTTTTTGCAGGGGTCCCCATGCCAGTGGACACCAAAGGTGGGCAGATGGCTTTGCGACAAGATCCAGTAGTTTCTTTTAGGAGGATCTGCATGGGATGGGTCTGCACAAAATGTGCCAGGGACTTCTTGTGAAAGAGAGCCAACAGGCGCTGGCAAAACAGAAGAGAAAGCAAATCTCCCATGCTGGAATGAGAGGAACCTGCCTCCTTTTTGGACATCTTCAGTAGAGTATGAGGAAAAAACGACAAGGGCCATGGTGTCGCCTCTGCTGGACAGGTCACAGCAGATGCAGCAGCTTCTGCTGCTACATTCAGACTTTCCCCTAGGTCTTCTCTGCCTCATGGTTTGCCTGGCGGTGCTTCTGCAGCCCCATGTTTCTGCAGGGCCAAGAGAAGGTATGAGATGACAAGTAGCTTCAGTTCAAGGGCTAGGGTCAGGTGAGCAGGACAACAGCAAGGGAGGCTGTTTGGACCTGAGTGTGGAGGATGTCACCCTGTGACAGTGACTTGTTTTGCATTCGTTTGCTGTCTCTCTTTTGTTCCTAGCTTGCTTATTTATTTATTTTCTTCTTTAGGCATAGGGGGAAAGAAAGTCTGAGAACAACCAAAATAAGAAATCTTTCAAATAAAACTTGATATTTGCCGTTATTTCAGGTTAATGAAAGCAATGCATCAAAGACTAGAAGCTAAACAAATGATTTAGAATAAAAATAATGTAGTAGAGGGGAGTTCTGCCTCTTTCTAAATTGTCCCCAAATTGCAATGATCTTGAATATATTTGCTGTTGGAAATAATTCACCACTGAAATAATCAATGTGCGAGTTATTCTGGGTCTGCAGCTCATTCACAAGCTGTGATGATTCAAGACGTGAACCAGCCTTGCTCACTGCCTGGCTTCCATTGTTACTAATGTAAGTTAGGTGCCTGCTTCTAAATGCTCTTTGCGCCATCTACGTCTGTATCTCAGTCTAGCATTTAGTTATTTCCAGTGTGCAAGGAGAAAATTATTTATCCTCTGTCCTAGAGCTGAAGGGTGGAAAAGCAGTTTCCCAAGCGTCATGGCAGCACTTCAGAGGCACAGAAGCCTCTGCTTAACCTAATTAAGGTGGTGGGATGGGGGAATTAAACCAGCCCAAGTAAACTTCTCCCAGGAAGGACACGGGAGTGTGACAGAGCCTCTGACTTCCGTGCTGGTGTCTGGTCTGCTGCCAAAGCAGGGCAGCTCTGTGCTGCTTCTTCCTCATGGCTCATGGAGAAGCTACAGTTTAGCCTTCTTATTAGTGGGGATTAACTTCCAGTGTGGTGAATTTACGAGAATTTAATTTGCACTAAGGAAGAAATCATGTCAGTTCAAATGTGTTCATTTAATTGGTGATGGCATTGGTGTGGCTGTTAGACAAAAATAAAGCACTGCTATTAGGGGTTAGTGAGGGAATGCATCCTGATTAGATTAGAAGCTGGAGAGAGAGCTATCCCCTGGACAGTCAAATACTGAAAGAAAATTATACTTCATTAGCATATTTTATTAGCTACTTGACTAAGGAATGCTTTTAAAGAAACATAGCTAGGGCCGGGGATAGGTCTCTCCTCTGCCCAGTACAACTGGGGTGGAGGCACAAATGAGCTTTTGAGTCATCTTTACCCTATCAGCTGTGCTTGTTGAACCACCGGGTACTTTCCGCTGCTGGAACCTAGCTCAGCATGGCCCCGGGGCTGCTCTGAACTCGTTGGTGCCATACCGTGTTCAGACAGCGGGCAAGCAGTGCAGGGTAAAGCAGAAATCTCTCTGAGGCCCAGTGGAGCTCAGCAAGCGTGCAGGGCACTCAGCAGCTCACAGGCGTGCTAAGCACCCCCCGAGAGAGTGGCAAGAAGAGGGAGAGGCTGAGGAACGCTGTGGCTCCCTCGTTCTTGCCAAGTTTGAGCTTCCCACCTGAGAGAGGCAAGCGGCAGAAAAGGGCTTGGTGCCGCCTGCTCCGCTTCTCATCAGTTCTCTGCTATCTGCCCCTCGCACAGCTCTGTGGAGAGCTGCTACCTAAATGTGCCTGTCAGTCTTGCTAATTGCAGCAGTATCCAAAACAGAGCTTTCTGAAGTGAGGAGGCAATGACCTCTGTTATTGATGCCCTGAAACACAGCCTATCACTTGATATCTTCACCGCAAGGCACAGCATTGGTTTGGTCTCTCAGAAACTGGCACAGGCTAAACATGAGCAAAGGTTTTGAAAGAAAAGTCATTTTAAAACAGGTTTTTATATCTTATTGTTTTCTGAGACCGCAAGGATGGTCAGATACCTGTGCTAAATGCTCTGCTTTACTGCCTATGAAACCCTTGGGTGGGTTGGCTAATGCCACACCTGTAAAGGTTTTTGAGCAGTTAAGGACTCAGCTAGATGGCAAACAATTTCATAAACCACCAGACATTAAGCTCCTTTTTTGAAAATCCCACATTATTATATGAGCAGACAGAGAAGGGGATACTTTTTAGTCCCTGAAACACATATGTAGTTTGCCAAATGCATGTTCCTTAATGTGGAGTTTCTCATGTTTGGGTCACCCTTTGCACAGTCTTCACTGACAGCTTATATTTAGGAAGAGAATCCTGCTAGAGTTCTCTCATCCCCCTGGAGCCTCAGCAATTATCTTTGTTATCCTATTTCAGACGTACAGAGAGAAGAATCAAAGACAAAGATAACTGCCAGAATAAAACCCCTCGATTGGCATAAATTATTGCATCGCTTTTTTCATTGGGATTGGCTTTTCAGAGCCAGAACCCACATGTCTGCAAATACCAAGCAAACTCCGTGCTATTTTAGTGCATGGATCACAGGGTGCAGTCCTCCCTGGGGGTCCCCGGTCAAAAAACTCCCCAGACCCATTACACAGAATGCAGTGGGTCCAGCTTCACTGACCGATCCCCACCCCGCAGCAACAGTGCCCACGTCTGTGCCTTGCCCATGTATCACACGGGCAGGAACCGCAGCGGGATGCCCAGGCGAGGGGAGCTGCTTGGGGCAGAGCACGCAAAGCGCTGCCGCAGCTGGGTGCTCGCAGCCTGAGTGCTGCTGCACTGCTGCAGTGCCGTGCATCCAGCACCTCCTCACCTCCTTGCACTGATTAAGGGCATTCCCTTACGGGAATGTTGCTTCAAGCTCCAGCATTGTCAGAATATCTGTTTTCTTGTTGCTCTGTATTCTGCTCAATGGTTGTTATTAATGAAATAAAAGGTGAGCCTTGTTCCCTTCCCTTGCCCACGCACATTAATTTAAATGCAAATCCACAACAGAAAGATCAAAATTAATTATACTTTCTGCAGCAGGGTACATGGAAAATTGAAATGCACAGGGCTGGCTTTTCCTTTTCTTTTCTTTTCTTTTTTTTTTTTTTAAGTGGAAAGGAGAAACAATGTAGCAAAACTATTCAAATACACATATAAATGTTGCTTGCAGGCTTGCCTGCTTTTTGTTTCTGATGCTTTTTGCTTGCCTAAATTTCCAGTTGTTTTCAGCATCAGGCTGTTTGAGATGGAAAATTGAAAGCTTAATCTGCTAGTGACAGAAATCGACCTCTAAATGACAAATAATATTCTGTTTGCCACTAATAACAATTGATCTTCATTAAGACAAACTATGCTGACTCTTAAGAAATTTGTCCATTATTGCCGGATCAGAATATAGCTAAAGTCTAATTTTTTTCAAGAAAAAAAAAAGGCGAGGGGTGGGATGGGAGGTGGGGAGTGCTCTGTTTCTCAGTGAGTTCAGCCATTTGTAAAATTTAAAAGTGAATGAAAGTGCGGTGAGGTGAATTTGTGCTCCGGGATGCAGTGCAGAGCTGTGTGGGTTGGTGTTGCACAGCTGGACACAGTCACAGCTGCTTCCAGCAACCAGTGCACGGATGGGACTCCTCTGTTTGCCAGATCCTGGGCAAGAAAAGTAGAATTTTGACACTGTTTTCGAGGGGGGTGGCTGCTGTTAGAGATGTTGCATGCTCTGAAAAACCTCCAGGATCAGGCCCTGTGAGGCCTTGTGAAGCGAGTGCTGAGGAGACAGCAGCTCTGAGCACAAGCAAACAGTGCAGACACATGACTTCATGTAGGAAAAATGGATGCTTATGGATTTGAAGCATATAAAACCAACGGGAATGATCAAATGGAGAGCTAAAAATGTAGCACGTGACCAGGCACTTTGTCAGGCTGGGGCTTACTTACTTCATAGGCTGTGGGAAGTGTGTTGTTGTGTCCTTTGGCCAGATCTATCCATAACCTGTCTGTATCACTGTTGGTTTAGCCAAGGTCTGGAGGCATCAGTTCAGCCTGCCCATGGCTTGCTCTCCCTGTGCAAGCAGTATGTTTGTAGCTAGATGCATTCATGTATTATAAGAAGAAAGAAAGAAGGAATAATAAAGGAAGGAATAAAGGAAGAAAGAAATGGATGCTAATGATCAAATTGCTCCTTTTTCAAATTTCACGTCATTAAGAAAGTGGTTATTTGTGTTGCCATAGCAAGTAGAGGTCAAGGTGCCTTTGGAAAACACATGGCCAAAGATCTTCCTTGGAAAGCTTACAAGTGAAACAGATAAGAGGAAACAGAAGCTGAGAAAGAGAAGGGATTTATCACTGGGTACGGAGCCATTAAAACCAACATCCATTTCAGTACCCTGCTGAGATTTTACTGAACAGGGCACACTGAATCTGCTCTTTCCACTGGCTTCCCATAAAAACATGGGTCTCATTCAAGATCTTGCTCCCTCTCAAAATATTCTGATACAGCTTATAAAGGGCCTGCTACAATGAAAAACACAACCTAGCCAAAAGATCCCAGATCCATCAGGTGCCTTCCCAAGGCCAGCCCTATGCCCTAAGGACCTAGCAAGGGGTGGACGCGGCGTCTAGTTGTTCACCTGGCACCCACAAGCCCAGTCCGGTGCCAAGCAAGGACAACTGTGCTGTGCCTGGAGTGGGCCGAGCTAGGAGTGCTAGCCCTGAAAAAGAAAGACAGAAGACTGCGCTGACATTCAGTGAGTCAAAGAAGCAAAACATTGTTTGGTCTATGGCCAGCTACTGCAGAGACTCTGGGGCCTCCCCGCCCCAGGACTGCCGCAGTTCTTCAGGTGGGCTGGTCGTTCAGATCGCCGTACTCAGCGGCTTTCATTTATTACAGTAAAGGTAAGCACAGTAATAGCTTCAGATACTTTCTGTCTAGGTTTTGTGGCCCAGCTTAGTTTTACTGTGGTTTCTTAGGTGTGCCTTGCTTACTCCCTTCATACTCAGGAATCACTCAGGTGCAATGGTAGCACAATAAATCCCACAGCCTTTTCTTCCAAACAAGAGCAGAAAGCAACAGTTTCAAAGTCATTTTAGCATCCTGCTTGCCTGTTGTCAGCTCAGTGAAGCAAGGGTGTGCAAACTTCAGTCCAGCAAAGACTGCACGGTGATATCTCTCTTCCTGCTTTCTCAGAAATGTTCCTGAGAGCGCTCAAACATGCCTGCTACAACCAAGAGAAACAACATTTATGACCATTGCTGTTTAAGGTCATGGACACAGAAAAACTGTATTTGTTTGGCATTTACTTGTCAACGAAAGAGCTCATCGAGTTAGTTTTCAGACAATCTGTGTGTTGGTATGTCTGTCTGTCTGTATATATTGTGTACAAAACCACCTTCCCCCTCCAGAGCAATATGTGGGTACAAAAACACCTTCCCCCTCCAGAGCAATATGTGGGTCTTTCTTAGCAACCTCTTATTACTGCAACACAGAAATCAAAATGACAGTCTGTTTAAGGTGGTGGACTGCATTTCAGCTGTGCTCAGTTCATACAGGCAAGTGCTGTTATATTTCTCAGCTAATGATAACCTTTTGTGATCATATAAGGGACATTGGTGCCTCAAAGTTCCCCAGAATTTCCTATACTTCTGCAAATTTAAGCAACATGCTGCTGCTGATTGATTATAGTAATTTTGTTGTTCATATCATCCTATTCATATCACAGCAGGTATTGCTTGTAATTATTAAGCCTATTTGTTATTATAGATGCATGGGTGGTGAAAAACAATGAGAAGCAAACAATTTAACTGATAACAAAATTATCTGTTCATGGAAATTCAATCCGATAATTATCTCCAAACTATGCCTGTCTTCTCCGTTTGGCATTTCTTAGACTCCTTGGCCTCCCCAGAGGAACAGCTTTTGTGGGGCTGAGTTCTAAGGAATGCACCTAATTTCCCAGCAGGAGAGATCTTCATTATGTTTTTTTTTTTTTAACCTTTGATCTCATATAGGTTCATGTAACTTCATAAATACTTTGCAACAAATAGGCATTTCATCGTGTAATTTACTACAGAACAGGCAACGCACTGAAGAATTTTTATGAAACATAAAAATTAGAGTGACCCCTTCAATTTCATAATTATTGGAAAAATACCTAGTACTTAGATTTCTTGGTTGTTAATTTTTCAACACCTCCTGTCATATTTAAGCTGTGGAACACACATTAAGGTCAATTTGAATCATGTGGATAAAGAGTACCCTTGCATGCTTTTAAAACTGCATATGGGCTTTTAAAGCTGTCCTCAGTTCTTGTGATTGTCAGCTGATTCATTTACTGAAATTCTAGTAAAAATGCAGTGAAAAATCAAATAGTGGGACAAGTAGAGCTTGATTTCCTGTGCATCTTTACATAGTTGTATTGGCAACTGATATGGTACTGAGGCTGTCATTTTAGTAAGTGTTTGGATGGTTGTTTAATAGCACTACATCTCCTTTTTATCTCCAGTATCACCAGGTGGTTTCATTAGTTGGATATGGCCAAATTAAAGGTGGCTGATAGTTTTTATATATCCTTCCCTCTAATGTATCAGCTTGCTTAGGTTTAAATTTTTGTTTTAAATACTGGCAGGTACAACAAATAACTTGTCTAAAATTAAATATTTTTCTTCACATTCATTTTTTAAAATACAATATAAAAAGTAAGCTCAATGTTTACTGTCACTTTCCAAGAAAATATCAATTGCTCGTATTGGAAAAATTAAAATGCTTTAAGGTAGTGGCATTAAAATATTTTTACTTTTTCAAATTGAATATATGGCTTTTTCTGTTTTGGACTAAAATATTCCACAAAGTTGGAACAGATTCCTGACAGAGAAGATGGAATATCGTAAATGGCTTAAGAGTCACCATGAATTGCTTACACTTCCAGAATAAAGGATGCTTGTACGTGTAGAAGGAACATCTGAATCATAACAGTGAAAAAATCAAGCAGTTTGTGAATATCCTTTCAGCTGAGAAATGGGGAAAGCTTTCAAATACCCGTGTGCATGCATTTGGGGGTGATGGTTTTAAAGACAGAGACAAACGTTCTGTATCCTCAAGGATAAGTCAAGAGAGCAGAAATAATCAGATAGGAGATGGAATACCAGGAAGCCATTTCAATAGCTATTTAAACACACTGCAAGGTGTGTGAAAGGAACCAAAGCTGTTCTACACAAATGCTAGAAATCTAGGAAATATGATAGAGGCACCACAATATTGGCTAAATGTTGGAGGATTTAATATTGGCTAAACAGACCCATGGTTTGAAGCATATTTTCTATTCTTGTGTTCTGGTCAGCCTATTTTCAAGTCAAAAAGAGTCTGGCATATAAGTGGCCTGAAAACTTCTTTTTATAACTTTCTTCCAAGTGTGAAATGCTTAGCCCAAACCATAACCCTGCATGCAGGAACTGAGCAGCTCTGCTGGTCACAAGGAACATACAAAGAATATGACCTCCTGAGTACCATGCGGAGCTCATGTCCGAGCTCTGATGCACTCTCACAATACCAGTGAGTAGACAATAATACATGCCTGGTCTTATGCTCAACAGGAGTTACAAGATAAACTTCAGTCGCCTATGCTCTTGGGTGGCCATTAATCTCTACAGGAGGCACCAAGGGAAAGTGATAATAAGAATAAACTGGGAAGTAAACCCTACTAAAAATAAATCCCTGGAAAAAGGAAACCCTCCAGCTTCATCTGGAAGCAAGGGGAGCTTTGCCAGATGTGGGAACGCAGAGAGGCCTTCAAGCACCGCACACAGCTGCAGTTATGTCTCTGTCTTTAACGAGCGCTTGTTTACTCTGCCTGGAGCGTGCACTTTCCGCATGCACTTGTGAACTCCTGCTGAGGGTAGGTGAAGCTAATCCGCCAGCTACTACTGGCTCTAGGTATCGGAGAGAGCAATCAACCCCCTGTTCTGACAGGCAGTAGCAAGAATTAATAGGGGTGATGATTAGACGCTGTGTTTGGCTTCTTTTCGCTATCAAAAGAAAGGAGAGCTCTTCTCCTGCAGGGTTGACAGTGAATGCATGTTTGCCAGAGCCAGGCTGGATTGGAATAGCTTCCCAAATTGCCAGACAGAAATCCAGAGCTGTTAGAGTGAGTGTCCCTTGGAAAACGCTTAGTCACAGGAAGAAGGCAGGTAAATGGTGACCAGTGGAGCCAGGGTACCCTTGGCTGACCGCTGCCCAGTGATGAGCAGGCAAATTGCTGAGGCCTAGGAATGTGTGGGGTTTCCTCTTTGAGAGGAGTCCCTCATCAGGCTGGGAGAGCAGACCAGCCAGACCTCTGAGACCTCCCGAGTCAAGTGGGGTCACACTTCCCTCCAGAAAGCAATGCTGGTTTGCACAGGATCCATGAGCAGCCAAGACTTTGGAACAGCCTTGCTAAACTCTGTGGCCAATAAAGATTGAAAGTGAGAAACCTTTCTGTTCAGACCAGAACTGACATACTTACAAAAAGAGATGTGCTTGGATGTCGTCCCCCATCCTATTTGCATAGCATTTCCACTTGACTTTAGCTCGTGGCCTCCTGCCAGAGCTGGGAAGAAACATCCCAACATCTAATTCCAGGTCCCTCCAGCAAAATAGACACAGCACCCCACGGATGGCCTGCAAACCAGAGACACACAGCGGTGGGATAACAAGGCCACTGCAGACAAGCAGCAGCAAAGGCACACTCCCATCTGTCTAAATCTTTGAGTATGTTTGAAAATAACGGTGTACTGAGGCTAAAGGACTGGAAATGTGGGATGATGTGCTTAAACGCACAACCTCTGTTTGCCCTTGTGCAGATTATGACCCATACCTAAAAGCACATTGCCACAGGATCAGGTAAATTGGCTTTTATTGAAACATACTGTAATATGCGGGGGGGTCTGAAGATTCAATTGGAAGATTCCAATTTAAAGCAGGTACATTGCATTTCAGGCTCCCAAATAACTATTGATATCTGCTGTCCTGGAGCAAATCATATCTTCCTTGACAAGTCAGACAGCTGCTCTTTCTCTATCTGCCTTTTGTTATCTTTAATAGCCATGGATTGTTTTGGTACCTTGAAAAAAACATTTGTGCCTTACTTGATGGATGTATCTCACCTCCTGCTATTAGTCCTGGTTCATGGGTTCATCTAGTGCCTGTTCTTGCCTACAAAACTCACACTTAGCCCAAGTGCTTTTGAAATAAGAGTGTGCTGGGTGCAGTGCACAGTGGGTGCAGCTCCCCTTCCTCTCCAGCTGGAGGGGTGAGCAAGCTCTCCTGACCATCATGACATGTAGCTAAGGTGGAAACAACCTGTGGGGCTCATCTGGTCCAGGCTTCTGCTGAGAGCAGGGCCAACTTCAAAGTTATCTAAGATGGCTCAAGGTCTTCGCTAGTTGAGTTCTGACCATCTCCAAGGAAGCAGATTGCACAGCTTCTCTGGGCAACTGTTCCCATGTTGATAACACTCATGGTGAAGATTTTTTCCATTTGTTTAAGGTACAGGAATACTGGTATCTTAAATATAGGTATCTCAAATTATAAGATAGGTGTTGTGGTTTAGCCCCAGCAGGCAGCTCAGCACCACACAGCTGCTGGCTCACTCTCCCCAGGTCGGATGGGGAGAGAATCAGAAAGGTAAAAGTGCAAGAACTCCTGGGTTGAGATAAAGACAGGTTACTAGGTAAAGCAAAAGCCACGTGCACAAGCAAAGCAAAACAAGGAATTCATTCACTGCTTCCCATGGGCAGGCAGGTGTTCAGCCACTGCCAGGAAAGCAGGGCTCATCATGCGTAACAGTTTCTTGGGAAGACAAACGCCATCACTCCGAATGCCCCCCCCCCTTCCTCCTTTACCCCAGCTTTTATTGCTGAGCATGACACCATATGGTACGGAATATCTCTTTGGTCAGTCTGGGTCACCTGCCCTGGCTGTGTCCCCTCTCAGCACCCCCAGCCTCCTCGCTGGCAGGGCAGCACAAGAAGCAACAAAGTCCTTGGCTCTGTGTAAACACTGCTCTGCAGCAACCAAAACAATCACCACTATTTTCATCAAAAATCCAAAACGCAGCATTGTGTGAGCCTCTGCGAAGAAAATTAACTCTGTCCCAGCCAAAACCATGACAATAGGTCTAAAGAAAACCACGGCTATATTTGACCAGTTTCACCCAGACTTTGAATTGAAAAAAAACAAAGCAAATCTCTTTCAGGCTATCTGCTGTCCTAAGGCATATCAAAGGAAACAAAGACAAATGCTGTGGAAATGGCTGGGGGAGGTGATAGTGCAGCTGTTCTTTCCCTTTCCTCTATTGCACTTTGCTGCCCCCAAAGCTCAGTCAACAATGTGGGCTGTGTAAGGTCTTCCAAGGCTGCTCCCATGCCAAGTGTGCCAGATTAGCCCAAAAAACCTTTAGCAGCAAATCTAAACCAGGAGGTGGGAGTAGGTAGGGGCGGTTTAAGCTAAGTTATGTATCTTTGCGATGCAAAGGAGGCGTGTTTACATTGTCTCTCAGCCAGCACAGCTGTAGAGTCACAGCCTCCTGCATACGGGCACTACACAGAGCTGGATAAGTTAACAGTTTGGGTAGCCACAATCTTTTCTGCAGTCTTTCTCTGGCATTTATCCGCTTCCCCTCTTTCTCTGGCACTGAGAAGCACAAATGCAGCTGGAGATCTGTACCTGTTTGAACAAACTGACTGGTCTCCATTCAAAATCGTCAAAGGGAACCTAACTGCAACCTCCAAATCTTACTGTGATTTTCAGGGTAACCTTTAAACTAGACCATTTAAAAAGTTGCTTCTAGAAAACATCCTTAAGTTGATGACTATCATGGAAATCATATGTAACCCAGTATTAGCTACCCAGATGCCTGTGCTGTCTGTGTCACTATTTACCTAATAGGATTACTGGCTGAGCATCCATGATTAAAAAGTAGCACTAGTTGTGTGTCCCTAATCAGATTTTATATTCCTAAGTGGAAAAACCAACCCCCTATGGACCAGACTGTACAAAACCCATCATTCTGGTGATAGAGACTAGACTCACAGATTTAATATGGAGTTTTGGCAAATATAATAATAAATAGGGTCCTATTTACACTCCCCAGTGGTGCATGCACACCACATTTTTTCACGTGCTAATGGAGCATTCAGCATTGAGGCTGGACCATCCAACAGTCGACAGGGGAAAAGGGGTTTCTGCTGTAACTGTATGTACTGTGCATTCCTCCTAGCTCTTGTATTCTCCTTGTATAGCTGAGACCCAAAGAGAGGATTTTTTTTTTACCTCATATTTGTAGCCATCAGCTAAAAAGAGTAATAGCAAGGAGAGAAATTTAGATAATCCACCCTGAAATTAACAGATGTGCTTTGTCGTTTGAACAGGTCCCCAGTGGTACCCCTCCCGTGTTGGCCTGCAACTGGAACGCAGTAAGTATTCATACAGATGTTAAAAAGTCACCTAATATGTTATTAAACTTTTGGTAAGCTCTCCTCCTAACGGTATTACTCTCTTGGTATACGTTAGTAGGTGAACTATTAGTACTTTTTCATTAATTCATATCAATCTTTAAGTTATTAGCTTCCCCATCAATAAAGGAATCTAATGGTTTTCATAACCATTGTGTAAAAATGTTCCAGAATACAGCATATGCTCAAATAATGAAGACAAAGCATTTCTAAAGCCAGTCATGGAAAAATTCACTCTCTTCCGTCCCTCACTGTGATACCAGTTGCAATCCTTGTTCACAGCCTCATCAGAAGACACAACTGGCTGCAGGAGGCAGTCTCCTTTTTTGTGCCAGCACACCAGTTCTTGGTGGACATGGCCGTGGGAGCTGAAGCTGCCACTGACCACATGGCATTTGGTCTGTGGACATGTAAAACTGCAGAACCCTAGAAAATGACAGCGCAGCAGCTGGTGGCATTTGGCACCCTCACTGACTTAGACAGTGAACAAACATACATGGAAAGGGAGATGCAATACGTAAAGTAGAAAAGAGAAAGAAGTATTGCAGCCATGGCAACACCCCATGCCAGTGGCTGTTGGGGTTTCCTAGTATCCAGCTCACTGCCTCTCTAAAAAAGAACCAGATATTGCTATTTTATGTCTGTTCTTGTTCACTCTGGGTTCATTAGGACCTGAAACAGGTGCCTCAGAATGCTGTGAAAAGTAACGTAATGCTCAGATACACATGGTCTGCCTAGGTCAGACAGTTTACAAAGAACTCTTGGACTGGGACTTTTGCCCAAGAAGTTGCATTCATCATGATGGTGCAACCTATTGTAAAATACTCTGAGAATGCAAATTCTCAGGCAAAAACTATCAAAAGACATCAGTGACCAAGAGGCTGTATAACATTGACTTTCCAATTAGTCTTGCAAGACAGAATGAAAAGTGTTCTATGAAACTGTGTGATTACATGGCATGTCTCCAATGCTCTAGATGAACAGAGATAGCATCATAACAATTGCTGTGCATTGCCGTCAAGCATCATGTCAGCCTAATGCTTTTTTTAAAATGAGAGAAGAATAACTCTCATAGAAATGCTCTAAGCTGCAAACCTGGAGAATAAGTACCAAGTCACCAAAATAAATCAGAATACAAGTTGTGCCTTTTACGTGTAAGGCATAGTCACTAGGGTGCAATGCAAATTGAAGAAAATGGTTTAACTCCTCAATCGTTAACAGGGCAGCCTACGTATTATGCTGAGCCACTGAAAGGATGCATACTGTTCGTGACATTCGTTCTTCCCTTTTTGTCATTACAGATGGGCCCTATCTGAAGGATTCAGCTACCATTCAAAGCCTTGCAGTTTCCTCCATCATTACACTGTATTTTACAGACCTGGGTCAGCAGGTTGGTTGGACCACAGTAAGTATGTCCTTGTAACAATCAGCACGATACATATTAATGTACAATGTGTTTTAGCATCAAATTACTCCAGCTTCCTCAGACTGTCCATCCCTATGTCAAATAGTGTAATTACTTTATCAACAGCCGAAACAGGATTAAATTGATAGTAAACCAAGTTATAAACATGCTAACTCTAACATTCAATTAAAGATTAGAAGGTGGACGTAACAATGTTGCCTGAGGAAAAAAAGATCAATTTTTGAAAACAATTTTAGCTTATCTAGGGTTCATATGCCTGTGCAGGACCTGTAGCCAAATACATTCATTTGCTGCAAGGCTCCTCAGCTTTGAAAGTGGGATGGTATTACAAAATGAATAAAATATAGATTTCTGGTAATCCTGTTACTAAAGCAGGAAAATTATTGCATGGGACTGTCTTACTCTTTGTTCACGCAAAGAATGGTTCTGAGGAAACGGCAAAGCCAAGGCTTCCAGGCAGAAGATGCCCAGGAGTCACAAAACGTCTAAATCTCTTAGTAAAACAAAAATATTCTCCATGAGCATGGTAACACCTGTTTCATGCTGTGCATAGAACCACGATCTGTTTTTACTTCTGGTCTCAGTTTGACTTCAGTTGTTTCCTGTAAGCAGCTGTTGGAAGGTGGGGGAGGCTGGAGACAGGCAACACATTCCACTCAGACGGGGTTGTGGGGAACTGTAACCTTATGGATTTGGCTGTGCTAGATGCTGCACAAAGAGGAAGTGAAAGATTCAGTTTTTTCACAGTCCAAAGGCAGGTGACAGCAGAAAGGCTCGAAAAGAACAGTGAAGGAATGGGAGATGAAGAGACCTTTCCAAAATTCTGCAGCAAACAGTGGTGGAGCTGAAAGCGACCCGACTACCAGGCTGACCTGGCATGTGCTGCAGTTTGCGTGCACTGTGTTAGCTGGAGTAAAAACACACAACCCCCATATGTATACTGAGTAATAAGATTCCTGACTTCTGCAATATGAAATGTAAGATAGAACTACACGGTTTCTGAAAGCCATAAAAGCCTCGATGAGGCTGTTCATAGCAAAGGAAAACAAGCTGTCAATTGCTTGCAATTCCTTTAATGAAACAAGTGAATTATTGCTAACCATTATCATGGCTGTGGGCCAAGTTATTAGATTCTCACCTCAGGCAGCCCACACATCCCACCCTCCTCACATGGGTTGACCAGAAGGCCCACTGAAGAGCCACTGTCCTTTGTTGACTGTGCCTATGTGGATGGAGCTTGCGAGCATTAGGTCTTTAAGCAGCTTCCAGATGATAGCACCTGTTCCTCTCACAAGTGGGTTAATGTGTTACTTACTACAAGTCGCTTAAAAGAATGGACGTGCTATTGTACAGCTCCCTATCAATTAGCCAGTACACTCAAGGTGGATGTTACTGCCAGAGTTGCTCCTGACTTCAGGAAGAAACAGCTTCTGGATCAGCACTATAAAGTCACATATCCATCTCTCCCGCTCAAGGTCACATGCATTTCTCAATTGCCAGGTGCACACGTAGCCCCTAGCAGCACAATCTCTGGGAGGTTTTAACCCCTAAGAGTAAGATCATGACCTGTATCTATCTTTCCCAGCTTTAACACAGGACCCAAATCCCCAGGTGGTGACAAGCAGTTTACTTCAGTGGAGTTAGAGTAGTTCATACTCTGTTGACCTCTACCCATTTCAGTAGAGATCTGTGTGTTTACCAAGGCTGCAGCTTTGCCCCACTGGTTTCCACACGGCCATACTGATTAATGCTAGTTGAGGTCCTGTGTCCCCCTGACCCATCCCCACCTCCACTCTAGCATTTTAAAGTATCCCTTACAGAAAAACAACTGTGGAATTTCCTTGCAGAGCAAAAAGTGCGAGTAGTGCAGCCTCCTGTTTGCTGTGACTAAGTAATCTGCACGAACCTTATTTATTCTCTCCTTTCCTGGTGGTTTATGTAGCCTAAGACAGTAACATAACTAAAGCTTAATATCCCATTATAAATAGTGCCGTTATGACTATGCACTGATACTGCAGGCAGTGGCATTTTTTTTATGATTTGATCTGTGTGTGCAGAAAGTTGACTCCATGAGTTTCTGAATACTGATCTTACTCCATTCAGTTCCATATTCTAAATAGTCTCCATTCTCAGTGGGAGAAATCTTCTTCCTAGCCACAACATTTAGTTTAAACAGTGGAGGGATTTTTGTATTATAGCTAGCCTATAGCAATAGAGAAAAAGTTCATAAAAGATTGCATTTTAACAATAGCAATTAAGAATGTATTTGTACACAGGACGTACAGTTTTACTGTTATTTGTACTGTGCTTAGGGCTCCCATTCAAGCCCCCTGGCTGTTATATCAGATTTATGCACACAGAGAGGGACACTTATGATTTAAAGGGTTGACATTTAAATAAACAAGGCATAGAATAAAAATATTCTTATCTCATCAGCAAAATGCTAGCTGAAGTACAAAGGGCCACACTCAGGTCTGCAGTCTAAAAATAGACACTGAAGCATATGGAGATGTGCTGTTGCTCCAAGGGATGATGCATCGGGCATGGATCTGGCTGGGGGAAAACTAACCACAGAGGTGGGTCTTCTGGGGCTTTTCACCTCACTGGTGGTCGTACTCGAGATGCCCGCTTGAGGATCAAGAAGACCAAGTCTCTCAGTCCTGGGGATTTAAACCCAGAAGAGGAGCTCATGTATGTTAAAAGGTAGGGCCTACAGGAAAGTGGTACCCACTTCCACCTCCTGGGAGGAGTACCCTCTCCAAGCATGTCACAAAAGAGAAGATGATGCTGTTGTCTGTTCCCAAGTGAACACAGTTTGGGTCCCTAAGTCTAGGAACATACATCTCTGAGTCAAGAAACTTCACCTTCCCTTTTGGGGCATGCATGGTCTTTGATTTACAGTCCTTGTCAGACATCACCTTGATGACTCAAGAATTTTCTGTCTTCTGTTGTCTACTCAGTCCCTCTGTTAAAGGTTGCCACTTAGTAGGATGCTCCCTTCTCGGCCTCTGCCTTCTTAAAACACAGTTGTACAGTGACTGTGCAAATATGTTTGGTGTTTTGTGTTGTGAAAGGCCATAAAACCCCTGGGCTCAGGTTGCACCGCAGCTCTGAGATCGGCTGACTAGATGTCAACAAGTTCTAGAGGCTGTGTTGCTCTGAGGGAAGGAGGAAAGACAAATTGGTGCGAAGGATTTACAGTTGTCCTCTGCTGGAGCAATTAAGCTCTGACTCTCTTTTGAGAATGAGGCCCTTTCCTGGGATAACATGGGTAGAAATCCAGCCTCACTTGGTTCTTTTAGAAGAATTCAGACCCTCAAGGTGCATCTCCTGAAAGCAATTTAGGGAGAAAACAAAACTTGTTTCTTTGCATCATAGATGTTGTTAGAAGTTTCTCTCTACTCTGCTTTCTTTTTTATAAAACAAATATTTGCAGAAACACATAATTCACTTCTGCACAAGCATTATCAACTCCCTTACTCTACCTGGGTGACATCCATGAGGTTTGCTGACTGATGCTGCAGAGATACAAATGGGAGCTGAGCATACAGATCTCTTCTGCGTGACTCCCGCAAAGGGGTGTTTGAAATTCCCACCACCGGGGTGATGGGTTTTTATTTTTAATCTCTGTCCAATTTGGGGCCTAAGTATGTTTGACAGAGACGTCTCTTTGTATATTGCAATGCAGCTCGTGACTTTTTGTAACATGGCTGGCATTTTACTGCTACAAATGCATACTGCTCCTATAGTCAAAATTAAAAAGAAAGCCATTCTTCCTGCTGAAATTCAGACTTGTGTTAAAGCTTTCCTCATTTAAGCAGTGATTGCAGTTTCTGATTTATCAGCGTCTGTTGTCTAGTTGCTACCTGGGCAGGCTACCAGGAGGTTCAAAATAGAACTGAGAAAACAGCACAGAACTGTGAAAAATATATTTTACTTCCAAGTCTGTGAATTTTATAAGAAAGATTAACCCTGAAACACAGTACTTCAGTAAATATTTTTTGTAACTGAGTTAAAATTAGGGGTTGCTTAAATACTTTGACTCTTGGGAGCCTTAAAATATTGAGGCTGGCAGCAGAACTGCTCCATTTGCTTAGATTGTAATTCCTTAGGTTGTACATTTTTTTGCTTTGTGTTTGCACAGCTCCCCCCTTGCATACACACTATAAACCCTCCTTATGTGACTCTGATTCCACACAGCTCTGTGATACAAACAACTTATCACAGAGAAAATTTTTGATTCTGAGTTACTGCTTCGATAGACTTCTGCTAGTATAAAACATAGAGCTGGCTGAAAAAAAATGGAACCATATTTAGCAGGTTTAAGCTTGTATTTTACATATTTTTTTCTGGAATAATTTCAATTTTTCAAAGAAAAAAGATTCTGCTCAATTTAGAAATGTAGAGACTGATACTTATTTAAACCTGAGAAGATCTTTGAACTCTGAAAATCCATGTTTTCACTAATTGGTCTGTTTCCTTCTGGCTGGCAAGCAATATTATCACTGAATTAAGAGACTGCAGAAAATAAACAAGAAGCCAAGAGATGTATGCTTCAAACTTTGTGGTAATGTATAGCAGGCGTACACAATGGGGAAGCGCATGCTGTATTGAATAACGAGGTGTGCCTTTTTTCTCAGGGGGAAGGCAGTGCTCAGGTCAGTGTGGTCCTCTATTCCTACTCACGCAGTGCAGGCGTACTAAAGGTTTTCTGTCCTGTGGGTGTGGGTGGGTGGTGAATAGGAGAGGAGCGGCTTGCTCTGATCATGGCTGAGAGTGCAGAGTTGGTCTCATAAATGCAGAGTAATCCCATGAAGTCTGTGAGATGAGTGCGATACGAAGCAATTTATGAGTATCGGTGGGTTTGAAAAAGAGGTTGCCAAACTGCTATAGACTCATTTTCTCAGCCTCCTCTGTACCAAAGTCAGCTCTGAGCTTCCAGTGGGGAACAGCTTAGGATGCTTTCCCTAATTCGGCAACAGGAGAAGAGAATTTGGTAAAGGTTTATATCCTCCTAATGGGATGTAATATGCAGTACAGACAATTATAACAAAAGAAGAAAGATGGGATCTGAGGAATTTGAAGGAGTGGGAGGGCTGGGAGTCCCAGCAAACTAGTGGGTCAGTGTGAAGAAGCTAAATGTAAGAAAACTCGTATGAGCATTGCTTATGAAGGAATCTGAGATCAAGGTAGGAGAGAGAGATGAGGATCTGCAGGATGTATAGGTGGAGAATGTATTTCTCACTGGATACATATTAGAGCTTGCATATTTTGTGGCCAATTCAAATACAGTTGTGGGACAGGACCCTTCCAACTGAGTAACACCTTCATGGAAGTGTGGGTGCCTGGAAAACTTGGCAGCACAGCCAAAGAAACAGAACATGTGATTCCATGTAAATCTTTGAGCAGTTTAAGAATGACTACAACACAAAATGCCAAGGAATTTCCCAAAGCTTTTTTTATTGCTTAAACTCTTGGATCAATAGAGAATTTGATCATAGAAGATCTCCAGGAGAAAAAAAAAAAGTCACTATTTCCCCTACAGCAACTTTTCCAACTATAATTAATTGTAACACAAAGCACCTCCATCTTACAGTTAACAGTTTGTACTTGGCGGAGATTTCTGCTTGAACACACACTGTTGCACACAGTGAGTGTTGCTCTACTTTGGTAGAGCTGGCCAAGTCTTGAGCTGATTGGAGTCAGACGCTGTGAACTTGCAAAACATGGTAACCTTTCACAAAGACAAACTACACACACAAGATTGGTCTTATTTTTCATTTAATTAAGTCTAATAGTTTTCAACCTCCAGGGTTATCAGGAGAGAACAGCTTGCCTTTGCCTGATTTCTTACCATAGTTTTACATTATTTGTACCTTTCCTTGGGCCACATATACTTTTGGCTCTTTTTTACTGCCCAGTGGCAGCATGAAGTGAACTGACAAAGGAAGAGATCTCTCTTTTGCTGAAGCTGCCCAACTGGCTGATTGGGATTGCTCAGATGCCGTTTCTAATAAGGCAAACAGTATTGCAATTATATCTCCTGGTCTCGGCAACAAATGCCACCAGCTCATGATGAACCATAACAGCGTGTCCATTCTTCAGGCACAAAAGGGAGTTAGGGAGCTACTAGGAAAACTAATTCTAAGAGAGTTGAACGTTTTAGTTGCTGTTGAGCAGATCACAGGTTGCATAACCCATGTATAGGTATTTAAAGTAATACCCTTGAGTTTTTACTGCTTAAAGTGCAAAGAGAAGGTAGAGGGAATTCAATAAGCATAAACAGAGCAAAGTGTAGACTCTGTCCTGTGCGTATTCAGAGAAAAAAGGGACATTGACAATTTGGTGATCTTTACACGAATTAGTGAGAAGCTTTAGGCCCTCTAAAATGTGTAAGTCTGGCAAAACTATTTTGTATGGAGAAGTTTTTTCCAACCCCATACTGTGGGTAAGGCAAGCACAAAGAGGAGCGTGAACCAGGCTTTGGGAGAGTGAGGCTCTTTGCCCACCTTGTGTGGTGACCTTGACTGAATTTCTCTGTATCTCACATTCCAGTTCTGCGGCAAGAAAGTAACAGTATTTCCCTCTTTTACAAAGTGCTTTGAGGCTTCTAGATGAAAAGCACTGTGGAAGAGCTAGTTGAGGTTATTAGTAAAAGCCACGTGTTTAAAAGCACCATTTCATTTAGGTGTCTACATAGCAGATGATGGATATACATTTTGGGGGAGATTATAGGGCAGGTTTCAAAATGCTGTTGAAGCCTTGTAAAGATTTGGCAGCAAGTCTGAACTCACACTGGTGTTTGGTTACAAACAGAACTTGAGCGCTTCACTGAATACGTACAGATACAAATATACATAACATGCATAGATGTCTGTGTGTTTAAGAAGAGCATTTGTTAATTTGCAGTCATTTTCCATTTTAAGTAAGAAATGTGCAAAGGCACATGCTTTCAGGGAGGAATCTTGCTCAGAGTATGAAGTGGTCTGATGCCACGCCGGTTGTTTCAGACAGCTCAGACTTCGGAGAAGAGGCGGGAGGAAGCCATGATTTCCCCTGCCTTTTCCCACAGAGGAAGCACAGGCCTGGCTTGGGAAGAAGCAGTGTCTACCACTGTTCACTCCCCAGCTCCTGAGCCAGCTGCAATTTAACTGTAAAATCCTACAGCAAATCCATCCCCATCTCTGGTATTTGCAGTAAATACTGTGATGCAGCCTTAAATACTCCTAAATACTGAGTCACTGCAAAATCTGCCCAGACAAGAGAAGTTTCAGGTGCCCCTGTGAGCACTGTTCAAATTTTGTAGAATGGGCCAGCCAGTTCCATGAAAACTGGACCACAAATCAATGAATATTCAAAAAGCCCTTAAGAATTTCACTACCCAACACAAAACTGCTGCTGCTGAGGATTTTTGCAGACATGAAAATACAACACTTTAAAAAAGGTGAAGATTTAAATATGCTGCTAAAACGATGCCATTAGCATCCCCAGGTAACTATACGACCTTTAATGAGGTACCAAAGCGTATGAAGCAGAAATTAGTCCAGAAATAATAAAGTTTCTTAATGATCATTAGCTCAAGAATACTTAGGGCTGGGATTGTAAAAGGAGTCTGAGGGAGTTAGATGTTAAGTTTAATGTGATTTGGGGACTTGTGGGGATTCAACTGCCTGTTTCTCATGGGTTTCTCAGAAATCCCAGCTGCTGTTTGTACACTCACATATGGTAATGGTCTGTCTGGTATCAGCAGATCCTCCTCCTTATGCAGCACGTACTGTCTCAGTCTGACCCTGGCTCAGACCTGCAACCAATGCCTTTGTCTCACATTTATCAGAGAAACTAGGCTCCGTCTGTTAGATAATTTATATCCTGCAGCTGGTTTTCCATCAAAGTTACCCAGGACACGCTTGAACCTTTTGTATCTCTCTCTGTGCTGAGAGCTTCAGGCAGTGGCCCAAAGTCCTTGTCCTGGCTTCAGGTATTGCTCTCACCCCACAGCCACTGCTTCGCCTGCTTGAACCGAGACATCCTTTTGGCAGTGGAAGAGAAACCATCAGAACCAGCACTGATGAACTGGGAAACTGCCCCTACATGGCATGGAAAGAGCTGCGGGAAGGGATCAGAACAGAAAAGGCTGTGGCCTTTCCTCAGCTCCACTCTGCAGCTTGTCATAAATGAGATAATGTGAGACCATGCCAAAAGGCAACATGATAGAAGCTTGGGTGCGTTGTGTGGTATTACAGAAAGGGCATGTCGTAAACATTACAGAGAGGAATTAGCTGATGCCCTCATGTGAAAAGTGCTAATCTGTGGGCTGTTCATTTATAAAGGTTCTCTCTGACTTTTTTCAGGCTCCTTCCACTCCATCCCCTCTATTTATAGCTTCCTTTTGCCCTTTTCTGCTTTTTCCCATCCAGTACACACAGTACTATTAACTCACATCAGAAATCCTTCCATCCCCGGCAGTCGTCCTGTTGGGATGGTGTCAGGCACTGTGCCAGCTGTCCCTGCCAGCCAGGAAATTCACCTCACATTCCCTCTGTGTCACAGAGAACAAAACACTTTAAACGCTTCCTTTCACTTCTGCTGCATTCATCTCTCCCTAAATATACCCTCTGCCTCATCAGGTCTGGGATTATCATTCTTGACCTGGTTGTTACTTAGTTTAGCAAGGTGTTACTGGCATGATAACCTGAACAAAGGATAAACGAGACAAGCCTCTGGAAACTCTGGGGAAGCAGGTACCATCCCACTCATGCAGGGTGAGATACTTTGCTGTCTAGAAATTGGTTGTCCTGTATTGCTTTCCCAGGTCTCTCATTATCTCTTGAATGATGGAGACAAGCAAGCTGGAGGCTCCTATTAGCTTTCTTTTGCCATATTTCAGTTGTTTATTAATAGATGCTTCCAGTTCAGGTTTTACTGAATCAGGTCCCCAGCATCCTGATAACTGAGGTGGTTAAAAAAGCTTGAGTTCAGCACCCTGTATGGAGCTCATGCCTGGGAGAGGCTTGATTCAAGAACAACACTTTCTCTGTGCCACTGAGAATAAGAGGTAACTAAAGTATGTAATGCCAGACACTTGAAAAGAGAGAAGGAAGATAAGAGAAATGGACACAGTGCATGGTATGAAATATGAAATACAGAGTGTATGGATGTGGAAAAAAAAAAAAGGGCAGTCTTCTGTTTGTTTCTTCAGAGGGTTAATGATGAATTAAATTCCGTTGAGCTATGCACACTGTAATAGAGATGTAATGCTCCTCCAGGAACAGATCTTTGTGTTTATTATGGACCACCATATCTGGCTGCACCAAATACATCAAAATAATCCAGACAGGCCTGCAAGATGGTAAAGAAAAGTAATTTTCTTCTGAATATTGGCTGTCTTGGTATTTCAGTAGAGCAAAAATTCTGTATGTTTTAAATGATCACTTTCTTGGCTTTACAAAATTGTATTTCTTTTTTCTCTCTTTCTTTCTTTTTTTTTTTCCCCCCAGAAACCACAAGTTACAATGTTATTATTTTCAGGTTTTTGTGTAAAATTTAATATTTTTGCAGCATATGCCAGCAAAAACTAGTATCTTTGAGATTTTTGTAGGGTTTTGAGCATCTGTGAAAATAATAGCTTGACTGATCCTTAACACACAACTAACAACTCTGCGAGCCCAGTAATTCAGGCCGGTTATGGAGATACCAGGCAGGCTTAGTTGCATATATTCATTGAAAATCAATAGTTAAAGAATGGTGCTGGTCTTTGATTTACAATGGCTAGGACTGATTGCAATTTTATGTTAATTTAAGATTACTTTCCCTTCCACTCACTTGAACTTGGGAGATTTGTAGCAGAGTTTCTCTGGAACTCACTTTTCACTTCTGGTGAATTTAAAATCAATGGGTCAGAGAAGGAGAGCTGAGGTTGCAGCATGGGTGATGGAACAGAGGGAAATAGACTGAAACTCACCTGAAGTGTCAAAAAGAAAAAAACCCACTGCAGAAAATTGAACCTCATCTTCTAAAATTGAATGCTACCAATCTTAACTACACTCCAGCAATGTGATGCAGTCATGACAGAGGCAAATACAGTCCTGCCCGCCAGACAATACCTTCTTTGATTGCAAATCTCACAGCTGATCCCGGACCACATGCCTCTGCATGGGTGATTAACGCTTTGTGTCGGATGTGACTGGCACACAGACGAGATGGGACGCTGCCTCCGGCCTGCGAAGCGCCTTCAGCGTGCTGATGCTGCTCACCTCCACAAAACTCCAGCTCGCAAGCTGCTGTTGGTGCTGTCAGCGTGGCAGCTGCTTCTCTGAGTTGCTCTGAGGAGGCCCTGCATCTCCCCTCCCGCATCAAAAACACCTCCTTATCCGGCCACCTGGATTCAGCTGTCACATGGCCTGTAGCTTTGGCTGTTTAATGGAGGCTGGATTTATTAATTTTTTCTAACTAAATCCTGAAACTCTCCTCCTCCTTTCAGCATCTGAAATCAGCCAGGGGGTGGGGAGGGAACACTTGGTGCAGTGACAAGTAACCACGACTTGGTGCTAAGTCCTGCCAATCTTTCCCTGGCAGCTTTGTAATATGCCCACGCCAAGCAGATGATGAAAGCTGGCAGATATGGGCTGTTTTGTGGTGCAGCCCGTGGCTGAGAGGAAAACCCACGCTGAAGCAAGCAGCTCACTGACCTGTCCAGACCATATTATCTGTAACTCTGTTTCCTATACTATCATTGCTTATATTTCATGCACTAGGTTTTAATGACAGAGACAGTTTCTTACAGTGTTTACAGAATGCCTAGCACAGTGGGCTCACCAACTGTTAGGAATAGACCAGTACAACTGTTACTAAGACAAAAATCTAATAGTCCCTTGGCTGTGGTGTGTTCCACAATAAATAGGCTCTCAGACATCCCTTGATCAAATGTTTCCATGCATACAGTCACCCATTACTGCTCTTGGGCTCATGCAGAGTCTAAATGGAACAAGGAAGTCATGGTGTCACGTGGAAAAAAGAATTTGACATTTCTCCTCTAGAGAACACTCACGTTTTTTACTTTTGGAGACAGTCCTGCTATTAAAGGCTGACATTTCCAAAGCTTCCCCTTGTGGTAGGGGAAAAGAAATGGTACTGGGGGTCCCAAAGCAAGGAAACCTACTTGCAGAATATTTCTGCTGGAAAAACTTTCTGTTTCAAAGCTCTTCTGAAAAGAGATAAGAGGAGCAGTGCATTGAGGGTCAGAGTGCCTACCAAATACTATTTTTGAGAAAGGCAGTCTAAATTCAGTGTTGCTTCCTTAGGACATGGGTATTTACCCATTACAATTCTACAGCAGTGCAAATAGCCACCTTAAAGCCCATTAGCCCATTAGTTAAAAACCTTTCTTTGTTAAGCAATACTATGCACTTGAGTTTTGATTTACCAGTTGCTGGACCTCATAAACATGTAGGACTGCACCATTTTATTCTGATATTTCATTACAGTGGAGACAGATGACCAAATCCAGAGGTCACATCATCCTAACCATGTTTTACTTCCTCCAGCTGTTTGTAGCTTAACAGCATGCCCTGACAAAAGGCGATACTGGGCTGTACCAAACCAAAGCCAGAACATAAACCTGAAGGTGGTTCGTGGCAGATCTGTAAGTCCCCTTTCCCTCCTCTGCCTTTTATCGCCTCTCAGCTCTCTGTGGCTAGCTGGGGTCGCACAGGGGAGATAAAATTACTGTTTTCTGTTTTACAGACTAACTTAGTTGTCCAGTCTGCCCACTGTAGGCTGCTTCTGTGGATGACTGCACAGGGGAGTCCGTCTCCATCACTGAACAGAGGCTCAAAGCACCATACACCAGGCAGGCTGTCCCTGCTTTTCCACTCACTGCCAAATTTCAGGCCATGATCTCTCCCTTCCAGATGACTCTGCTAGCAACCAGGATTCAAAGCTACGTTTCCTTCTGTCATGCTTGTTTGGCTTTAGACTGATGTATCACATAATTGCAAAAAACACTGGCACAACACAAGTTGCCTTCAGCTTTTGGGCATTCATTTTCAATGGTATTTAGAGTCAAAATAGGCATCTGATGGCACAGCCAAAAGTATAAAGAGGAGATAACTGTGATTTTGACTATCTTCCACAAAACCTTTGCGATTGGTTTAATGTTCTGCACAGAAACCTCTTGCATTTGCTAGATGGCTTTTACTCCTTTGCTACAGAGACAGCAGAAAAACACCGACATGTCATTTAAGTCCTCAAAATGAAGCTGAAATGACATTAGAAGAATGAATGGATGTTGTGGATGGGGTTATTCTTTTTCTCATGCCTTTGCTGGTACAATTTCCCACTCTGATCCAGCTATTTTCTTTTTCCTTTCTAGTTTTTTCTGACAGAATACACTGGGCCTCTTCTAATATATCTGCTGTTTTACATTCGCCTCTCAACTATTTATGATCAAGTGGAAAGTACCAAGAACTTCCGCCACCCAGTGGTTCAGTAAGTGACACTTGTGTGAACTGTGTCCTGGAGGACAGGGAGCCACAGCGATGGTGGTTGGGTTTCCAGGACAGGGTCCTGGAAACTGATCCCAGAGTCAGTGTTCAGAGTTTCAGATTGTTCTCACCAATAGCAAATTGGCATTTTAGCAGCACTCATAAGCCTGAGCAAAACCAGGATTCCAGTTGCAATGGTCGCTGCACCTGCTCACAATGGGAGAGGTAGTATTTGCCCAAATTGTTTGCACTCTAGACACACAGCCTGAACAGAAGGTAAAATAATAAACATGGGGTAGTAACCCAAATTCACGCTATACAGAGAGGAGAGGACAAGACTTCAGGTGTCCCACTCTCAGCCTCTTCCCAGTGCCTTCCCACTCACAAGATGGGTAGCATCAGTGTACAGCACAGAGGAAAACGACCCCCACACCAGCTCTCACCTAGGTAAGAACAAGGAGGAGTTTCCAGAGGCCTGCATGTCATGAGCCAGGTCAAGAACAACTGAGAAACTCCAAGGCAGCACCATAGGAATTCAGAACTGCTAATGTGATTTTTGAAATTAAGTTCTTTGAAGTCTAGTTGTTCTCTGAGGCCATGCACTACATATCTGAGTTCTGAGAGTTTTGAGACGTAAAACATTTAAGTGACAAACAAAAGTAAGAGCTCAGTCACTGTTACAGGAGAGTGAAAAGCACATGTTGTATCTAGCTGTACAGAAAAAAAAATTTAGAGGAGTTCACACAGAAGCATAAACCTGACACCTTTGCTTCACTCCATCACTGTAACAGTAATGCTAACAAGAGAAGCAAAACACCTCAGATATGATATAATAGTTGCTGACCACAAGGAAATGCAACCTGGTTAGTCTGCTATAACTCAAGAGCACACAAAAAAGAGATGAAACGACAGCCGCCCAAGATAACTTTTTAGGACCTCTGACAGTCCCTGCCATTCCCAAGCCTTTTGCAGGACTCTTGAAGAAATAAAGCAGATCCGATTGATGGGAAGGATCAAGAAAGTGGTAAGCAGCAAAACATGGTAACTGCCAGGGAAGCTCCAGACTCTGCACCACTAGCTGTGACCCCTCCCCAGGATGGTGGCTAGTGCACCAGGCTGGGAACTTTCACATTTATGGAACATGTTTCTCTTCAGTCTGATTTGTCCCCATTCTTGGGGTGTTAGTGCCTGGCAGGAGTGTCAAGGAAAGCCTGTCTGTCTGCTGCGTGGGTTGGAGTGCTGGGAGGGCATGTAGGGAGCAAGGAGCAGTACGGATTTCCCATAGCACTCTGTTTCCACACTATGACTGCAGGATCAGGGGAGCTGGTATACAGCAGTGAAACATACTGAGCAATATTACCATTTACAGATGGAGGAACAGAGACTTGGAGAGACATTAAGGGAGTTAGTGGAGCTGGGAATGAGAACACAGAATAAATAAATTCATATCCAGAGCCGCAAGATGCTTGCCTTCCTTCTTTTGCTCACACACTTAAAAGGAGAGAGTTTTTGGTAGCACAGAAGAGCCAGAAATACTTTTACCTTCTTTTAAATGGGCAAGGAGCATGCAGAATCCTTCCAGACACCACTCCTTAATGGGTTCATCTTAAGCAAAATTAGTTTTAAAATTCCCAACAAAGCTGGAAGTTTGCTCCAGCCTTTGGTTAAGTCGTTAATTGTTTGAAAATTTCTTAGCTCAAATCTCTCTGGTTTAATTACTTTGAAATTGTTTAATCTTTGACACTGGCTACCATACAAGATCCATAATAAAAGTGTTTGAGATTTCACATGCTGAAAACCACTTTTCATTTGTGCCTTATAATTGGTTTGCAGTGAGGCAGGCTCTAGTAGTATGTATGGTAAATGTAACCAAGTAAAATGCCACCAGGAATCACTCTTGACATTTGTTTTTGAAACTCAGTCTCTATGAGCTGCAACTCCTTTTCTGAAGCAAATCAGCAGTGCCTGTTATTGTTTCATAATCTTCCTCAAAAGAGAATCAGTATAATAATTTCTCCAACAATTACCTCATTTCTTTGTAACGGGGAACAAAAAAGCCATCAGAATGGATTAACTCTGCAACAAAATCTCATTTTGTGTCCACAAGGACATGAAATACAAACTACCTCCATGCAGCTACTTGAGTTGGCAAAGGACAAGGAAACCATTCAGAAGCTATTCAGAATGTTTTTAAATGTCAGACACATCCTACAGGAGCATTAAGGTAGCCTTAAAACATAGGAGACATCTTTTGGAAAAGCACGGCAGACGTCTGCTTGTATACACAGCTGTCCTGTTTTAATGTCCTGTCAGGGCTATGCATCACATTCAGAGCTCTAGGAGCTCTTTTTAATTCAAGGCTAGTAAAAATAAGCTGCTTCCCTGCAAAATGAAAGCAACTTTGTAAAACACTGAAAATGATTCTATTAATCTTTGGTTCCAGATGCTTCAATTAAGACAAAATCTTAAATCCCACAATTTCACTGTGACTCTGCGGTTTTAGATATTAGTCCCTATTCTTTTTGTGACATTAAATTGTGAAGTAATAAAAATCAATGTTTCACTTACCTTCATTTCCCTTTTTCTTTTCTTTTTTTTTTTTTTTTCCCTCCAGCTTGGCCTGCTTCTGCCATTGTTTACACTACATCAGACATCTTCTGGAGACATTATTTGTTCACAAGTTTTCTGGAGGGCACACTCCTCTGAAAAATATGATAAAGGTGACTGTGTTTATCATTTTGTGTAAGAGAGAATATCCTCATACTGAAACAGTCCTTGGAAGAAGATGATAGGAAAATAAAAAATAATTTATTTTCTAGCTCCAGCGATTATGATTAGTCAAAATATAAATATAGGAAAAATCTCAGGGCCATGTCCCCAAGGACATGAATTGAAATCAATGTCCATTTTAGTTCCTGCATGTCAGTGTCCACTTTGACTCATCCACTCAAGAGGCTGATTGTCATGTCCAGGATATTTTTCAGACTGAATGCTATTTTATTACGAGATATGCTGCTGCAACAACTAGCAATGCTGACAGAAATCACACTCCACTTCCTTGGCTCAATATAAATAGCAAGGGGCAGCCATTGCATTAGGAAGTTAAAATCAAATTACAAATAAAAAAAACATATACATATTTCTCATTCTATACATGGAAGCCTTGGGAAGGAAGACACTGAGCTGCCTAAAGTCTGTCTCCCAAAAGCCTTCCAGATTTCAGCCATGTGTTGTTATCTTATAAGCTCTTCTTCCTTTTATTTCACATGCTCAGACGTGGTCATTTTGGATCACGCCACTCCCCTGTCCCTAAAGAGCCTCCCTTAGAAAGTTTTGCAGTATATTTAACATTT
This sequence comes from Chauna torquata, assembly GCA_013399475.1. Taxonomy (NCBI): domain Eukaryota; kingdom Metazoa; phylum Chordata; class Aves; order Anseriformes; family Anhimidae; genus Chauna; species Chauna torquata. The sequence continues at coordinate 74,899 of VXAL01017280.1, forward strand.
TTGTGAAGAAGATGAACATATGGCCAGGATAGGTGGTTTAACTCCATTCCAGAGTTAGAAAGGAGATAATGAGATACACACAACTAGAGATGCTATGTTACAATATATAGTGTTTAAAAATAAAGAGGAAGATAAGCTAGAGCACCTACATGGCTTTGGAGCCAGAGTGCCATTTCTAAACTGATTGATGCATGTGGGAGTAAAAGACTCACAGTAACTGTTGTCCCCTCATGTCTGTGGCACATGCGCTACAATGGCATTGCATAGAAAGACTGAAAAGAAAAAGCCTGACTTGCTGCCCTACTTCATGGTGGAGCTGTAGCCAGTCCCAGCACACTGCTCTTCCTGAGAAGGTACAGAGTATGGGACCTTTAACTTAGACACGAGAGAAAGGCTTTATGCAGGCTCCATGGTCACTTCAGCTGGTGAGTATGGGTTTTTTCCTTATTCAAAGGATGGGACCAGTGACCCTTAGAAGGGCAAGAACACAATCAAATTATCTCTGCTTGGGCTTTCCCAAGCCTGTGGCTTCGGTCACCAAGCAAAGGCAGCTGGGGTGCCGCTTTTTCACAAATGGATGAAGCGGGGCTGAATCCATGGTGGTAGGTGCAGTACATAGCTTAAAGGTACTGAGTGCCTTTTTTCACCAGAGTTAAACCAGGCCTGTTTGGCTTTGCTCTTTACTATCTCAGCTGGTTTAGTGTTCTGTTTGGCTAGCTCTATCTTGCCTGGAAATGCTGAGTTTAAGGTATTGTCATAGCTTAACTGTTTTAACTAGCCCTAGGCTTTTAATAGTTCAACTCTGAGAAATGTGCCCTTCAGTGCTAGAATCAAACAAGAAGAAGAACACAAATGTCAGTACCTACAACGGGAATGAAAAACATTCAACAGACACTGAAGAATCTGCACTGTAAAAAAGTATCTTTTGTCCATTCCAGGGCTGCGCCTTCTACTGGGGATTCACTTCTTGGATTGCATACTACATCAACCATCCGCGATACACACCACCATGTATGTATAAGTACAGCAAAAAATTAACCTTGGTTTTAAGTAGTTTTTGGTGTGCAACCTTAAATCCTCCAAAATCAATAGATATTTTGGCCCTTGCATCAGATCATGACTAACCTAGCCAGAGATTAGCCTTCACTCCCTGGCAGAAGCAAGATTGTTGTGTAGGTGGCACTCCTGCTGGGTCACTGAATAGTTATGCTGCAACGCAGTAATGCTGCAAACAAGGCTGAAACCTTCTGAGACACTGCTTTTTATCAGTCTGGGCCACTCGACCAGCACGTGCAGCTTCTTTTTTTTATAGAGAAAACTATTTGCTCAAGGTGCAGCTCCAAGCCAGAAACCATATTTATTCCTTTAACTTCTAATTGCTTGCCACTGCCTTGAAATGACAATTATAGGTAAATGGGTCAATGCTGGAGATCACCAGCCCTCTGGCACAGTTAGCTGGATCAGTAAAAGATAGAGTTATTTTGGATGCAGGAGCAGGTGACCTCCACAGCCATATCTGGAGATGGTTATTTTGCTGACAGGTAAGGAAAGGCAAGCAGATAGTTACAGAATGGCATGCAGGAGTGGCAAATTAAACCAGGCTGACAAAGGGCCCATGAAGAACATCTGCTTAGCAGCTAGATACTCAGCTGTTGACATGTGCTGCCTGTTCTGTGGAGGAGTTTTAGCATATGACTTTGGCACTACAGAGGAGTTGTGCACCAGCCAGAGAAAAAGAGTTCTCAAAAGTAAAGGCTCAATGAGGCTTGGTCAGTGAAGTGAGGGACATGCATATGGCTTATGGCCCTCAGCCATGACCAAGGTTTACAGGAAAACTGTAACTTTGGAGATGAACAAAGTACAGCACTATAGGCACAGCAAGGTTTGGGGACAACAGCAAAAACGAGATGGCAGGTGAAATGCAGGTAAAAATTGCAAAGGCTAAATACATCTTTTTCATGGTGAGACTGTGAAGCAGATAGTGGATATACAGTAAAGCCTCACTACTAAAAAAATTAATGGATAGGTTATGTCTTGGGTTCTCTGCTCATGGAGATAGAAGGGCCTATGGACAAAACATACGGATAAAGCTGTGATTCCTGGCCTGGTTCTTCCACTGACATTCACTTCATCCCTCCCCTTGCCTTTCCAAGGAATATAACCACCAACTGCTTTGACAAAGCACTTGGATATGTGAAGCTGACAAATGTTAGAAAAAGTTAGGTGAAAACCACCTTGAAATCAGTGGTGAAGAGATTGGTGTTTCCAGAGTGCCTTTACTATTTGCATTGTCTTCATATTGTGTGATAATATCCACTCTTTCTGCAGAGCCTGTCAGGAAAGAAGTATTTCTGCTCCTCAGCACTAGATTAATTTCACCCATAGCAAACCATGTGCATACTGTAAAATGCAATTTATCATTTCATTCTATTTTCTAGCATTTGGCCACAGACAAGTTTCTCTTGCTGCCCTTGCTTTTCTGGTAAGTACAAAAAAAAAAAAAAAAAAAAATTATTAATGATTGTGCTGTAGGAACAACTCATGATTTAGCAAAATGCAGTAATGCTGCTATGCATGTGTATATATACGTCCACTCCTGCAGTCCTGTGTCATTTGACTGGATTTAGTGATAATCTATTAATCTATTTCTGGGCCAGGAAGTCTCCTGGTATTATTTGTGTATACAGAGCTTAATGTAATGCACTGTATCTGAGAGCCATAAGAATTACATCAGTATTTTTACTACTCATAATTACGCAAAAGACTAATATTTAGACAGACTGGAACTTGAAGGTTCTAAAAGAGAGGAATTTTATCCTAAGCAGACTTTCCAATAGTACTGTGTACAGTGAATAACTTATCCTCAGTGGACATCAAAAACAATAAAAATCCCTGTCAAAATGAGCGAAGCCAATGGAAAGTGCAGGTGATGAAGGATTTTTGGTGTCATTTGTTTTTCAGCCTGCTGAACCTTGCCTTTGTGTAGCTACAGCTAGATATACTGCTTTTCAAGTGTTGTGATTAAATTTTTCAGCAGATCAGAAAGAAGGGGCTCTACATGGAACCACACAGAGATGAGGGTGCTGCTGACATTTGGAGAGCCTTCCACTGAGGACTCCCATGACAGGCAGAAATAATGGGTTAGAGCATTATGGTCTCATTTGAAAAGAGAGCGATGCCATGGACAATCAGGGTGGCTTTTAAAGGCTGATGTCTTTCTGGAGGGTCTTTGTATGAAAAAATTCACCTAGATTGTTTCTGAGAATGTTTTTCTAAGGTACCCACATTTAGGCTATTCAACACAAGTTGAAAGAATCTGCCTCCTGAGAGAATTAAAACTCTGCAAATTAGACAGGGAGTCAACATATTCTTTGTTGAGAATAGAGGAAAATACATAGTTTCTCTCACAGATGACTCAGAGTGCAGCACCTGAGACTGCTAAACCTGATGTTTCAATGAACATAACTATATCCTGAGACAGAGGCTCAGGAAGAAGTTCTCACATGGAAATGTGTATTCTCGTCCATCCTCTATAGGCATTGCAGTTGGAAATGCAGAGTATTAACTTACCCAAGCGAGCATGGGTAACTGAAACAGTCAGCCTCTTTGAAAATCAGCTGCAGATCAATTTCCAGAAATACAACAGTAAGAGAAGACAGTAATATATCTTGTCCTTCAGAAAAACACTATTCAGAAAAGCATTCAAATAACTCCTTAGCAAAATTTAAATGTTTTCATAAATCAGGACCCTTAAAGATCATAGTTTTGGCAGTGCTTGTCGCTGGTGTTGGCCCTGCAGTCCTCAGCATTTCCTGCCCAAATAAGGTATAGCAAAGATGTGCAAAATACTCAAATAAAAGGAATTCACACACATGATGAGGCTGTGCAGCTGAAAGCAATAATCCCATACTGTGGAGCTAGGAGGCTGTGGTGGGCAGCAATGTGCCCAGAGCCTGATTGTCCATGCCCTTCCCAAGCTCAGGGATTACTTGAAACCAAGCAAACTGGCTGCCAGTAAAACTAGCCCTTGACAAAATCTCTGCACAGGAAAAGCCACCCTTTTCTAATGAAACATCCTTCCTCATGTCAGTGCAACATGCCTGCTTTAACTTTTACTGGAAAGGATGCCATCAAGCCAAGCCAAGAGTTCTGTTGAGGGTGTTTGCTATAAAATATAGCCATCCCCTTCAGATCTGCATCAGCGACTGTCTGTGGTCTGAATTCTTACAGCTCTTTTGAGAAATTCATACCCATGGAAACTCAAAACTTTTCTCTTTTAGACCTTTGTGCTGGCAGATTCCCCAACAATTTAAAACAGCAACATACAAAAGAAATTGATTTGAAGCTGTTTTCACAGGATTCTTAAACATGTGAATAAAATATTTGGAAGATTTCTTTTTCTCTTTTAAGGCTTGTTTTTAGTACATATCCTGATTCAAATGTATACATCTGCAGCTGCTGTAAACAACAGTACAGAGTAATTTCAAGAGTGTCAGCAGGTACTTCTGAAAGATTCTCTTATTTAGAGAAATTACTTAAAGTTTTGCAGGGATGATTATCTTACGAGGTACACATGGAATATGGAGAAAGGAAACAGTATGTAGACTTCAACAGTTCAGCATCATAAAGATGGTAAAGCTTCTTTCTGCAGTTCTCCACTGCCCCACATTTTATATTTCCAAGACACTAAAGAATAACTTATGTTTAGCAGTACTTCTTGATTTAGAGCATTACCAGCCACATTTCCAAAGAAAGTGACATAAGAGCTTCTTACCAGCTGAATGCAGCTGCAGAGTCAAAGGTAAGCCAATAAGATTCCCTGCAGAAATGCCCTTTGCCTTTTTAAACTTATAATTGATTACGGAATTAGTAGGTGTTATCTATAGTGTATGAACCGGTTTTGCTCCACAATGGTACAGGCAACACATATTTCACTCTGTGTAGTGTTTCACAAAAACACTTTAAACTTTTAACTTTTTTCTTTGAAGTAACAGTAAACAGAAACAATCATGTTCCTAGCTCATAATCAGAAGTACCTAAATTAAAATAACTTTTAATGCTGTGGCTAGAATTATAGCTTCTGATATAGTGTTTTATAATAGAATTTCCTTTTCTGCCTATTTAATGTTTCACATCTGGTGTTTATGATAGATGACAGCCAGTTAGTTGTAATTAAAAAAATAAAAGGACTGCAGGATTTGGCCCATGACTACCTATTCATGCAGAATAACAGCTTTGCTAATAGGAGAACTGATTTAAACTTTCCTAACAAAAAACATAGAAATCTCTCCGCAAAAAAAGTGGAAAATTCTTCAGCAGTGCTATCTACAATTTTCTTTCAGATAATGGCATATTTCAATACAAAATGAAGTTATGTATTCCTTTCAATTAGTTTTAATCGAAATTTTTTTATGGCTGACTATTTCATAATTGGCTTTAAAAAAATGGCAATCATATTTCTCTTGTTTTGTGTATTAATGTTGTGACTTTACACGTTTAATGTCTCTAGGCTTTAGCAGTCTTCCTCCTTTTTATTCTAATTTCTTAATTTTTGCCAGCATTGAAAAATTGAATGATAAACGATACAAGAAAACATAACTTTTAACACTGCATATTTTCAGTGTGAGAAGAGAAATCAGTCTTCAAACCCAGAAATGTATAAAAAAGTTCAGTCTGAGATTGAAATGTATACCAGCATTTTGCTTTTCTTCACAAAACACGGGAAAAATGAAAAATACAAAATGAGATTGTTCTACTGATAGGTTTTCTTTTCCAGGAAATGAAACTGGTTTTCCTACTAGGTTTCACTTTAAATATGGGTAGTACATTGCTTTTGATTATACAGTAGTTGTAATCGATGAAGTACTGAAAGCCCCAGTTCTCTTCAATGTTTTCATAAATGACTCGGATGTAGGACTAGAAGGTGTATTGAGTTAAGTTTGCAGATGATACTAAATTGGGAGGAGCTGTTGACTCCCTCCAGGGTAGAGAGGCCTTGCAGAGAGACCTTGACAAATCAGAAAGCTGGGCAGTCACCAACCACACGAAGTTCAACAAGAGCAAGTGCCGGATTCTGCACCTGGGAAGGGGCAACCCTGGCTATACATACAGACTGGGGGACGAGAGGCTGGAGAGCAGCCCCACAGAAAGGGATCTGGGGGTTCTGGTTGACATCAAGTTGAACATGAGTCAGCAGTGTGCCCTGGCAGCCAGGAGGGCCAACAGTATGCTGGGGTGCATCAAGGACGGCATTGCTAGCTGGTTGGCGGAAGTGATTGTCCAGCACTGGCGCAGCCTCACCTCAAGTACTGTGTGCAGTTTTGGGCACCACAATATATGAAGGACATGAAACTATTAGAGAGTGCCCAAAGGAGGGCAACAAAGATGGTGAANCAGCATGAAGCTGCATCAGGGGAGGTTCAGGCTGGATATTAGGAAAAGGTTCTTCACTGGGAGGGTGTTCGGGCACTGGAACAGGCTCCCCAGGGAAGTGGTCATGGCACTGAGCCTGCCAGAGTTCAAGAAGCGTCTGGACAACACTCTCAGACATATGGTCTGATTTTTGGGTGGCCCTATGTGGACCCCAGAGTTGGATTCCATGATCCTTGTGGGTCCCTTCCAACTCAGGATATTCTATGATTCTATGAAATCTGAAACCACCTTGTTCTACACACTATGTAACCAAACAGGGAGGCGTGGTGCCTCTTCTAAATATTTTAACCATCTAAATATTATAGTTCAAGCTTGAGAAGCAGGTTAGGCTGGAAATGGCATAACCAGAGAGCAGCAGAACAAGGAGTAATATTGGATCCCTTAATTTTTATATTCCTGAATATTATCCATTAGGCCAGTCTGTCCTTCAGAGAACCACTGTGTGTTTATTCACCCTGTTTTTTCTTCCTTCATAGTTTACCTCATTTTTTCTTTCTCCATGATTTACCTGGCTACTGTGCTCTGTAACCAGCATAACAAAGATGTTATGGAAAGTTTGTGTAGGAAGAGGGTAGGGCCACTAACCCACAGGAGGAAAGTGAGTTCATCACAGCTTTAAAAAAACAGTGGTCAACTTTACACCTACTTCTTTGCAGGCTGGGTTAAATCCAAATCCTGTCAATGATATCCATTTCAGAAAGTATCTTCCAAAATTCCTTAGACTCCAGGGAAACTTTCTGACGTCCGAAAACCAAAGTGTGTTGCGCAGGCTGGGCATGGGAACCACACTGGTCCCTGGACTCTCACCCCAGGCTGTGGTTGCGGTGCTTACTGGACACTTGTGTGTTGGACAAAGAGCACAGAATGCATTTCCCATGGAGCGGGTGTGGAAGTTCTTACAGAGTGCATATCTTCTGGAGGCAGAGACTAAGCTATAGAGGGGGGATTCCAGTTATGCACTGTAATGCAGCCAGCATTTTAGGCATACAACTGAAAATATGTTTTTAATGTCTTGCAGATGTGTGAAGCTGGAAATCACTTTATCAACGTAGCATTAGCTCACCAAAATCATTCAGGTCTGTGTCATATTTGTCTATTTAAGACTAAAGTCTGCTTAGCCTATCCATCTTCTGCTAGTATACAGTAATTTATGTATCTACAAGCACAGAATAAAGAAATATTAAGTAGCTACCTTGCCATCAGTATAACATGTTCACAATAGATGTGTGACAAGGACACTTTAGCAACACTGTTGTTCCAAAATTTGTAGCAAATTTATATTAATTATACACAACTGCAATTTAAATATGGATTTAAGCATGGAATTTCTCTAAAGCATCCTGTTAATTGACAACAGATAATTCAATTTTAAATTAGTTTCAGAAATTTAAAATTAAATTGCTGTTTTTAAATACAACCATATCATGCATGTACATATACACACGTGTATATACAAAGAAAAACTCACGAATACTTACACAGGCATCTATCTAAGTGTGCATATGTATGCTCTTAAAGGCTGCTTCAAGCATGTTTTTTTCAGGATCTTTTGTACCTTGAGAATAAAAGCTATATATACTGGATATGTATACTGGATATACTAGAAAGTAAAATATATTTTCAGGTAATAATAGTGTAATTTCCCACAATAGCATCCTATTCAAGAAAATACTTCACCATGGTGTAATCAACACACACTGAAGTCAGTTTCTGTTCCGGAAAGCTTTAGATGTGCTGTGGTTAGGCAGGTGTTTATGTTGTTTATTGCAAGGGGTCTAAAGCAGTTTAAAAGAAGCAAAATCCCCCCCACCCCTGCCTCTTTTCAAGCATTCCCAGTGCCTACAAGTATTAAAGACAGCATTGCTGCCAGAACTCGAAAAAATGAAATGTTGCAATCTGTATGCTCATTATCAGTGGCCGTAGAGAGTCATGCTGTTAGCTCTGGAGTTGTTTTCCTGTTCTACTCAGGAATGAAAGATGAGGATGCAAAAGGGGACAGGTTCATGGTCGTGAGTCAGGCTGAATAAGCTACAACTGTGTCCTTTATATCCCAGAAGAGTGCCCTTAGCCCTCTCCTGCCAGCTAGTCCACATTAAACTACTTGTTTCTCTCTTCCTCTGAACAAAGGTCTTATCCTCTGGACATGCCAAACCTTTCCTGTAACAACTGATACATGGCTCACTAAGTAGCATTCTCACTGGGATAAATGGAGCTTTTGCTGTCTCAAAAGATTTCACAAAATTTCCTGACTATAGCTGTACTCTGGAAGCATTGGCCAAAGTGATGCCTGTTACATAGTCAAGTTGTTATGAAGCCGTGTTCCCCACCTTGTAAGAAAACCACATAAAACCATGGTTTTTTCTTTTTTTTTCTTTTTTTTTTTTTTCTCTTTTATAAAGGAAGTAAAGCCTGTTTTCCAAGTCCAACCTACAACCCCTTCACGTGGCTCTTCTTGCTGGTATCTTGTCCCAACTATACATATGAGGTACATGACTTTCTCTTGCTTATTTGCAAGGTGGGTTGTTACACTGCGTAACACCGTGTTTCAGCCTTTGCCCACAGCAAATCTGCAGCTCCTCTGCGCATTTCCCTGTTTTCCCATCATTACATTTTCTGTTTCAGAGTCTCTTTGATCCCACAAATATTTCTCCTCCAGACCTTCTCTTCCCTCAGGTCAATATCATGACTTTTTAATATATTCCTCTCCACTATAGACTCCTCAGCGACTAAATGATTTACCACCCTTCACCCTCATCCAGCATACTGGGTGGTCCCTTTCTAGCTATTTTTCCTTTCCTCTCCAGTGCAAGTGACAGGCTCCTCTTCCAGCAGGAGCTCCTGGGGAAGTGGTCACTTTTGAAAACTTTCCTTTTTGCTTTATGTAAAATATACAACTAACAATGCCTTTTTCTTTGCAACAGATTGGGTCTTGGATTAGTTTTACGGTGATGACACAAACACTGCCAGGTAAGTTTGAAAAAGAGCAAAGAGAGCTTTAAAATTGTTATTTGTGGAGGTGAATTCTGTAAATCTAAAATGTGCCCCAAATTTACAGCACACGAAATATTGCCATCAAATCTCCCTTGTGACATGACTGTACAAACCTTCAAAGTGCTTCCCTTAGAAAGCTGTGGAGAGCACGAACACTACTGAAACACCCCCAGTCAGCTTCGTTTGATCTAGACCTGCTCTCTGCTTTTGGTGAAGTATTGTTGCTTCTTCAGTTTTCACAGTGAAAACAGACTTTGAAATTTAATTAAAAAATTGTATTTTTCAATTACAGTCAAACATTTTTGATATAGGGAACTTTCTTTTCAATGTAAACTTGCAATAATATTTCTAATAGGGAGAGGAAAACAGACATACTGAGTACGTCCAATGAGTAAAGACACACACAGGTTTCTGACAGCATTTCCCCATTTGCTTACATCAGGCACTCAGCTCCTAACAGCAACCTGCAACCTGCTTAGGAGTGTTTGCAAATCTTGCTCAGTATTTTCCTGCATCCTTAGAGACCTAAATACCCATACAAATATGGTCCCTGGGACTGAGCTCTCCAGAACATTCACTTTTTAATTCTCTCTCCATTCCAAAATAGAAACCAATAAAAACTACTTGCAAAAAGTAGCCCTGTGTGGTTTTCAAATGAAAAAGGAATTTCAGAAGTGGCTTAAGCTGCATCATGACAAAATTAAAATAAAACTTTTAATTTTGCTTGAAAAGATAAAACATTTTTATGCTGTAGGTCCAGTTATGGAAATGACCTGAAAGTCTGGGGACATTGTAGGAGTGCATTCCCAGGGGCAGAGAACAGCAACAGATGCACATACATCCTTTCTGTGATTGTCCCAAACATAACTGGGCCAGATGCCAAATGAGTCTGATCCACCAGCTCATTTTAAGGGAGAAAAAGGGTAACAAATTTGTAAAAAGCACCTGTAAAAACTTTTGCCATTCTCTGCCTCTCAGCCTGAAGGGAGGGGGACCTGAGAGACCTCTTACTGGGTCCTGGCGACCACAGCAGGGGCCTGGGCATCTACACTGAGGCTTTACGAGACCTTACTGCCGGGCAGCTTAATCTGTTAGGTGATGACTGTCTGCTTGCTCCAGGGGCCATCTGTACAACAGGATGTTACGGTGCAGCTGGCTCCCTGTTGTGGTTGGGAGCTGAAGGTAAAAATGAAAAAGTGTTACAGACCAAAAGCAAGTCAGAGAAATAGTCAGGTGTGGTCTTGGGAAATTCTGTGCTGTGACTGAGCAATGCCCAAGGAAGCATTGATTTATGATGAGGCCGTAGGTGATTCAGGGTGTCTCTAGAAGATGTGAACATCTTCTGCATGAATTCTGACGTGGTAGCTGTGAGCCTCAAGACATGCTATCACAGCCACTGCAAGGCTGAGAGCAAGGGCAGAGTTAACTTGTCTCTGCCCACAGAAGAGACTGCAGACTTTTCTGTAAACTCTTTTGTATTCACAGAAACAAACGCTGAAAGAAAACACATGATCCTTTCTTTTTTTTTCTTCTTTTTTTTTTTTTTTTTCTTTACAGTTGGCATTTTTGCTTTCCTGATGGTCATCCAGATGTCTCTCTGGGCCCAAAAGAAACACAAGATCTACCTGAAGAAATTTTATCCAGAGGTGCGGAGAAAAGCAGCTATGATTCCTATCATCTTCTGAGCTCTTCACAAGAGTTGAAGCCTAAGTGTACAGTTCAATAGCTAATGCAGAGTAAATGAGCCATTTAATTCAGTAACCAAAGTGGGTCTGAGGAAGAACTACTGGATATCTTTTTCAGAAAATTAACAGATCAAAAAGAAGAGCTTTTAATTAAGTGAAAAAAAATAGCTCTTGAATTCTTGTTTCCTGCTCAAAGATATTGAATTAGATTTTCTGCAATGGAGCTAATTGGGAAGGGATGAGAAAATTGTTTATATTGAATGTTAGGCTAGATATTTAGCTGGTGTAAATGGGAAGAGATACTGCTGAAATTAATGGAATATACCTCATCTGCGTGCATTAAAATCTGATGATTTTAAGGTTCAATGTTAGATGTTGACCAGATGCTCAAATTTTAGCATCAGAAGATGTTTCCCAGCCTTATTTCTATTAAGCTGCACAGAAACAGCATGTTCTGCCTCAACTCCTCTAAAGCATCACATCAAAGAATGACTGTTATGCTATTAAAACAGTTTAGTCTAGTTTTACAAGGTTTTTCCTTCTTTCTTTTTTTTTTAATTGAATCTGATAGCAAATTGTTCAATACAAATTGGCTTAAAATGATCATTGCCGAGAGGTCTGGTATTCTTTTACTTTCAGGTAGGCAGATCAGCCCCACGGTCCCTGGAGAGGACTGTAAGCTGCATCCCAACGTGCTACTAATTTGGTGTATGACCTTGGGTACATCATTTAAGTCCAACCCCCTTTCTCACATTAAACAGTTCTGGAAATAGCATAGACTTTCTGGACTAACCAACATGTTAAAATCCTCTTGTTCAGTGCCTGACCGCATCTGGACACCGTTCACTTTAACTTGCATCAAGCACTGTGAAATCCTTGGGCACAAGGTAAACCAGAGTACAGCTTGTTATTGAAAAGGAAAGGGATTCTGACAAAATTCATTTCAGTCCCTATCTGAACTGCCTCAGATGGACACAGCTGAATGGCTTCTGCTCCCCTTCAATTTGGTCAGTCAGTTCTCTCTGCTACTTTGCTTTCCAGGACATTATTTTCTGGGGGATTCCCTGGTCTCATTATTCAAGTCCTGAAAACTCTGTTTAGCTCCATTCGCAAATCAGTGGATTCTTGCCATGCAGAAGCACAATTGTAGTTTTAGACAGCAAGAGGCCCAGAACTGTTTCAGCATGTATTCATGCCCTAACGCTCAATATCTTAAAGTCTAGTTTTCATTATAGTTTATCAAGGTCTTTTGGCTCCCTTAGGCCCATGAAAAAGCCTGCGTGAAGAATTTTAATAGTTAGGGAAATACTGAAGTACAGAAGCAAAGTAGGCAGTTTGTTTCCTAGAGGCACTGTTATCTTAGCACCAGCTCAAGTGTTCTAACAAAGTTAATTTGCCCAAAAAATTGCATTCATATCCCTCTTCTAATGTCTAATCTAGAGTCTCACAACTTACCTGTTAGCCACTATAATTCAGTTTCATCTTGGTAAATAAATCACTTTCCATATTTTGTAACTTTTAACCTGTTAACACCTAACATTTTTTTTATTCCTCTCAGTGGAAAACCTGAGTTACAGTGAACACCCAGTTATCTAACCCAGACTGCTAATAAAGATCTGTTTCAGAAAAAGTATTTTCTGTACTCTGTAGTCACTTATACCTGATAGCAATATTTTGAAACTTTTTTCCAGCCAGTGTTAGACATGTTAGTCATAAGAATGTTGTCTATTATTTTTTTTTTTAATCCGGTTACTGGGATTGTTTTAATTTCAGGTTTATTAAATGTCTCATTTTAACAATCTTAAAATTTGAATAGTGCGTGAGGGAGGATAACTTGACAAAATTACTTACTTATGTGGTAGTCTCTTGATTGTAATTGTTGCAGCTTTAAGTTTGTTCAAGGCATGCTACCAGAGTGACTCCAATTGCTAGTAGCATGGTTCCTACTCAACAATTAGCTTAGGCCAAGTAAGTACTTCAGGAATTGTTTACCTTCCCGGTTTTTAGTTGGTCATTCAGTACATAAGGATGGGGAAAGAAGGGTGTCGGCTCCTCTAGTGAATGGCTGAAGTTTTAGAATCAGGGTAAGAGCAAATAGTAGGTAAGAGCAAATGAACATACACTACAGCAGGCTGTCTCAGAAAAATAAATATGGCAGATATTTTGGAATTCACCGATGTGGTGTTGACAAGCTAAAATTGTTCTAAAATGTGTTAAGTAAGTGCCTTCACAAATAGCAATAAATCCAACTTCCTGCACATTCACGGATCTTTTCGTATTACTCTTCTGTGATTTTCAGGGCAAGTTCTGTGTGATTAGAACAGATAACTTATCTTCCTGCATTTCCCAGTAATTTTAGCCACAAGCATCAAGTACCTTCTGAACCAAAACAATTGTCTCCACACAAACATTTTCTTGGGAAAGTTTGTCATGACTGCTAATTACCTGGGAAAAAAAGATTCCTTATAGAGCTCTAAATACATTGGTATTTCTTGTATTAAGGGCTGATAAGGAAATAAATGGTTAACTGAAAATACTTTTGGCAATATTTTCTCTTAAGCACAGACCTAACTTTTTCAGAGCCATCAGCAGGAGCAAGTCATGGGCAAGGTCACTCGACTAGCAGAACACCATCATGTTTCCATGTCAAAGGAGCCAACATCCAGCATGACCCATCATGTGGAGCTCAGGTAGTTGCCCTCTAATTTGGCCACTTAATACGGAGTTACTTCACAGACATTGCTAAGGATGTCACCATCGCAGCAGTCTGCATGCACTGGTGTACATGGGAAAATAATCAGGATAACGTGAACAACATTTTGCAATCCTGCTTCCCTGTGGGGTCCATGAAATCTACTACTTGCAACAACAACAAAAAACTATTATTTCCCTTTGTGCTAAATCCCCTTCTGATTCCTTTATCCCCAATTTTTGCACTTGGAAAGGTGATGGACTGCAGGGCAGTGAACCCACTGCCCTGTGGTGCTCAGCACATGCCTTGCCCTTGTCTTTGCATTGGCGGCCAGCCTGAGCTTCCTTGATGCTATTGTCAGCCCCCATCTTAGATGCACCATATGGCATTTGTCACAAAAAGCAGGAGGCAGGATCAATGTACAGCAGAAGATCAAGTGGCTGAAGCTGGAGTGAGACAGATTCTGGTCAGATGCAGGGAGCCAGCACAAACACTGGCACAGGTAGGGCCTCCACTTACTGGGGCAATTCCTGCTCAACACTCCTCAGAAGCTAAGCCATCCAAGCCAAGAGACCACAAATACTGCAAGATACAGAGACAATGGGCCTACTAGACAACAGTTCTCATGGGGATACTGTAAAAACAATCAGCTGAAGTCCCACCGAGTCCTTCCTGGCCTGCCCAATGAGGACAGTGTGAACACCACTGCTCAAGTACTGCTTCGTGGCCCATTGGTAGAGACTGCTCACATCCAGGTCCCTCTGTGTTCACCCTGCAGCTTTCTACTGGTTTTCTGCTGTGATCTTCCAGATGGGTAAGTCTCATCTTTCCCAAAGTCTAATTTCAACACTTTCAAATGGGGTAGCCTATAGTTGGGCCTTCAGTTTTACAAGTCTACATTTTTTGTGGCCTGCTCTTGCCATGAAATGCTGACCTGGAAAAGAGCAGGCACCAGCTCAGGCTCTCTGGTGGTGCAGTGAGGCGTTGTGATGGGAAACCAAAGTGGCAGATGCTCCTGTACACAACTTGGCAGCCTGCCTTTGGATGCCCAGTTTGAAAAGGCCCTTAAGACCCAGCCATATGCTTGTCTTCTAAGACAGTTACCACATCTTGTCAGTTGACAGGACTGAAGATTATCTCAGTGATTTCATCTTTCCATAGGACACTGAAAGCAAGGGAAATGAATAGGCAGATGGTCATCCTTTTTTAAAGATGCTATTATCATCAAAATATCTTGTACTTTCCTTTGTTTTCTATAAAGAAAGTGACTCTAAATTGGCTTTTATCACACTAGGAACTGAGATAAAGCAGCCTGATAGCAAAGTAGTTCTCTGAAAGAGAGCCTGCAGTGATAGCTAAATATAATAAAATAAAAATCACTGAATGTGAAGACTTCTAAAGCACACTATAAGAGGGAGAAAGCTATAGGAAAGCAAGAGACTATTTATCTATTTATAGTTTTAACAAGTGCTGCTGAACTAAAAATTAATTCAAACCATAAAGAGTTTTTCAGCAAGCTAATATTTTCCACATGATGCTTTATTGGCTTCCCTTTTCTATATTTTCCTAGGCACAAGTTTTGTCTCCAAGCTATATTCCCTGTCATTAACATTCATGAAAGCTTTTAGAGAAATGTACTGTACGCCAGTTCCAGTGTTCCACAGATAAATATAAATGAAGTGTTGTGTTGTCATTGCACAGAGACAAGTATCTACATGAATAATATTTTACTATGAAAAGTCTGGTTTATCGTAGGTGAATGTGTAAAGGCTGCTGTATAGCTACAATTAAAGGCAATTTTCATAACACACAGGCTTAGCATCATGGAAGAAGATGTATTCTAATGATCTCTGCACACGTAACATTCAGCAGTATGCGTCTCAGACATGTAACACTTTCTGCAGGTATCAGAACCAAAAGCAAAGCTGCCCCAGGCCTTTATCATGGTGCTGCTGGTTGGTTATTTACTTGCCTAACATGCCAGAGACTGGCTCTCACCCCAGCTGTGCACTGTGAGGATGTCTCTGAGAAAACATTTCCTTGTCCGTCTGGACAAGAAGTTGCCCAGGTGAGGAGCATCAGTCACTGCATGACTGAAATAATCTGCACTGAATTTCCTCGCAATATAATGGTAAATCTAAAACCTTTTTTGTCAAGCAAAAAGACAAGTTAATGGGTCCTGAAGTATGTGCATTTGAATTAAAAAAATCTACCATATATTAACACCTCCACAATACCTAGACTTCTAACATATATCTGCTTTTATCTAACTTCTGAAGCCGTTGAAGAATAAGGAATCAAGTAAGAGGAAATCATTTATAGATAAAAGAAATATGATAAGAATATTCAGTAATACTAATGAATTCCTTATTTAAAAAGGTAAATTTCACATCTTTTGTTGAAGAATTCTGAGTGTTAGCCAGCTTCCTCCTAACATGGCGTTACTCCTGTGAAAAAAGTAATATAGTTCTACCAGTGATGCCTTTTGTTGTTCCAAACACTCTGCCATTCTCAATAAGAAAGGTTTTTGTTTTAAAATTGCAGCTGTCACCATTTGGGGGCTCTTTCTTTTAAAGCACTACAGGGCAGCTTCCGAAGAAAACAGACCAGATCAAGTGTTCTTTTGCTCTTACTCATACTGAAAAGTCGATGAGTTTTCAGTTTACTGGTGAAATACCATGACGCTGAGTTACAAAACAAACAAATACTTAAAAAAGTGTCCCTATCCTCAAGACGAGAATAGAAAAAAAATGGTATTTTTTGTCTAGGGCATAATATGAAGCCATTTCCTAGGTTCAAGGGCATCCTTGCAGAAGGGAACATTGATTAGAGAGCTGAAAGGATGAGAATGTGGCTGCAGCGTGCTTTTAGGGATTAGCAGATATGTCTTTTTGGAAAGAAATTTCACTCTTTCTGACAACAGAGCTTGACAGAAATGGATTAAAGATGACATCTCCAATATTGCATCTAATGAAAAACAAAGCACCCGTTCTTAAACCAACAGGGAATATTTGTCACATAAGAACACTGTATTCTTCCACCCTCTGGTTTACATCATCACTTTGCAGAATGTTGCATTTGGACTTGTACAGCTTCCATTCTCATTCTTTCTATTCATCTATTAGAGCTTTGAGATACACAGTAATGTCACAGGTAGACCAACTCTTTATTTCAAAACACTAAGGATGAAGAATCTATGTTACCTATTTTAGCTGTGTTGCCCCATATGTACGTGATTATTTTGCTGCCATTTTTATATATCCTCCCAGTAGCCACGTGAAGCATCATGCTGTGTTTAGAGGCTTGCCAAATATCACACCTTAATTCAGTTGCACAGCACAGATCTTTAATTGCAATCAGTGAATTGCAATCCTCGGCACTACCTGAGCCCTAACTTCAGAATGACTCTCCTACACATTTCCTTTGCTCCTAACATCTGCAGCTATTCATAGAATTCTCTCTGCAAAACACAAGAATAATTCTTCCAGGTCTAACTAATCAGGTTTGCAACAGAATCTTACTATTAAACAATAAATCTGTAAGAATAGAAGCTGCAACATATTCTCACATACGTTTGACATGTTTTCTTATGTAGAGGGCCCTAGAACGTAAAAGGAAGAGATATTGCAATATTATGGATACAAGGACAAAGCAAATAGGGCTGTAGTAATCTGAGAGCTGTGGTCTCCCCAGGTGCTCAGTGCCTTGGACATCTGTCCCAGGAGAGGGTAGCACAGGTACAATGAAGATTTACTGCAATCTAATAAAAGCAATGCTGATCTTGCTTACAGAGCTGAAATTAACTATAGAAGACATAGTAGATTGAGAACAGTTAAATAAACAGGTAATCTATTTTAATCACATGAGAATATTTGTTGGAAACTGTACCTCAAACATTCTTGCACTTGGTTTGGGAATACCAAGTTTACATGATTCTCACTCATGCATTATGAGCACACCATGGACTTGCACAGAGTACTGCAAGTTACACAGGGAATTACTGATGGTGACCAAAAAAAAGCATGCTGTATTATTATGTGCAGTTCTGTATCTTCATTTTTGACAGGGAAATTAAATGCTATTCCAACCAGAGAAGGTGGCAAAATTTCTTTCCCTTATGAACTGCAACACCAAACCCTCAGTGCAGCCACATGGCTCCGTGTCAGCGAGCATGAGCTTGAAAGAGAGAGTTCAGGAGTCATTCGTAGATAGGAGATGGCAGTTCTCCACAACCACCCTGCTGCTGTGCTGATGGGCCTGAGCCCACGATGAAGCATCTCAGTCACTGCTGCTTCTTCCCAGAGTCGCTCTGCCCATGGGCTGTGGCCCCAGCCACCAGTTTCAGCATTCAAGTCCTCTTTGAACTGCTTAAGAGCTGGGGGGCCATAAGCTGGCCACAGTTCTGCTAGATGTGCTGCACATGCAAGGCCAAGATGCTGAAGCCCGATGCAAGATTTATCTCTCAGTAAGTGGCCTGCCAAACAGCTAATATAGTTTTTCATTCTTAAGGAAGTCACCGATGTTAGTTTCTCCTCCCTTAGGCAACTCGTGGTCCATGCCAGCTGGTGGTTCGCTGAGGCACACATCTGACTAGCTCTCAGTGGCAGAGGACTGCCCAGACCAACAAAAGTGAGCACAGCAGCCATTGCCTGCAAACACTTTGAAAAATGACTTTTATTTACTGGCAAACAGTTTATGTAACAGCACTAAATCTGGGCATGTGCAACAGGCAACATGGGGCAACCTTGCCTACTGCAGTTCTGTAGCCTTGGGACTGCAGATGCATATATCATCCAAAGGGCATATTTAAGCAAGTGAAAGGAAATACCTTTTGTAATAGCAATGTCGTGTTGCAATTATATGTGAATAATGCATTATAAAACATGTTGACAAGATCCCCACTTCTCAGCAGCCCTTTGAGCAGTCATTTTTCAGATACTATTGAGCAAATAGAAATAAAATCAAATCCTTCAGCATCCACAAACATATGGTTGACATACACAATCAATAGGCAGTTACAAAGAGAGAAAAACTACAGGAGTTTTGTTATTGGAGATATGAGGGGGGAGAAACTCCCACCCCCCACTCTTATTCAGAGAAAATAAAATTGATTCATTGGTTACAGTGCAAGGAGATAAACATCTCCAGCAGGAATTAAGGACACAAACAAGGTCACGACACAAAAATTTCAAGCAGCAGCAGGCAGGATTGGCTAAACTGACGTCCATTTTAACTGCAATTGTCGATAAAATGGTCATATTAAGAGGCAGGCTGAAGGATGATCAAAAGGTTAAGCCAGGCAAGCTGGCAGAGAAAACAGACAAAAACACCCTCTGACACAATAAATTTCTGCAGACGGGGCTTCTGCTGCTGTCCTGATGGGGAGAAGGACAGAAAAATGAGGGCAAGGAGGTGTCCTAGTGTCTTGATCTCAGGCAGTGATTTGCAGTGTCCCAATAACAGGCTGTGTGTGTGTTCTCACTGGGTCTGGGTTGCTGTTCTGGCACTTTTGGGCAGGCTGAGTCCACTGTTTCCCCTTGCTGGGGAAAACTGGTTATCTTAGTGAGGGCAAGTGAACCTCTAAGCTGAAGGAGCAGCCACCAGTCCGCTGCAGCCCTGGGTTCAGACCCTTACCCTGATTCAAAGCAGAGTGTTTCAGGCCCTATGGAGCCTGCAACAGGCAACGAAGCCACCAAAGGTTGGTGGCACGAAAGATCATGCCTATTATTTCTGTTGCTTACCCAGAGCTGCTAATGAATTTCCCTGCAATATTTTCTCTCCATTTCAATTTCCTTCATCCCCAGAGGTGATGCTGTATGCCTTTATGTTGCAGCAAAACATTCTACGGCCGCAAGAAGTGAAAGCCATCTGTTCTTTGAAAGTAAAGTGTTTCAGCTAGGTTTTTTTTGTTGTTGTTTAGTATTTTTTCTAATTAATATAACTAATCTATCAGCTAGCTTGCGTTTCACACACAGCCGAAATACTATTTCAGCATAAGTTGCGAGAGAAATAATTCAATCAATCCAAAATGACTTTTTTTCCTTCCAATTTTTGATTTACAGAAAGTGTTGAATATTTATGTTTTCACCAGAAATCAAAGCTTACTGTTTCCCACTGGGGACTCGCCTTTCCAAATCTAGCTTTTAAGAACTAGTTGCTTGCAGTGCTTCTTTCACTCAAACCAAGCATCACTTCATTGCTAATTACTGTAAATTACAAGTGTGAGGGACCACATCCCCTTGCTTTCAGAGAGAGAACCAGCTGGGCTGAATCCCGCAAACTGGAAAACATAGTGCTTGATCTCCCCAGCAGTGAAATCCTCTGACCACTGTGCACATGGGAGTCTCTGACACAGCCTGAACCGAGCGTGAACCAAGCCTGAAGCGTCAGACCACTGAAAAGTCAAAGCAGCAGCAGAAGGAGACAGCATACTCCCAAGGGGCAAACAAAAGTAGCTGGACACTTCCTCTAACAAATATAACACATGGTAAGAGTACAAGGGAAAGATGACCATACCATAACTGAGGCTTAATGTAGACCCAAATTTTTGCTCTGAGAATGGGCTACCCTTACACTTGAACTAGAAAAGTGGCCAGCATCCAAGTTGTTCCATCCCTGGGGCAGATGTGGAAGGGAAGTGGGCAAGGAGCAGGCTGCTTCTCTCCTTCCCCCCTAGCTGAAGCAATGGAGCTCGCCGCTAGCGTGGTCTCACTGTTTGGGGACTGGGAGGAAGCTGATGGGGTGGAGACTGTCTAAGACCTGATGGCTCCCAAGGATAACTAGGTGGTGTGATGGGCCATGTACTGTCTTGCGCCTTGGTCAGGTTTCCAGCCCCAAAACGCTTCCCCATAGCATCACCAGCTGACCTAGCTCAAAGCTACCTCAGGGCAAGAAGGGACAAAGTCACCAGAGACTGAGACGTCCCTTCCCTGGGGTCTTAGCAAGACTTATCACCCACAGTGAGCTGATATCCTTGAAGCTCTGCCCTGCCCCTCACATCCCCCTGCCCTCGATGGTGCCATAGTGCATTCCTCCAAAACAAAAGCTGCCCACAGTTGCAGATGGCTGTTGTAATATCCCTGACTGACATAAATAAAATAGATGGATGCAAGCAGAGTAATGATCTACTACTCTAGGATGTTTGGTTATGATGCACTGAAAAGAACAGCTGGTTGTCAGCAACATATTTACCAGGAATTTAAAAGACAACAACAGCCATATAATCCAGAGGATTTAATGACAGAGTGGAATGAATGCTGAATAAATGCTCCTTTTGATAAACTCACAAACATTTGGGGGATGCAACAGTGATTTATATTCTTATGGGAGAAATAAACAAATTAAGGATTTCACGGCCTTGTGGAGACTGGATTTTGCAAATGTGAATTTCAGTGTACTTTCAGATTAACCTTTTCTCTCTTGGTATTAGAGGGAAACAAAACATAGAATTTTCAACTTGCAAGAAGCTCTAGATTTTTGGTATACATTTTGCTTGTTATTCTGCCCTCCCTAAATCAAATTAGAAAAATTTGTTTCACATTCAAAACATTCTGTGGAACAGAATTTCAAGCCTGGTCTATACTGAAACCATCAAATGACTATACCAAAATTTTAACTTTGTCGGTGTCAAAATGTTTCAGCAAAAAGTTTGATTTTCATAGTATTAAAATGTTTCCTTGCAACATGGTAGAAATCACTGCAATTCACAGCATGGAGTACAACAGTTGCATTTAAAAATGTCTGTTACCATCTGAACTAAGACAAATAGACAGTACTACTGATGGGTGAAATGAAGCTCTTCAAAACAAAGTGCTCTGTCTGAATTCAGTTTTTAACTATTTTCCTGCAGAACTTTCAGATGTCAACAAAAGAGCATTTTCCAACAAAAGTCATTCCAGAAAAAGGCTTTGTTCAACTCCAAGGAATGTGCTGAATTACTGAAGGTACAAAGAGCACATGGCTCTGGCCATGCTGGCTCTCAAGCATTGGACCACTTGCATCTTTTCTCCCCAGTCCTCATATTTCTGTACTCTCCAAAGACATGGTGACAGGCAGCATGACATGGCCAACTTGCAGCTGTTCAGACGTATCTCCTGGCTGTCGCAGCAGCAGGGAATGCACAGAGCCGTGTCGGTTCTCAGCTCCTTAAACCCGAGCACACAGAATTCACTCCCTCTGTGCGTGCCCTCCATGCAGCGTAAGACTGGGATGAAGCACTTTGCTATGTCAGCAGTTTAGGGTGATGCATCATGAATCATGGTTCAGAAGAGCAGAGGGCTCCAACCCAGAAGTAGGAGATCTCTTTTCTGTCCCATCCTGTGGGTGCTGGCAGGATTTAAAGCACATCCCCTGACTGGATCAGGCTTTCAGGATAATTTCCCCTCCTGCACATGTTACTTGGTGTTGGGCACGGTCCTGCCCAGACGATACAACAAATGAGACATTGCTGAAATGTTGGGAGGACTCTCAGGCATGACCAACAGGCAGAGGATTCTGCTATTTACTGACAAAATCTTTTTCCTACTTCTTAGCCCAAGAAGGGGTTGCAGCCCTTGCTGAAGTCACTCTTGAAACGCAGCTCTGTTCATCTTGCCTCATCGTGTGATACAAGCCTTCAGCTGTAAACACGCTGGTGTTTTTACTGTGCTGTCATTGCTACCACTGTGCTGATGCTAGTTACTCGGTACCCAGGCTAACCCCTACCGGAGATGTTATTAATCTGCCTGACGTGAGGGTTCAGAGGTCTCTAGTCGCTACCCTGAGCCAAGTCACAGGCACACATTTATCAAGCCCTACACAAACCAATGGGCCAAGACTTCTGCAGCCCTCAGTACCTGACATTCCACACTGAAAGAACTATTAAAACTGTTCCACTGCCCGTGGTATTCTGCTGTGCGAAAAGGCCATTCTTTTAGCATTGGCAAAAAGTTCATGAACTCAGCAGGGGAATACTGTGCAGGTTCACCAGGGTGCCTATTGCTCTTTCTGTTGGTCGCTGAAGGAAGCAATGATCCGTATTTCCTACCAGATATTTCCCCTAGCTGGTTCACAGCCTTCCCATGTTTTCCAGACTTGGACCCCTTGCTCCTTATTAGTTGTTGCATTAATGCCTACGGCAAAGGTCAAGACATCATTGTGCTAGATGCTGTATGCAAAAGTAAAAAGGAAAACAATCCCTACTCCCATCTGAGCATGAGGGGACGCAACAAATACCACAAGGTATGAGGGCGATAAGTCTTGAATTATGGAGGACGATGTAGAAAGGAAAAATCCTTCTAGGTTTTCATTGCCAAGCTCATTTGAGATAAACTGGAGGAAAGATAATTTCTTGGAGGGGAAACAAACTTCACGGTTAAGTCTGTGCTGCCGAAAGCAAAAGATAAGAATGACCTTTGCTTTTAATGTATTTGTCTTTCCATATCCATTCATAGACAGTCAACCCAGCCTATTAGCGCAATTGGTCTAACACTAAAAGTCAATTTGATTTAACCATAGTTGCTGGCACTGCAAACTGCCTGACTATCACTCAGTTAGAAAAGAGACATTAGAAAAGAGACATTAGCTCAGGTGTTGCCTAGCATCTAGCTGCTCTCTCGCCTTTGTAATGTACCTGGGATCCTGTTTTAATTCAATCCAGGGCTGTCAAAAACATATGGGATCAAATGAAAAAGCTACATTTAAAATACAAATAACCATTGAAGGTAGATTTTAACTGCTAACTCTGTATCATTAAGGCAAAGTTGATGCCATTTACAGCAACATTAAAGCAAGTGTTATTAAGAGAAAATGAGGCATTTGTCAATAAGCATTTTTAGTGTTATTGAAAGTCTCAGAATTAACACACTTGCAATATTTTGACAAAAACAAGCTCATTCAAAGGCTCTTTCTAGCACATTAGCATCTCGTTAAACTTTGAGGATGTTTCAGATCTTCCTTCCTTCACTAGTAAAGGAAGAAATCAAATTCCAATATGAATGGTACAAAACTGTAGAAGTGCATGCATTTGCTGTTGTATACATACGCTTTGAAATAAAAATACTCAGAATAGAAACATCAGCCTTTTTGCTGGGAAGTATAAAACTTAATTTCCATGGTCCTGAAAGGAAATATGAGCCAATTTCTGCTATCAAGAATTTTTGATGATATTAATTACCCACTACCTTTTATAGGACTATTTCTACAGTGAGAATGCACCCGCTGAGATTACAGGACTGTTTCCAGCATCATGAGGTTAAAACAAGCTGCTAGTGAGCATCACAGACAGGCTTATATTTATTGTGAGAGCATTTTTTTGAATATTTGATTGCAGGAGGAAACTTTTGAGAACTGACCTGAGTTGTTTACAGAGCCCTTAAGAAATTATTCCTCTGTCTAGTCTCCTCCAAATACCTATGTAGTATCTTGTACATACAGATGTCTCAATACAGAAACATGTATGTGAAACCCCATCAACTGCTCACCATACCAAGAAACACAGAGAATCTAATTTGAATTGTGGCATAGAAGTAAGAGGGACCTAGAGTTCCCTGAATGAATTAGTCTGGTTATCAAGACGCATGAAATACCTTTTGCTATATAAGATTTCCCTCTGCATGACTAGACATACGGATTTTGCTCCCAAATCCCGGTGCTATGGCCCCTGCTCTTTTCCTCTTTACTGCCTCCCCTCTGCTTCTGTTGTGGTTTAGCCCCAGCAGGCAGCTAAGTGCCACACAGCTGCTGGCTTACTCTCCCCAGGTGGGATGGGGAGAGAATCCAAAGGGTAAAAGTGCAAGAACTCCTGGGTTGAGATAAAGACAGTTTACTAGGTGAAGCAAAAGCCACGCGTGCAAGCAAAGCAAAACAAGGAATTCATTCACTACTTCCCATGGGCAGGCAGGTGTTCAGCCACTGCCAGGAAAGCAGGGCTCATCACACATAATGGTTTCTTGGGAAGACAAACGCCATCACTCCGAACGTCCCCCCCTTCCTCCTTCTTTACCCCAGCTTTTATTGCTGAGCATGACACCACATGGTATGGGATATCTCTTTGGTCAGTCTGGGTCAGCTGTCCTGGCTGTGTCCCCTCTCAGCTCCTTGTGCACCCCCAGCCTCCTCGCTGACAGGGCAGCACAAGAAGCAACAAAGTCCTTGGCTCTGTGTAAACACTGCTCTGCAGCAACCAAAACCATCACCACTATTTTCATCAAAAATCCAAAACGCAGCATTGTGTGAGCCTCTATGAAGAAAATTAATTCTGTCCCAGCCAAAACCATGACAGCCTCCCAGCCCAAATCCCTGTGTTTTCCACCCTCTTTAACACAACATGTCTGGACAGAGCTGCCTTAAAAAAGATGACATTTCTGCAGTACACTGCAAGGGGACTTTCTTACCATAGACAGGCAAATAAAAATGAGCCTCTAGCTCTGGCTACTCACCTTTAGGTGTTCCTGATAAAAAGCCCATGTTACACCTAGGCTGCCTCCCTGCTAAACATTAGAAATAGAAATGTGCTGATGTCAGGGAAAAGCTCACGAGCACAGCAAAGGTTTGGGGGCACAGCCTGGTCTGCAGCAGAGCACAGGGCTATGGTGACACTGCATCGCATCAAAGACCCATCTATTCCAGCATCTTGTCTCCAAAAGCAACCAGAAAGGATGACAAAGGAGGAACACAATGACAAGGCTGAAATGTGTGAACAGGAACTACAGTTTTCTTCCCCAGATGCTTAGCACTCAGGCTAAGTTATATTTACAGGTCCTGAGTGGCTCATGCCAAGTAGAGGGGACTGGCATCCTCATTTGCTGAAGTCCACGTGGCGAGATACGGTAAGGCTATGAGAGTGCCCTTCCAGTTGGCTTGCATACAGGGTGAGATGGTATAGGGTACTACAGTAATAAGGACAAACGCTCTAAGTTGTAAAGACTCCGATGTAAGTTGTGCTGAAATGCACACCGCACTCTATCCTCCCTCTGCAAGTGCCACCCCTTTCAGTTGAAGGTCTAGCTTTGATGATGTTAATCAATGAACTAATTGAGCTTGGTCAGCTTGGTCTTTTGAGCCTTTTCTTATGGATTAACTTTTATTAGAGCTAGCACAGAGGACATGAGGAAGGCTGGAAAGGACAGAGAGATGATAAGACTAGCATGTGAGAGGAATGATAGTTGTATGGCAAGTCTGTGAAGACAAAATTGAGTTCAAACAAGAAATATGACAGAGCCATGTACTTTTTAAAGCCCTTGTAAACTGCATGGCTTTAGAAATCTTTTTTTTTTTTTTTCCCCCTATCTCTACCCTTCATTTCTTTATCTTTACTTCTAGCTTTTCTAGCCTGTTTGTGACAAAACAGTGAGATCAGGAGGTGACCACAAAAGGATCTACTTTTGCACCACAGGAATGAGACATTATTGTATCTGTAACAAACTAAAGACTCTACACATCTTTCCTCAGAACAAAATGATCTCACAAAGAAATCAGGCATCCATAGGATATTAAAAATGCATTCTTAATAGTATTTACATGAAGAAAAAAAAGACAGAAAGGCTCAGCAATAATAAAGCCTGTGCAGAGGCAGGATGATTTATTAAAGATGCTGTTAAAAGGGAACTTGCATTATTGGATGTGGGTTTTGAAATTATGGCACATGACTAAGTCATATGGAAAAGCAAAAAGTTACAGTTCCTGACATTTTCCTGCTATTTTTCTTTATAATACTAATACGGAGGAAAAAAAAAAGTTACATACTTCAGAGCAATTAGAATATTTTATCTTTTAAAATTGTTTTGGAAAGCACACATTCTGTAAACGTCTTAGCTCATACTAAGTAATGAAGAGCAAGCTAAATAGAATTTCCTGTTACCCAAAATTTAAAGGTGTTGTTTCTTTCTCTTTCCAATGATCATCCTATGCTACAATTGTCTTCCTTTTGGCTGTCTAAAAATTCTCTTGATGAAAAGGAAAGTGCTTATGAGACAGAGGAAGGAACTATCTTATTTAATGTACGATATCCAGGATTTGAAGGGAAAATATATGAAATTGAAGGTGCCCTCTGGATATACCATTTTTGCTCATTTCTGCTATGAGACAAGGGCTACTGGCTGGGAAATATGTGGCTAGTGTAAAGCTCAGAGGTAGGTGTTGGGGTACGCACATTCAATTCTGAAGGCTGATGCAAAATAGGTCTCTTCAGTGACAGGAAAGCATTAATTCCCATATAGGACAACCTGGGGAGACCTTGACTGCAGTTCAGGGGACATTTCTTGCCAGCTCTGTGCAAAAATATAAACCCGGCAGGGCATAGGTGCAGGATGATCAAAGGAACAATGAGTTTGTCTCTCGAGAGTGAACTAAGGGTGTTTGTCTTATGTAGCTTAGCAAAGCGGAGACCAAGAGAGCTGATTGGGCTCTATAAATACAGCGGGGAAAGCATCAGGGAGCCAGAAGAGCAATTTAAGCTAAAGAACAATGTTGGCACAAGAACAAATGAGCATTAATTAGCATGAATAAATTTTGGCTGAAAAGCTGAGGGTGATTTCTAGCTATATGAGAAGTGAGTTCCTGGAACAGCCTTCTCGTGGGGGGTAGAAAGAGTAAAAATAAACAAAAGAGCAACAAAAAGCAAATATCAAGGAGATTTAAGGTAGAGGCTGGTGCATGCCTGACTGGGATGAGACAGCATGGCCATCTGTGATTGCAGCAGACAGAATTTAAGTGATCCTTTTCTGCCCTAGTTTTCCATGATAGCTTTCTTGGTGAGATTATCATTTATAAAAAGAACTCTGCTTCGCGGTCTGGGCTCTTGCTAACAGTTTCAAAGAAATGTAAATGTGTCCTAGGAGTGCAGAAGCTTGCCTTGGAGATACAAAGCCTCTGGATTTTGGATCAAATCACATGTTCCCGCGCAGTATGAGTATGCCTACCACAGTGATAGTAACCTCCCGCAGCCAGTATGATTCACTTACAGTTAAATCTCCACACAGAACAAATCAGTGGTCCTAAGATGCTAATGTCATGAACAGAAATATACAGCAGGAGGGACAGCCCTTTATTCTTTAATTAACTCATACATTTCTTCAGCCATATCATACATCAAGCCTGGCTGTAAAAATGGCAATTTTATAGTGTGTAAAAAAGAATGAAATGATTCAGGAAGATTGAAGGTCCTTTTATAGCAAATGTATATGCCTTTCGGAGCACAGCAGATTCCAAACAGATACATTACTGTCATCCATAAAACTACTTTGATAACTTATTTACTGTAACTTTGGGTGACATTGCCACAGATTAATGGTTTTGTAAAATCCATAGGTGCATCAGGTCATCTCACTGTTCTTGAAGGGATTTTTCTGTTGGATATGTGATGGTGATATGTAGTGAATTGCCATTGCAATTGTTTGATGTCCATTGTTTTGTCTACATATTGTTAGGACATAAAATGGATGGATGAACGACAGAATAATCTGGGCAATTTAAGGCAAATTTAATTAGAATATTTAATTTCTCGCATAAACTTTTTACCCCAAAACCTTGAAAGACAAGATTTAAGCGTAATGTAAATGTGACCAGTTTAAAAAAAAAAAAACACATAAAATTTAAAATGAAGATGGGAATAAGAACTTAAATGCTGTAATCTCCAAAGAGAACCAGCAATCAAAGTCTAATATCCTCGTATTGTACCAGATAATGAAACATTAAGCTGAAGATAATAAGATTTCTTTCCACTGGATAGTCTTCAGCATAGTTAAACCTACGAATGAACAGCTGAAGTGTTTTACATAAGCAAAAGGTTATATGTCAAGGATTCTGAAGGGTGAAGAAAAAAATCCAGCCCATTTACTACAAGGTAAGTAGAAGTCACTTATCACTCGTTCGCTTTTAAAATTGTGCCATAATTAAATTCCCTTTAAGACAGACAGCTTCACCATTTTATGCGCTGATGGGGGACTGAGGATGCAGTGGACATTTTTACTTGGCTTCCCTAAAGAAATGAAGCCTAAGTAATTGTGCTGTATGTATGTGTTCATCTATGCCTTTGTCTTCCCCAGTAAATTCAAAGATTTGCAAATTTGTATCAAACATGACAAAAGGCAGACATCTCAAAGCCAGTAAATTCCTAAAAACTTTCATAGCACTGGGAAAGTTGAGACGCATACTAACAGTCTCCCGCTGAAGGAACAGATACGGATAAGTCATCCTCATCAGCCTCCAAGAAGCCAACACTGGCACAAGAAGTCATAGGAAGCCAAGCTAAATTCATTCCACCGGCAATGGAGCTGCCAGCTCTTTAATGCACTGGTGAGGTGCAATAACACTGGTAAAATAATTAGTACCCTGTCTATGGTACTGGACTTCTGTGGTTATTCACCACAAGGGGTTTTTATCTTTAGAGATGCAAAGAGGGGATGAGTCCACTGTGCCTGCTATGCAGCAGGAAGAAGGAACTGAGCTCTACGCTCTAAATAGAAGCACAGAAGAGAAATGAGTATTTCAGCTGGGATGTTACAAAACGCTGTGGGGTTGAGACAAGCACGTCTCAGAGAAACACAGCTCCCTGCCTCCTAGAACTTCACTTGCAAACCCAAGACTTAATCATCTCAGTAAAAATGCAGCACTGCAGTTGCATACATGGCTCTTGTGGACCAGTTCAAATGTCCACGTGGTGAGTTTCTGCCTCAGGACCTGACAGGAGCAGACCCTTGCAGAAGAACATAGCAGAGGACACAAGCAAAGCATCCTACAATCTTCTGGCAATGGGCAGCACAGAGACTTGCATGCTACAGGTTACATGTTGTCCGCTGCATGTAACAGCTATTAACAGGTCTCTCTTCTGCCAGCGTCTTCCCTGCTCCGCCTTTTTGACGATGTTTGTTCACTTTTACAAAACCTGTATAGACATTTTGCCAATTTTCAAAAATGCCTTTGAAACAACCAATCACTAATTCTGTAACACCATGCTCTGTACAACAGCAGACTGCTGTACAGCAAGTGAAAAAAGAACAATCTTCCATACTATTTTCAAGGTGCATTAAATTGCTAACAAAATGCAATGAGCAGTGTTTTCCCAAGGAATAGTGTTGAATGGATGTTTTCTTTTACACTGTACTCCCTTAGCTATCACAAATATTCATAGCACATCTCTGCTCCATCCCACTTTACAATATCTCATCAGTATCTTTTTCCTTCAATACATTTTTTGCGTGAGCCTTTTTTGTAGGCAAACTGTGGAGAAGCAGGAGCCCAGTCATATATCCAACATCAAAGTCAGGGACAACAGGAGCTAGGAGGATTTTTATTTTTTAAAAGAAGATGGATGACGATTGCACAAGATGGGTGGGGACACATCATCCAAGTGCAGTTTGGAAGATGACCCCCTGACTGTAACACAGGATCATACAAGGAGCTGAATGGGACACTACAAATGCAGCACTGGATTGACAACATAAGTAACATTGTATCACAGACAAATAATATGCTATTTACATATTAGCATAAAATATTTTTTTTTCTTCTGCTAAACTTTTGGTTAAGTGGAGTCTCACAGAAGTACTATTCCTTAACACATCTGCAAAATTGCTGTAGAAAATGTGCACGGAGAACATGAATCAACACTCATCACTGAGCACCTTTCCAGCAAAGGCAAAGCCAGGCTCTCTTGGGAGCATATTTGGTCTTTGCAAAACAGTGAATATGTTAGTTTTTTTTTTTCTTCGCTTTCTAAAATAAACCACAGTAATGCACAAAGAAGGTGGCAGATGGTTGCTTCCTAATCTGCACATGAAATATCTTTCAGTTACAGAATTTGTTGCTTAATGTCTCAAAGTCCGTATTAATTATGCACACTAACAGAGGGGCAGTACTGCAAACGACTGGATCTGGTTGTGAGGCTGAGCAGTTTGCAGTGTGGAGTTTAATTGTTGTTCCTCATAAAGCAGGTGAAAAGCTTAGACAAAGAAATTTTGCCAGATGGCAGCTGATAACACAACATCTTGTGCTGCTTTTTCTGCTGCAAACTGCCAGAGGAAAAGCAGTCCACAAAGTCTCCCATGGGTTTGAGGATTTGGGATATTTTTTTTTCAAGCATAGGATACAATTCACGCTTGCTTTTGAGGTGACAACATGGTCTACTAGGTACTGTGTGAAACTTCCAGATAAGCTATAGGTGTTACTCGAATGCCATATAGGCTGTGTCCTGATCTTCTGCCAGGGTTAAAATCTCAATAGCTTAGTATCAATCACTGAACTGCAAGAAAATATATTTTTGATATACACATTAAGGAATCAGATTAATTACCCACCCACACCCTTGTGAAGCTGCAAGCCTGTAACAGAGAAACCAACTATTTTTTGATGCTAAAAGGAAGAAAAATACCACGGCAACTTCTCTGTGCTATTTAATCACATTTACTGAAATTTTATTAGGCGCTTTTGAAGTAAAATGGCAGGAAATAATCTATAAAAAATAATGGGCTTTTAAATACAAAGACCTTGAATGTGAGTATAAAAAGGAAACCAAATCTCTAATTTAGTGGAACCAGTATGATTAAAAATAATTACATTTGTAAAGTGAACATTTGGAGAAAAAATGATTAATGTGCTTAGTAATAACATCCATCTAATTTGTATAATGAGCATTTTCATTTAAAGCCATGTTTCCATTCAAAATATGAGGAGATTAAAAAGAAATAACTCAGAGTCGTTAGCATCATCACCCGTATTTACATCAGCATCCTGATTCTGAGCATGACATGGCTTAATGGCTCCGTTTGCCATTCAATCTTTACAAAAAACCAAAAGCGACAACTTCTAATTAAATTTTTTAATTTATAAACTCACATACATGCCATGAAACATTAATTGTGGCAAATCAAAAGAAATACTAGACATTTAAATACTGATTGCTCGCCATGTCAGCAAAAGCACAGAAGTTAGTAATCTATCTGGATATAAATTAATATTCATTAGAGCTCTATTAACTTTCCCTGATAACAACCTTGAAACATATTATTTTGCCTGTGTGTGGTTATAACTTTAGATTTTCACTTTATTTTTCACTCCATGCCAGACTGCCCCTTCTCTCTTTTTCTACAAAGTGCTTGGTCATTATTTTCACAGTAAATAGCGGATGATTCTGGATCATGAACCAAACACTACAGCTCTGAGTTAGACTCCTAATAGGTTTCAAAATGAGGAGGCATTTGATCCAAAGGAATGGAGATGATGTTACCTACAACATGTCCCCAAACCGCAACAGCATGACAGCTGCTCCCTCAGAGCCCAGCCTGCCCCCATGGCATGGCAAAATGATCCTCTCCCTCTCCAGGGCTCCATCCCTCAGGTGATGCAATGATTAATACCACCTCCACCTCATGCGCCTGCACCAAAGTCCCATCATCTCAGTCCTCTGCAAGCATCTCACACCAAAGGCAGTCATGACTCTGCCTCAAAGGTGGACAACAAAGCTGCTCCTGAAGTCTTTGGCATTTCACTGTCCTTGGCCCTCTTTCAGATTAGCAGGTTTCCACAAGCTTTCTGAGCAACCTGAAAACACCATACACCACCAAGATGCCTGCAATAAAATGGCATTTAAACGTCCACAGCGCCTAGAAAGCCCTCAGGACCCCACAGGTAGTTGGGAAAGAAGAGGTCACCCAGCTCAGACACTCCAGAGGGACTCAGAGTCTCCTTGCTTTCCTGTTGAATCCTGAGATGCACTGCACGCAGCACACGAGTCTCAGAGGTACAGCACCTGTGTTTCACCCCAGGGAGCTCATTCGTGGTTGATGCCCTCCCTGTACCCACATCTCACTTCTCTCCCTGCTGCAAGCAAACTAAGAAGTGTCTGAAGGAGTTTTCTAGGTAAGAATCCACTTAAATACACTGAAGTTTGCCCTTATGAGTTCTTAGTCCTGTTAGTTCCTGTGAGCTACTTGAGTGAATAATTGACAATATCCACAAATGCAAACTCCAAATTTATCCAAGTCTGATGGACAGGGAGGGCAGCTGATCCAGAGAACAGACACAGGTCAGCTCTAGCTGTAACTTTTGCATTCCTGCCTATTCTCTATAATCTAACTATTCCTACCAACGCATCTGCGTGATCTAGTTCATAGCATTTCAGTTCAAATTCAAGAGGTTTCACAGGAAAACTGAACCTGTGTTATACTACTTCTCCTATGCAGCAGTTAGAATAACTCCATTCCCCATGCACTCCCTAAAGGTTTTTGCACAAAATGTGTTTTCCATTCACTGGCTAAATGGATGGAGGGGAAAAGAAAACAGCTCACTTTCAATCCAAATCACTATAAGGCACCAAAAATGAGAAATTTCTTCCAAGTTCTCATTTTTCAAGGAGACTTCAACAGGAATTAAAAAAAAGAGAAAAGGTACTCCCCACAATCTTCCTCTAGGTGTGCCACATTCTATTTTCTGAATGTTTAGTAACACTTTCAAACTTATTAAACAAGACAAGGACATTTGAATTTCTCCTGTGTCTGTAGCCTTGTCTGTGCCAGAAAAGTTTAAGTGGTTTTTATGTTGGCTGACTGAGCTGGTTATAGCTGTCTGCACTCCTAACACTGAAAGACTGAATGCGTACAAGAGAGTTGCAAAAACATAATCTGATAGTTTATGTGTTAGATGCCCAAGGTCAAGGGTGCAAATCCTTTAGTCTGAGTGGCGCATCAATTGAAAATTAATGGGGCTGTTAAATGTTAAGAGGAGCTTTAGTCACGTTATTGTGCTCAGTACCGGGGCACAGGGGTGAGATTCTATGGAGGGCAAAGCAGATGATCTAATGTGTCCTCCTGGCCTTAAAATTTATGAAAATGAATAAAGCCTGAACTTAAACTCTCATTTTGTTGTAAAAGTGTCTTCTCCGGTTTGAATCAAGTTGTGCGGAAACGTTGCTGAACTTACCCGAAATAAGAAGCCCCAGTGCAATGATTTAACCATATCTTCCTAAAACAAACTCAATAAATTCCTCATGTAAGCAAATGAGTTAAATCTTTCCTTTAAACAGTTGCTTTTGCAGTTTGGGGTCTCTGCAGCAGAGAGCTGCCTGGCTGTATGACACCCAGTTTAACCAGTTGAGTGCTCTGGCAGATACGCTGGGGTACCCCCCACTGCAGCCCTGCAAGCTGTCACAGCCCTGGGGACATTGCACCTCCATCTTGCTTTCCATGGCATGGGGAAAAGTGTCAGGCGATCCTTGCTACAAGGATGTAACCCCTGGAAGAGACAGGAGGAGCAGCATCTCCAGCCACCACATGCCCCTGAGGCTCTGTAGGGTGGGGGGGACAGATCCACTGCTTCTGACAGCAGAACTGATGGGACAAGTGCCCTCCCCTGCCTGCCAGCCCATGCTCCTCCATCCAGAAGGCATTGCTTTTAACTTGGCCCATTTCTATGATCCTTTTGATAGCATAACCTGCAAGCAGCTCTCATGCCTCATCTGAGGAGCAACAGTTTGCCATGGCTGAGGTGGAAGAATTTCTTCCACCATCTCCACTGCCACAGAGAGGACATCCTTTACATACACTGCAAGATAGGCAGGGGTGCTTACCACCACAGTACCCAATAAGGTTTCTTCTCCTCTTCCCGCTACCCTTTCACAAGGAGAAAGGAAAAAAAAAAAA
>VXAL01017280.1:109320-124820 GCA_013399475.1 Chauna torquata
CCCCCCCGGAATTTAGCTGCTGGAGCTATTTTGCAAGTTCCCTTTAAGAAAAAAGGGTCAGCTGGGATAGAAACTAAACTGTCATTTCTAAAGCAAGACAACGAAGAAGCTGTCACGACCATTATTCAGCTAATCAGGGATAACGTCGACGACCTCATTCTGCCAGAAAGTATGCACAGCAGTGACCTCTTCCTTTATCAGGAGCAATGGAATACGACAGCACAGCCATTACTTCTGTGTAGATAAGAAGGTGTCTCCTGCCGCTCCCCTGAACAGTGATGCACGCCTGTAGCTTTTTCCAATGTCTCTCATTTCTCACATCTGGTGTACTTTAGTTCCGATATTAATAATTTATATGAATATCCTGGTGATAATCTGCAGGTGTCCCTCCCTAATGAGAATTAATGGCTGATGGTGGGGTACGGTGATAATCTGGGGAGTCCTGGCAACCCCGTTTAGTTAGGAAAGGACCGATGGTGAGCGTGGCCTCACTACTGCTTGGCTGGGAACCCCGCACACAAGGGAGTCAAACCGCCCTGCTGTGCAAACTCCTCAATTAATTGTTATTGGCTTAGAGCTTTATTACTCTAGTTCAGAGCCCCTGACCTGCATTTCCAAAGTGATTAATAGGTTCTTTAAGCCATTTTAATAAATTTGTGAGGACCACTCTAATTTTACAGACTTGTGACCTGCATAAGCCAGGCCGAAGATCAGTATCAAATGATCTCTGCATTGACCCTCTAATTCCTGAATGAGCACAAGCAGTTGCTTTAGAGAGATGTCATGGGAAGAGATGGATCATCCACCCCAACTTGAGGTTAGTTGTTCCTTCCCTGTTACACATTTCCATGTTATTGATAGACTTATTCTGGCCAACTTCATTTTACAGCCAATTATTTTCATGATGCTTTTTTTGTTGAGATTTTGAGTATCAAAAATCCCAACTGCAGTTCCCCTAACTCTGAAGTCTTTCTGTGGTTCTTCTTGGTGAGAAGCTGAGTGGCAAAGCCATCACATGAAATCAGTGAAGCCCAGAATTTGGGAAAATGAATCCAAAATTACCTTTTTTTTTTTTTTTTTAATTGGACAGGAAAACAACTGGAACGCAGAGAACCTGGAGGCATGTGTGAAGAATCCCTTCACAGTTTTCAAATTGAATTCCTTAATGCCATTCTCTTTAAAGTTTTTCCTGCCAAATGCTGTTTGCTTATGCCTTCAAACTGTCTGCATTAATGACAAGTAATTCTACTGCAAGGTATTTGCAGTTGTCTTGTCACTGCCAAAGACAGCAATTTTATAAAACGTGAGAGAAAGAAAGATGGAAAACTTGAGGAGTGAATTCACAAATTGAACCTCTATACTTGCTGCAAATGACCATGTGATATCTCAGGAGAAATGCTTTCAGCACATGGATTAGTAAAGCACCCCTGTGGGCCTATTATAATGGTTTGACACAGGCAGGTTTTTGCAGAGTGGATATTCAAACTACACCAGTAAGGTAGCTTGCAGTAAGCATAGCTGTGCCTTAAAATGCAGGTTTCTAAACAATTAATTCTTCTTGCTGCTCTCCTCCGAACCCTTCACAGTTCCCCAATACCCTTGGACACACCATTCATGTAATAGCTTCAATAATTCTCTATGTAGAAACAACACATTCTCTCAACCTCTGATTGCGCCCTACTGTCAGAAGACAGGTTCTTGCATTTGACTTCAGCAGCCCCCTGGGAACTCATGCTTCTCTGACAACTTCTCTTGAGAGGCTCAACTCCTCTGCTAAGACACCGTTTTCTGAGATACTCAACACTACCTAGTGAGTGTCAACTATAACGTGCATTCCCAGATACATGATCTTGTGTTAACTACGCTAAAGATTGCACATAGTTCAATGAAGCAATGGCACCATGTAGTCTCACTTGCTCTGTATAACTTTATTGTCCCTATTGCTGTTTTTCATTCTACCAATTTTATTTAATTTTATTTTCCCTCCAGCAAAGGCTGGACAGTTTCTTCCAGACCACAGGAACAGATAATGCAGAGTAATCGGTCCAAACAGATTCCTGGGGGACCCATCACATATGTAATCATTTTGTTGCTGACTCTCTGTTTACTAATGCTTTTGGGTAACTATCAATAAACATATTTGCAATTGGTTCAATAACAGAGATGTGACATGAATGAGATAAATATCAGCATTTTGCAGAAATCTACAGTCATGCTGATGTGAGGTATAATGATGTTCAAGCTCTCTGTCAAGGACAGACTTACTCTTCTTCTCAATGCTAAGAGCTCATTTCAGCCCAAACTCCAAAGCTCTCTGAAGTGGGAGAGCCAAGATCATGCCGTGCTGGACATGACCAAGCAAGCAACAGCTCAGCTTACTGTGCTTTGAACTGCAACCCTGTTCAAACCAACAGCGTTAACAGCACTGACAATCATAGGACTTCATATGCTTCCACGCCTGCACCCACAGACGCAGCTCCCTGGTGTGCTCCTGCCTTCCCCCAGCTCTGCCCTCTCTCCAGTGCCTACCACCCCAACTCGGGCAGCATACAGGCATTTGCCTTTGCTTCTACTTCTAAGAGGCCTTACAGACCACAGATGCTTACATTGCACATCTGCAGATCAGTTCAGGCCTTAACTATCCCAAAAAAGCATGCCCAGAGACAGGATGAACTGTCAGTCACTGGTGAAATGGAAGCTGCAGGTTCAGTTTCATCTACCTGTACTCTTGCTGACTGTTATATGAAATGTCTACTGAACAAGCTACACAAACGAAATTAAGCACTGCTTGAAAGTCCAGGTAGGAAACAGAAAAAACTAAGTCACTACAGACACCAAAATCAGTTTCTTTCACAGGAATTATAAAACCCTGCACCACTATGCAGTAACAACAGGTTGCCAATTACTCACATTTAAACATTCAGCAGGAACCAAGGATACCTATTTCACAAATCTAGAGGTAAAAAAACAGAATGGTGAATACATGGGCTGTGTGTGTTGCTAGCGCAATTTGCTTTGAGTGGTGGCTTAGATAGGTGTATTTATGGCAATTACAGCACCTGCTGACCTGAAAATCTGTGAATAGGCCGAACACCTGGACAATGCTTCTTTGGTTGTTGCACCATGGGTGCAACTTCTGTTTAGTCTGCTCTTTCTGGAAATTTGGGCTGGTTAAACAGATACAGGAGGTGCCAGGTTAGAGAGATGCACACACAGACCTGCCTGCCTGTGCACAGGCTGGCCCCACGCAGTGCAGAGATACCCCAGTTCAGCTGAAATGAGACAGATCTGGAACCAGAAGCTGAGCTTGTAAACTTCTGGGCTGAAGGAAGGACAGGCTTTTCAAGAGGAAATGAACTCTCTCTGTTGGGTACTGCAAAGTAGTGTATTGTACCCAGAGCTTTGGCAGGCTTTGCAACATGCTCTGTTGAGTATGCACATGCTCCAGATAGGCACAAATGCTCACCATGGAAAATCAAATGATAGATGGAGAGCTGGATGGACACACAGACAAGAAACCTGGCTGGAGGGTGAGTACGTCTTTGTATAGTGTACATTTATAGATCTAATGCTACTAATTTTATTGCAACCTTTAAAACTGAGAAGTTTCATAGTACTCTTAGAATACCAAGTATGTACCACCAAAAGCCATGTGGAGTAAATCCTACAGGAATGAATTAAAAATGCAGTTAATTTTCCCATGTTTTAGAGTGCAATTTTACTTGCCATACAGATTCCCATAGAGACTCGTTTGAGAGAACTAATGAAACATTAATGCCTGCAAAAGATTTTTAAGAGTGGTACTTTAGGAAATATTTGGCTTTGATAAAGGGTTTGACTGTGTGATAACCCCAGAGCCTGCAGTTATAGTACAATATTTATAAATGGAAGAGACATTTACAGCCTCATAAAAGCTTCTGTTTATTGTTATCAAATTGCAGCGTTGCACTGAAATATTAGTATGTAGGTTAACCTGTTTCTTGTAGCATTGGTATAAGAACAGATTAAGTAGCTGAACAGCCATAATGGGCAAAAAAACTAGCAAAAGCCAAATGGCAGCAATAACACGGGACAATGAAAGAAGATAGTCCAAACTGCTACCAAACCTGCAGCCTGCCTTTGGCTCTTGAGATATCCAGCTCAAGAGCACAAACAAGTCTGGAGTGGAAGCTGAGCAATGAACTGTCCTTGATGTCTTCAAAGATTTCCAACAATCAGACAAATATGGGCTAGGAATCCAGTGCTGTGGAAATGCAGCAAACACCATAGCAGAACAATGGAAGGAGGATGTGGCTCTGAAAACTTCTGTTTCTCCTGTTCCTCCTGATTAAGTAGCACATTTGACATAGATCAGCAGCCTCTGATGGTACAACTGCTGGTGAATTAGAAATAGTGTGATACTTTATTTTCCTCTCTGATGGATGTATACCCATGGCAGTCTCTGAA
The DNA here is from genome assembly GCA_013399475.1 of Chauna torquata. Taxonomy (NCBI): domain Eukaryota; kingdom Metazoa; phylum Chordata; class Aves; order Anseriformes; family Anhimidae; genus Chauna; species Chauna torquata. The sequence goes on from VXAL01017280.1 coordinate 113,767, forward strand.
CAAATGTATTTCAATTTAAAACATTATGAGTTCATAAAGGAATGCAGAATTGACACTGATGCTTTTATTGTCAAATCAGCTCAGCATATAACCTCTCTCCTTCAAGCAAAGTCTTGAGCAAATAGACCTTGCAATGTGATGTGAAGGTTAATGAGCATAGTTCTTGTCTGGATAAAACTGGCAGAAAAAAGCTACGGTGGCTGCTTCCTCCTTTGAGATCCCAAAAGTGGCTTCTGGAAGTTGTAGTTCCCGCAAGGAGCTTGGGGCACAACCAGGGCAAGGAACTACATCTTCCCTAAAGCACTATGGCTATGCTGACGACAGGCTGTGCTCTACAGCTCAGTTACATATATTTCAGCACAATGTCTCTTTGGATATATATATTCTTCAGGGGGCCCTGTCCAGAGCAGATGGAAAGGGCTGGAAGTACAGGTTACCAGAAGAATGCACACCTTAACCTCTTATTGAATTAGTTAGCGATGAAACTCTACAGCTCACTAAAATTTCAAATATTGAAAATGACCTGAAATAGACATTTCAGCTTTTCTAGTGCATTCTTTAGCAATTTAACAGGAATCATATTTTCTGCTGAAGTACCTTTCGGATACCAATTTCCTGGCTAGCTCTTTGAATTCCTAGTGAATTCCTAAGAAAGCACCCTTCCTAAATCCCATAACTATCTTGGAAAGCTTCATTTAGTTTTTTAATACCCATTGAGAATAAAAATCTGGTGCTCCATACTTCAATCATCTTTTTTGCTTCAACCTGTTAGGCACAACATCAGTGAGATGTGATAAAGATCCTCAAAGGCTTTTCAGTGCGTGCATCTCATACAAGGCCTTTAGTGGAGGCAGCAGACAGGCTGTTGAGTGCTTTGTGCTCCATGTTCAGCACTTTTTATTACAAGCGGCAGGGAGCCCTACAGACCAGAGGTGTGACACACTGCAGAATTACTCCTTATGGGTATGTATGTAAGGAGCTGAGCAAAGTAATTGTAGAAAATTGTATGCCTCAAACTCACATGCAATCTAACAGCAAGAAAATAATAAACTGGGAAGTCATTAAAAAAATATGATCTTAGTTGAATTAATTCACTTTTCTTTACAGAAGGACAAAGTTTCTAGGAACACTGTGAATACATGTGACTATATAAAGCTAAGTGTTGAGCTGAGTATTCCAAGGTGGCTTAAATCTAGACAAAACAGAAGGGCTTAATTGCTGGTCTTCATTTACCATAGAGAATACAGCAATCCTCAAGTCATGTCCATGCACAAATACAACTGGACCTGGTCAGGAAGCTGCTAATCTACAGGAACACCTCCACTGGCACACACCACCGGGTCCCACTGTGAATGTGGATGTTCAGAAGGATCTCTCAGATTTATAGGGCCACAGGAAATAAGGCTGGAAGAAAATCCAAGAAACTGTCTATCCTGCTTCCTTCCCATTTATCTTACAATCCTCCTTGACTATGAAATGTTTGTCACATCCTTGTCTTCATATTTAAGGCTTAGCATCTTTACTTCCCTTCCTTAGGAAACTAAAGACTTAATACAAGCCACTTAAGAGAAAGAGGCTTTCTTTAAGGAAAAAAAGGAAAAAGAAATCATGCAAGATCATTTTGACAACAGTAATGCAGATGCATAAATCTTAACTGCTTTTTCAATTTGTGTACTGCATCCCATCAGGTGTGTTACCTGCTGAAACAAGCATGATAGCTACACATTTAAAATTGATTCTTAATCTGAAGACCTTTGAGTTTTGAGACTATAAACTTGCACGTTCAAACTTTGTGACATTTATACCAAGGCACCAGGGTTGTTTGAATTTATTTTTCATTATCAGTTAAAAAAAAAAAAAGAGACTTCAATATATTATGTCATGATTAATATGAATGCAAGTCCCTGAAACAGAAGAAAAACAATAACACGATCTTACTCTGAAGTTTTAGCACTAAGCAAGTTTTTCATAATGGAAACATATCCTACCTTTTCTACAGCTTACTTCAGAATTTTAGGAAGATGGATATGAAACTTTTAATGTCCTTGTCCATTTAAAAGTTCCTTTGATCACCTCAAAAAAAAACAAAACAAAAACAGAAAACAAACAAACAAAAAAACCAACCAACCAACCAACCAACAAAATCACAAAAGGCGAGGTGCAAATTATTTTGTTTCCTAGTGGCCAAAACATTATACAGTAAAGGTTTTTCTAATGTCACACTGTTACTCCATTCTAATGCTGATTTGAAACTTTGCAACAAAGAAAAAACATGTAAAAATACACTTCCATCTGTAAGTACAATTTCCACGTAACATAGACCATGACCTAAATGCGCACACAGTGTGCCTGGAGATGCTTGCTTCCATTTCCAACTGCTAATTTGATGCTAGCTCACCTCTGTGTACCAAACAGCTATCATGGGAGCAGATACATCACCAGTTGTATTGACTCTTTTGCACTCTGTAGTTTCTCTCCCTTGGCAGCTCTGGGGTTGCCTTCCGAGCTGGAAAACAGTCATCTCCCCTGTATCATGCATAACCCATCCTTGCAAACTCCATCATGCAGGGGGCCCTGCTCCCACTGAGAGCATGAAAAGTGCGAACACACAGTTTTTGCACAAATCGTCTCAGCCTGCAGCCCAAAACTCACTGATTTCCCTCTCAAATCTAATCTTTTAGGCAGGCTATTTTCCTCCCTTTCCTGACATCTGCTATGTTGTAAAGCAACTTAGCCTACCTTCAGATTAGAAACTCTTTCCAGCAGGGATCATTTTGCTAGACAGAAGGATTTTACTCCCAGCACGTCTCTCTTTCCACGCACACGAGTGCATCTCCTTTTGCATCATGGCAGCATGTCCCTTCAACAAAAACAGGTTCCTTATATTTTCAGTTTAGGTTTTCTTTAAGGGGAGGAGGGATGAGATCCATGTATATCTCATGGCCTATTTTGCTCAAAAGACTGCTAGGTTTGTCAGAAATTACCTATTGTGTGCAATGGGACAGAGGGAGAACAGTTGTGGGATTGGGAGTGAGATATTGCTGCTGAATAAAAGGCCTGCAACTGAACAAAATATCCCTGTGGCCTGTTCCTGACGGAGGAGGAACTGCGGATGCAGGAGCTTATGAGCATTTCCAACAGGTTCATGAGAACAAGGGCCTCCAAAAAGTACCTGTGCAGACCACAGAAATCATCCCTGCTCTGGCATTTCTGGGCCAGGAAACAGCAGCGAGGGTGCTTGCTTCCCCCACGGGAAGAGGCCCTGCAGGCAGCTGTGGGATGGCTGCCTTAGCCTGGGTGACAGGAGCAGTGACACGCAGGGGTCACGCCTGGCAGGTAGCTCCATCACCGCTTCTGTTGGCAGCAATCGCTTCCACCAGCCTTGTGCCACATATGCAGGCCCCAGCAAACAGTACACACAGCACAGGGAAAGCTTTGCTAGCAGCACGGTGAGTTGAGGTCACACCTGGGCCTTGGACACAAAGAACGGAGATGAAAACATGATGGGACTGCAACAGGCTCCACCCCACAAGTTCCTCCAACAGGAGCCAGCAAACAATTACTGCAATTTACAGCAGCCAGCCCAAAACATAATTAATGTGCAGTTGCAGCCAGAAGACCATCTTAAGGGAGAACGTGGTCTACTTAGCTCACTTACCCATTGTAAAAGGGACTTTATTTTTAGGGATCACTGCTAATGGCAGACAGTTTCTTGGGGGCCATCAGGACTTAAGCAGATGTGGGAGCAGATGGCAAGACAATAATGCTTTTTGAGATGATTGACTAATACCTTTTGCCAAATGCCAGTAGTAATAAAGATATTTTGCCCATCTTAGATCAAATGACAAAGAATTTTCATCCCAAGAGGTTGCAAGAGTTGAGTTTTACTTTTCTTTGTACGTTTGTAAGCACCAAGAAACACCCATGAACTGCACTCAACAATGCTTTTGCCTTCTTTCCCTCCACTAAGAAATCGCAGTTCTCTATATATTTTGAAAAGGTAATACAAATGTTTAATCAGTTTTGTCATGTCTTGACTCTGTTGAAAGCAGGATGACATATATACCAAAGCAAGGGAGTAAAATCTGTCCAGCAGAAGGGAAAATTTATGGTTGCAATTTTGCAGAAGGGTCCCTATGATGCAGTAAACTGCAAGAATGAAGCATGAAGAGTTTATTAAAGCCATAACAATCCTGAGATGAGATTACAGCCTTTATACTCTGCCACGCTTAAAATTTGATAACGCATGTCTCCCACCCACCCCCCTTTCCCCTGCCAGCACTCCTTGAAAGGCAGAGAGGGGAAAAAATCCACAGCAGATTGATTCTGATTTCACATGTAGCATTCTCATTAATTTTCAAGGGATCAACTCATGCAGATCAAAGTGGCAGAAGACGCTGACATCAGCTTTCATATCTGAGAGCTTATCACTCCCTTATGATAAAATTGCAGGATTATCAAGGAGCGCATCTGCAAGTCTACAGCTACTGTAAAAAGCATTGTGACATATAAATGCACAATGTGACACCATTACTGTATCATCTTTACTGGAACACTTAGCAAAACATTTTCAGTGTCACCAAATGACAGTCATGCCTTTGATTGTATTTCTCAGTTTTGTAGCCTTGGAAATTGTAATTTAGGGGACAACACATTTTTTCTTCATCCTGGCTGTCCTCAGCTCTGCCATGACCATCTGCCATGGAAAACGTGCCATGGAAGATCTGGACCAGCAAGGCCAAGGAATCCTTTGCCTTTATCACACATGCTGATGGAGATAGCATCACTGTGACAGCAAGTAATCCCATAACGCCACCATTATAAATGCTTATTTTGTTATTCCAGTTTTTTAAACTTAGTTTTGCTCCTACACAAAAGGTCAGGAGTAAAGGGCATGGTGTTCTTTGGAGTTTAAACAAGCTATGTCCTTTTGTTGGCTTGTTTTGTTAGTGAGGGGGACGAGTAAGGGAAACTAGGTTTCCTTAGTCTTGCTCTTTCACACAGAGGGTTGATACAGTCCTAAGAGCTCTTAGGGCATTAAGTGAATGGAAAAACAATTTCCCAACAATGATAGAGCCTAACATCCCTGGTACTTGGCCTTTGTCAAAAGAGAGAGGTTGCAAATTCTGTTATGCAGTGATAGTGCAGGTACATTCCCTACTACTCTTCCCTCCACTATGTCCCACCATTCAGCAATGCAAGCTTAGCAATGAGTTCGCGACAGCAATACAGGGCTATCTGATAAAGCTTGGACATTTAGCTAGATATCTCACTAGAAGCCTGCTTGGTTGTATTGCTCTGAGTAAGCTTTGGTGAAAACAAAGCTGCAACATTTCTAAGACCCTTTTCTCCCCACTCTGGGAATAATACAGGAGGGCAGATCCTTTCTCAGTAATCCTCATGTCATCAAAATGTATCCTACCCAAAGACAAAAAGTGCTTACAGATTGCAAAGATTGGAGAAGTAAGGGGAGAAAGCACTCTTGTAGCATACCTCATGTAGGTTTGTTTCTCATGAACCACACGGGAAAAAAGGCTATGTTTTTGTCTACCATAAACCCAAGTCACTACAGAAATCTTCAGTCAGAAATATTATATGAAGAGTAAACTGCAAAAAGCAATTACTCTAAGACATCAGGCTGTTCTGAAGCTGTTAACGCACAGTCCACGCACTCAAAAAGTACTTCATGAGAGGCCCAGTTCTAGTCTTGGTCATGCCAGTCCTTGAAGCCTACCAACACATCTGCTTCTGCACAGCTGCATCACAAAGCAGTTCATCACTACTCTGTCTTCGTGCTTTTCTGATTATCTTTGATCTGAGAGAGTGCAGAAGAGAGTTACTGGGAGGGGTCAGGATGTAAATCACCTGCCTCATGGTGAGAAGCTTAGGACATTTCATTGGGTTTATCCAAGACAAAGTTACAGCAAAGGTGTGATTCACAAAGGCAAGAGGTTTGCAAGAGAAGCAAACTGGAATTAAGAGTCATGTCCTCAGGGACAGGGCAGACTTCGCTTGCGAATGAAGGCCATATGCCACTCCAAACAATACAGCCTGGGATAAATTACATACCAGAAATAATAAAATCACACTCACTGTCGCAGTAGTCCATCCTGACATTAAAATGACCTGTCACTTTGTGTGTATGTCTCATCAAGCTCACTGTACAGAAACTACTTGGGTTGCTGATCATAGTGTGCCCATGAAGGCTCAGAGCTCACCACAGGCTGCAGAACACACTCAAAGGCAGGCAGATGCCCTGGATGCCAGCCCAGGCTGAACTCCATAGCTGTTGGCTGTACTGCCTAAACTAGCTTTGAAATCGCCCATTCACCATATCTACCCCAGATATCATAAGACATCGCTTACATGAGTAACAAAAATGAGCCCTTTCCAAGGAAAGGGACTATACCTAGCAATAAGAAACAAACAGAAAGCCCAGCTGGTTGATTAATGGGAATAGCCATTTGGTTTGTGAACAGAAATAGTAATTGGCCACTCAGAAAAAAAAAAAAAAACCAGCAAGGAGTGCTATACTAGGAAAACGAACAAGAATTGCATAAAACACCTTTTTGGAAGGTCATGGACTATCTCCTTTGTATACGGTGAGCGGTCACGACCACGGAAGCACTGAGTAATGGATACCTCTTTTTTCATATTTAAAGAAAGAGCCTGTGATACAAAACCAATATGAAGACTACTTAAACATGTTCTAGACAGAACTCAGACTGAGGACATAATAAAGAAATACCACCCAGTAAAAGTAATAATGCATCCTGTCAGTACTTGTAACAGTCCAAAAGCAATTTCTCCACTAGAACTGGTAAGAAAATACTTTTGTTCAGTGGGATCTTCTGACATTTTGAAATGCATGTGTATTGTAAAATAAAACAAGAGTTGAGATTTCTCATGAAATACCAAAAGGCTGTGTTTTGATAATGTTGAACCATTTTGTTTAAAGAGAGAATAGGATGTCTTAAATCAACATTGAAGCAATATGAAAGAGAATATAGAGCATTTTAGCATAAAATGAATGTTAGAGTACAAAAGCCTCAATGGAATTAAATGAAATTGCATGACAATTAAATGTTTTAACTCATTGAGACAGGCAATTCAGCATTACATAAGTGACATGTGCAAGCTATTTGCTTCCACACCTTTCCATTGAAAATGGCATCAAAATGTAAATGTGCCCATGAAATTTGTTTCATTGAAACTGCACTGTTCCAGTTGAAAACCTTGTTTTGCCACATTTTTCTTTGTTCTTATTTTTACTTACAGAATATGGGAGTCAGCTGCAGAAAAAGGCTACAATTCTCTGTTCATGGGTAAGTAAACTGGCTATGATGCTGAAGACACCACTTGAAATTTTATTATCTAGACCACCCCAAGTCTCTTTTAGCCATCAGAAGGTTATCATTTAAACCACTAAATGGATGTGATTAAAGGTCAAGCTTTTAAAGGAGTGCACGTTTTAATGCTACCAGTAGTGAGCCTGTTGAGTTAATATCCATATTAGATGACTGAGTCAAGTATTCCTGTCTATTAATGTTTATAGCTAAGCAACTGAGTGAAGATATTTGGCACCTACACTGTGCCCTACTTTTGCACACACCCTACAACCACGAGGTGGTAAATAGCATGACTTCCAATCTACAGACGAAAAAACAAGGTGTGGGGGCCTTGCTGCCACATGCTTGCCCAACATGACTCTGCATCAGTAATGATGCTGGTAACTTGACTCTTATCAGTCCTGGCAGTTGCCCCTTCCGAAACACAAGCTCTTAGCCAACGTGCAGCCCTGATCTAGATGGTAAAAAGGAGCTTTGGTATCTCCAAGCATGTTTTATGGAGAAGGGGTAGGAAAGAGGGGATGCATGGCTCATGGTCTCTGACTCCAGGAGAAAAAAGGGCTGTCAAGACAGCAGACAGAAACTTGATTTCCAATGCTGATCACTATTTTCAGATGTTTTTATACCGAGTTTTCACTCCCAAAAGTAGTTTGTTTTTAAAGTCATTAATAATATCTGAATATTTGGTTCTGGCAAAGAGTTTTCTGATATGAGTAAAAGAGGCTCATTCTGACAGTCATGAAAGGGACCCTGAATCAGAGATTTCAAACTCTATGTTGCAACTTTTTGCCTTATGGGTAACTCTTTCCTATTCTTTCTCATCTCCTTTCCTGTTCAGTTTATTTGTATAAGATCTTTCAGGATTAAAATTGGTTTAAAGACTAAAGAACCTTTCTATTTTTTCCGTGTGTGAGATTTTTCAATATAAGATGTTTGGTGACCTTAATTACTCTTGACAGAATTTGTTATACATATCTCTTGAGATAATTCAGTTACATTGTGTTAGGTGCTCTGTCTTAGTACTGTTCCTTATAATTACTTCTGAAATCATAAATCTCTTGTAAACTTGACTTTTGTTTTCATTTCATTGCCTGCTTGAAAGCCATTCACACTGAAATGATCTCATCAGTCTTTGCAAATTGAGAAAGAAAACACTGTTAAATGTATATTTCATCATCTTGACCAAACCCATGTACTTCTAAAAGAGATTCCATAATTTTATCTTTTTTCTTCGCAGAAGTGCCCTGTGAGCACCTATGTTCTGGCGCAATACCAGAACTGCTACCAATTTACATGGATTTTCAAACCATAATTATGATATGGCCCTAAAGTGTTTTCCTTGGGATCCAGTGCAAATATACTACACCACAATTCTAGTAAACTCTGTGAACAAGATGGCATAGCAGCCTCAGAGGCACAAACACAGAATTACTCTACCCCCTTGAAAAGTATGTGGAGGTGTCACTCTGTCCTGGCTGATCACTCCTTCACCCCCTCTTAATTCGGAAGCCACATGGCTGTGCAGCCTTTCCCTATGACAGCCCCCTTCTCTTTGGACTGATTCCAAAGGATGGGGAAATCAAAACAACAGCTTGATTCCCATCCAACTGCTACAGAGACCCACCTTCACTCCTAGCAGCCAGTTGGCACATAGTGTTGCATCCTGAAATGATGCTCCATGAAGGACAGTGACGGATGTATCACTTCTCTTACCAGCACACACATAAAACGATACAGACTACGTCATATGTCCACACACATCAAAAAGGCAGATCAAATTCAAAATGAATGCTGCTTAAAGTCCTCCATTTTTCTTGGCCTAGAACTGCACATGGATCTGTTCTGAAGATTGCTGGAACATGAGCTGGGACCAAACCAAGTCTACCTGAGATGCAGCTGACCTGACTCCCTAAAGAGGCACATACATCAGGCATATAAATGAGCCTGCCCATTTTCCAGACCCAAAGCTAGCCACTGCAATCTGTGCTGTATTTGCAGGCAAGTGTTACATCATGAAATAAAAGAAAAAAAAATCATTTGCTGCCTTTGATAATTTGGTCTTTATTTTTTTCTACTTAAACATTCCTTTGTGGCATCTGACCTCTACACTGACCCCAGAAGATACTGCCAGGAAATGCTGCCTTCAGAGCCTGCATAGTGGGACTGGCAGCAATGAACTGATCTCCTACAAGAGAAGGGCTATTGTGTGGCCACTGACAAGGGCTGCCTTTGGACATGCACAGTAAAGATAGAGGAAAGGATTACTTTCATGGTGACTTGACATCAGCCAATACAGCAAACAGACCAGCAAGTGATAGTGCAGAGCTGCTCCACCTCCCCTTTTCATCTATGTTTGCATTTATAGCCCTAGTGGTATCACAGCTCTGATGCAGAATAAAGCAGTATATGGAATCTCTTGCGGAGAGAGCCAGGAGACCACGATATACCTCCAGAGCCATCTGTCAGTGTATATACAAAATCTCAGACCTTTCATTATCCACGCAAGTCTGCTGTTTGTCTTATTCAAACTTACAAGCATATACTATAAGCCCACCGTATTTCACACCCCAAATGCATACGTGCGCTCACTCATTCACTCCAGTCTGGTAGGGAGCCCTTGAGTGTACTGTCACAATCTTGCTTTTTCCAGGTAATTCACATCTAAGCAGCTGCTGCTGCAAGAAGTAGATCTCAACTAGAAATAGTACAGTTCTGCAGTAACTCCTGCTTCATTGACACCGAGGAAAATCCTGAGCAGAAACTGAGCCCAGTTAAAACTTCAAATATTGATGCAACACAAGACAGCATACAAAACAGTCACACAGGAAAGTGGCCAGAGAATTCGCATGTGCTTGCAGTTCCTTCTCAGGCAAGCTCTACCCAACTGTTCTCACTGGCATGAATTGGGAACGACCTTATGCGCCAGAGCACACAGCAGGCTCTCACTGTTCCAGGGAATACTTAATGACTCATTCCAAGTGGAATAGCTGTAATTAGAGGGGTGAGAGAAAAAGCAACTCAGTCTAAAAGTTGGTAGGTCAAGTGCTCAGCTGGGATGCCATGAACACAGCCTGACTCACAGCTGGGACATGGATGATGTTTCCTAGATCCCCTAATACCCAAATCCTGACCACAAAGAGTACAGTAGTTCTAGTCAGATGTCAGTGCACACATGCAGACATGCACATACTTGTGATCCTTTTTTTCTTGTTTTCACTTTTTTATCCCACCATGAAGTAAATGCACACTCTTCAACTTGATTTCCTCCTCCCCAGCAGAATCCTACATCAATGGTGCCATCCCTTCCATTTTGTTGCAAGTAACCATCCACAGATCACGTCTCAGTTAGTGAACAGGTTTATGTATTAAGGCTTTAACTCATGACAACATCTCTATTTGGGAAAGTGCTCAAGTAGGTGTGTAAATCCACTGCTCCATTGTGGCTCAGTTACAACGTGTTTATCAGTGTCTTCTTCAGGAGTCTGCCTTAAATATTTCTCCCTGGAGTGGACATCTGTAAAGTGGAAGGTTGCTAGTCAAGTGGTCACCTGCCAGGGACATACGGAGATACACATACTACTTCTCATTACTTTAATCATGTAAATGGCTGAAGTGAGTTTATTTTGGGCTCTTGAGACAAAGATAAACATTGAATAGGAGAGAGAATTGCATGGGTATCTTCCCTTGTTCTAACAATACAGAAAA
>VXAL01017281.1:0-106949 GCA_013399475.1 Chauna torquata
AGTCCAGGGTAGTGAGCCTGCTGCACGCCTTCCTTGTCGCCCTAAGGTTCTTGAACTCCACCATCTTATGGTCACTGCAGCCAGGGCTGTCCTTAAGCCTCACATTCCCCACCAGCCCCTCCCTGTTGGTAAGAACGAGGTCCAGCACAGCACCTCTTCTTGTTGGCTCCTCTGTCACTTGGAGAAGGAAGTTATCATCAACACGCTCCAGACTCCATATGCCTTATTGCTATTTATCACTGCTGACTGACAATGAAATTTTTGTCTAGGCATATTTTCTTTAAGATTAACATGATAATTATGTTTAAATAAAACACATTTCAAGTTTTGGATTGATATCCACCTTCTCTTGACAGGAAATGAAATAATGAACAGAGCTTTGGAGGGGTGAGAAGGGACAGCTCAGGACACAGGGATTGAGTTTGTCTCCGTTATGGGGCACTTCTCTCCCAAATTAATGCAGTAATTGTTAAACTGCAACCATGTTCTTTTTGAACCAGGGAAGCTCTTAAGCTTTGTTGCTTGCATCTCCTGGGTATCAGAGCACTGGCTGTTGGGCTAGACAGAAACAAATCATTCCTCAATTTGACTGGGAACAGTGTTTTGCATCTTGTGTAGAAGCCATTTTTTAAAATCTTGTTCTGCTGTTTCTTCCGGTGTTTATGCAGATATTCTCATTCATGCTTCAATCTTAATCATACCTGTTTTAGCATTTCTGTTGCAAGTCAATCTTAATCATACCTGTTTTAGTATTTATGCTGCAAGTATCTACAAAACTTTTTACTTTTTACTGTGCCAGTGTGCTGTTCTGGTCTCTGTAAACTGTGATTAGACCCACTCCTGAAGGAAATGTTGGAGTTTTTCTTGCAGCCAGGCTCGGCTCTGGTGGACAGGTTCTGCTGTTAGGCTGGGTCCTCAGCCATCCTGTGCTTCTGGTGGAGGCTTGTCCTTGGGGAAGCTCCCATGACTGCAGACTTTGCTGCCTACTTTGCAGCAGTAAGGTTGTAAGCAAAGGATGGTGTTGCCTTTCCAAACGCTAACAACATAAAAAATGCAAAATAGAAAAACTCTTGGTGCCTGTTACCAGGTGGAGTGACCAATGTGTGCCTTGCAGTGTGTTTATGCTTGGGAATTATGAAAGCACGATTTATTAAAAATCCTGGTGCTAGCCGCCTGTTATTACTGTGGGCATAATGGAATAAATATTTCTGTCTGATTCACCTCTTGGATTTAGCAAGAAGCCCAGGTGTGAGAAGTGTTGAGGCACTAGTGCAGAACTGCCACAGTCCCAGGCCTCATTTTGGATGTGAACCTTTGCAAGTGACTTCTTCCACTTGGCAGGTGCTTTTCCAGCTGGCCCTGCTGAACTGGAATGAAAGAAAGTGTTTTAAAGCTTGAGATATTGCAAATTAGTGGAGGATGGCCAAGCTCTGGTGTGCAGTCACTGAAGCACAAGGAGAAATCTGCTAATTAGGCAAGAGCTCATCTCACATTGCCAATTTGCTACAGACCTCTGAGATTACACCATGTCTAAAAGGCACAGGGCAACCCCATCTTGCAGGCTTGAAATCAGCAGGGCTCTCATGTACTCTTGCTGAGGCAGGAGTTTCCTTTTTTTTTTTTTTTTTTTTAATTTAAACCTAATCCTGCAGTACTTGCCTAAAACTTGTTCCACTTTCTGTGCAGGGACAGCAGCAGAGCTACTGTTGCAACCCCTGCCCAAAACTAATCTCAGCCTGGCTATGACGTTGCCCTAGAACGTACTTGTGGCAATTTGATTTCCACTTGAGCCTGTGGTTTAGTGACAGTTAGATAAAACATGATCATATGGAGCAAGCATGTTCCCTGTGTGCAATAAGCAAAAGTATTTCCAATCCAGTATTGACAGATAGCGGCACAACACAAGAAACAACAGTTATGTGTAGAGAGACCCCAGGCAAGCTGGGTCTAGACTGACCCATGTGTTGGTGCCTGGTGTGTCAAAGCACGTACTGGGGTCCTGCCTGAACACACAGACCAGCAGCATCTACAGGTATTGGAATGTGGATGCAGTGAGGTGTGGACATGGGATGAGCAGGAGCTGTGGACAGTAACCATTTTCCTGAATAAAGAGTAATTTGTGCATGCTATGAGCTTGGTCTGTTCAAATTAGTCACAATTGCAAAAGCATCTTTTCCAGCCAGAGGAGTCCTAGCCTATGTAGTCATTTATTGTGCAGAATTTGTTCCAGATCTTTGATTGTTCTTGTCATTGGGGCTTTGCTTTTGCTTTTCCAGGGACAGAGATTTTTTTCCCCTCTGCTACTCTACATCTGAGGATTGAACTGAAGAGAATTTCTTCTGGATGTTTGCAGTGTTTCAGGCAGCTGCAGCAGGCATGTCTTGTTTATCTACCAGATGTAGGTTGTGCAAGCCACCCGTGGTCCATTCCTCCAGATTCACAGCAGCAGAACAGTCAGCCCTTCACACAGTTCTAGCTGTCAGCAGTCAGATAGACACTAATCAGTTCTGCCACAGGTGGGTGCCTCTCCCATGATGGGAAGATGATAAAGCTCTTTTTGTCATCCCTGTGAGATCAGATGATACTGGAGAATGGACTCTTGACCTCTTCCCTTGACTTGACAGTCCTGGGACATTTCAAGAATTGATTCTTCTATGTAGCTGAAGTATCTCACAGCTCTGCTTCTTGAGAGCTTGAATGAGATTGTGCAGAGATACCCAGGTGCCAGCAGGTAATAGGGCTGAGGGAATTTGGGGTAATGGAAATATGTGATGGGAAGGATGTGGTTATGTAATGGTGAAGAAGCAGCTGCTTCATAGGACAGAGGAGGAACAAAACTAAATGGAGCACACCGGAATACCATGTTGAGTGGTTGGGGTCAGTGACTCTAAGGTCATTTCAGAAAGAGATTTTAATTGTCTTTCTGCTGCGGACTGGCCTGTACTTGTTGTGTTGCTGCTTTCTCAGTGCTGTTGACCAAGTGGTATTAATCTTAGCCCTTTTGGAGCCCGTGAGCATTTTGTTGACAGAAATAGTGATCAGGAAAGAATTGCCAGCTATGTCTGCAGGGGTTGAATATTTACTTGGAGACTGGAAGAAGAGAGCCAAAGTGCCCAACTTAACTGCAAAGTAGCTGTGTTCTTTTGGGTCTGTTAAAATAGAAGTGTAATGCAATCAAAATGCAGAGACAGTAAATACAGTTAGTGGTATGATTGGTGACACTGTTTTAATTTCCACATGTTGTAAAGGAGAGACTTACAATTTGGTGGCAGGTAGCCTTAAGTCAGAAACGATGCTGTGAAAATAAGCTCACCTGTACCTATGTGTGAACTGTTTGAAGTATCCCAGTTTGTACATACTCAGGAGAAATTTAGAGAGCATCCTGGCGCCATTCACTGCAGATTCTATCCATGCTGAACAGGTCTCACTGGGGGCTGCAGAATTTCCTCACCTCTAGGTTGAGCACCAAACCAGGAAGGGAGTATGAGGCCTTCTCACCTAACTTAACAACCTGAAGGAAGTACCCAAAGTAAAAAAATAGTTTCCATCTGTTCTTTCTAGAGCTAGTGGTTCCTCTAAGACAGAAATCGCCCTCTGGAAGAGCAGCATCTTTGCTGCTAGTAACTACAGAAGACACTTTGATAGTACAGCCTTCAAATTGAGAAGACACAGTTATGGTGGAAGTTAAGCGGGATGAACCCAGGCATTTCTCGAGCTCTCAGTGCTGATGTTTAGGTGTGATAGGAGATACAAGAGGGAGAAAGAAGTATTGATGAGACTGGAGGGAAGCCATAAGGACATTAGGTCGCGGCAAGGGGCAGAAAGGACGGAGAACAAAATTTACTTTCTAGTAATGTATTGGAAAGAGTGCTGCATTTTTGAGTTTTTTTGCAGGTTTGAGAAACAGGTTTAAGACTCTCTGAGCAACTGAGAGAAAGGATCACTGGTCTAATAGTGGTGAAAAACTACCTGGTTTCCTGCCCTTGCATGATGGTTTTTTTTTTATTATTTTTCTCCAGTGATAGAGAGGAAATCAGTGTCTGCACTGTGAATTTTATTTCACTTGTCAGCAACCTTGAAACCTTTGCCATGACTGTGATATCTGACAGCACCTGACTATGCATCAGTAGAAGATTTAGCAATGATAGAAGGGATTAATTGTAGGACAATACAGGAGCTCTTGTAATTTCTAGCTGTTCGTTACATGATTTTTTGGGACTTTGGTTCCATGGAGGCCACACTAGTCCGTGATGCCTTTAAGATCTTTGAATCTTTATGGACAGATATGGAATATTTTGTCCATGAAGTCAAAAGTTTTAATGCTGAGATGAAATTCACATTTTTGAGTGAATGACATTTTGTCTCCAGCAGATGGTGATAAAATACCAGGATTTGGCCTATCGAATACCAGCTGTTCGTGAAGTTGAGACTGGCTGTTATTGTGTCTCAGGGAAAAACTGCTCAGTTCAAATAGTTTGAACCACAATTGGGATGAAGTAGTTTGTAAATGCATTAATGAGATGTAATTAACTGGCAACCAGTGAACTTGACTCTCAAGATCAAAACTGGTGATAAGGCAGATAAACTATAGTGCTAGACCCTTGCAAATGTTACCGAAGCTCCAGCCACCTTTCTGCAACTAATCCCAAGAAGTTTGAGTCCCCTTCTTGCCACACACAGGCACAGAAATGTATGCGTCATTCCCACCCCACCCCCTGAGATCTGAGTTGCAAGCAAACCACCCTCTTCCTGGAGTGCTGTCCCAGTGCTTAACTCCCCATCTGCATTTAGAATTTAAAATCAACTTCACAGCAAAATTCTTTTTTGTAGATCACTGTATAAGGATTGTTTTTTGAAGACAGCTCTATTTGGTTATGTAAAATCCTCTAAGCTACACAACCCCATTTGAGACCTATACTGTCTGAGTGTCTCTCCAAGCATGGCTGTTTCTTAAATAATTCAGGCTAAGTCTGGCTTTACCGAAGTTATTAACATAAGTTCTATTTCATCTGAAGTTGCACTGCTTCCTTCCTATATACATGAATAAAAAGAAACTAGCATACAGCTGCTTGAGGAAAAAGTTTGAATTCATTTATAGTGTAAGCAAGACGCGTTCTCTGGACTTATTTGATGGGTAACAACCAAAGGTATTGTCCAAACACTTTTTGAAGTCCAGCTGTGCTGGCTCCACCACAATGTCTGTGTCTTCTGCCGAGACTTAGACGTTCATCACTCCTCCTGTTAAAGATTTTTGCTTCTTCAGTTTACCTGCTAAGTGTTCCCCAAGCTGTTCTGGGCAAAATAAACCGGATTAGCGTAAACAGATTAAATACTACATGTCTGTTAACTGGGCACATTGTGAATGAAACGTCAGTTGTTAAAAGGAATGCCAGACAACATGGCACTGCAGCTTAAGGTACTGCTCTTCTGTCAGTTGTTGATCCACAGCCTGTACCAAGGTTCCTCACCCATAGTTCTTGTTTGCACTGTCCTGCCATCTACAGCTATTTGTATGCAGTTACTTAACTTCTGATCAAGGCAAGGCCATGACCCTCCTGTGATAGGACTATTCACAAGAGTCAGCCTATTTTAGATGCCTGAGATCCTCAGATATGTAAGAGATGGGCACAGCATGGCTCTTTCTTATTGGAGAAGGCTGCTTCTTTAGAAGCAGGGTTTTTCTGCCTTGTGTGCTGTTGGTGTTGCTTTTCAGCGGGCAGAATTGCCCTGTTTTTCTTGCTGGTCTGAATAAGAAATTCTACACCAGGATGACTGTATTCACTGTTGAAGCTGGGGGAAGGTGGGAGGGATGTGCAACTTCTTGAAGGTGAGGTGGGATTCTTGAGGGTTTGTTCCCAGGACTGCAGGTGGTTGACCTAGCCTGTCTTGGCCCATTACAGCTTGACATGGAGACACTGTAGCTGACCATTTCTGAACTCGTTCTGTCCCAGCTGAGAAGGTAACCCCCTTTTTTTTTTTTTTCACTTTACAGCATCCAGTTGGGTAGACTATGACAGCCATTCTCTGCGGACACGTCAGCTCTTTGGCTTGCTGTGTATGGAATGGACTAACTCTTGTCAATGTGCAGTTAGTAGTTAATGTCATGGGTTCTTAATTCCTGCTACGAGAAATTGTGGTAACTCTTCATCATACCTGACTCTTTTGGTTCCCCAGACAGAGTGGAGAACTTCTCTGCATGGTCTTTTGGCTGTGCTTTGAATCCTCAGTTTTGCAGGCATTTCCCCTGCAACTGATTTCTGGCTTCACTCATGACTGCAGACGGCTGCTGTCTTGATGGAGCTAACCTGGATGTCCAGGAGCTCCAGCTGCATTTCAAAACTGATTGAGTACTTTTTGTTCAGTTTCATCTCACTAGATGCAGTGTGAGTGAGTTCAGTGTCAGCATGAGCCAGGGTGCACCTGGATTCAGGATCTGAGCTTGTTGTTCTTGCATGCTGGAATACCTCCTTGAAGGGCAGGCATAACTAAAAGAAGCACTTTCATTATCGTGCTAGTAAGTCGACATTACACAGTACATGTACTGCTATGTTTGCACGTAGAAATGAGGAATGAGGGGCTGAATGCAAGGCCTTTGTGTATGAGCAGCTGGTGAGAAGCAGATGGTACTTTTAAGAACTTTCAGTGGGATTCCTCCATGTAGAGGAATCAACATCTGACCTGGATACTCTGGGCCATCTGAAGCTGGATTGGTTGTTGTGTGGGTTATACTGTCTGATAAGATAAATGTAAAGGAAGACAAAGTGATTAGTGGTGTAGGGGTTCATTTTAAAACCTCCTAAAAAAGAAAAACTAAAAAACAAACCAAGCATTTTGTTCAACCTGAAAGACTTCGTTTTTTTCTTGGGTAGCTGCTTAAGACTTTTCAGTAAAAAGTATGGAATAAAACCTTGTAGCCCTTCCTTGTGTAAGCAGTACAACGAAGTTCCATCAGAGTTACATGATTTGCATGTTTAAAAAATTGATTTATAATAACTAGTCCCTGAATATGTGTTGGGTGTACATGGCAAGGTTATGGGAGCGGGGGGGCTGCAGGGGTGGTCTCTGTGAGCAGAGCCCGGGAGCTGCCCCATGTCAGAGAAGAGCCAGCTCCAGCCGGCTCCAAAAGGGACCCGCTGCTGGCCAGAGCTGAGCCCGTGAGCGACGCTGGTTGTGCCTCTGGGAGAGCAGGGTGAAGAAAGGGAAAACCTGCTGTGCAACAGCAGCTGGGAGAGAGGGGTGAGAGGTGAGAGAGAAGCAGCCCTGCAGACACCAGGGTCAGTGCAGAAGGAGGGGGAGGAGGTGCTCCAGGCGCCGCAGCAGAAGTTCCCCTGCGGCCCGTGGAGAGGCCCATGGTGGAGCAGGGTGTCCCCCTGCAGCCCGTGGGGTCCCACATGGAGCAGATCTCCACGCTGCAGCCCGTGGAGGAGCCCACGGTGGAGCAGGTGGATGTGGCCTGAAGGAGGCTGCAGCCCATGGAGAGCCCCCCAGGAGCAGGCTCCGGGCCGGAGCTGCAGCCTGTGG
Organism: Chauna torquata; assembly: GCA_013399475.1. Lineage (NCBI taxonomy): Eukaryota > Metazoa > Chordata > Aves > Anseriformes > Anhimidae > Chauna > Chauna torquata. The sequence continues at coordinate 7,522 of VXAL01017281.1, forward strand.
AGAGGAGCCCACACAGGAACAGGAGGTCTGGTGGGAGCTGCCACCTGTGGGGGACCCGTGCTGGAGCAGTTTGCTCCTGAAGGATGGACCCCGTGGTACGGACCCATAGGGGAGCAGTTCCTGAAGAGCTGCAGCCTGTGGGAAGCCCACGCAGGATCAGCTCGGGAAGGACGGCATCCCGTGGGAGGGACCCCACGTTGGAGCAGGGGCAGAGTGACCACGAAGGAGCGGCAGAGACGCAGCGATACGGGCTGACCGCAGCCCCCATTCCCCGTTCCCCTGCACTGCTCGGGGGGAGGTAGGAGAGGGTGGGTGGGGGGAAGTGGTTTTAGTTTGCTTTTAGTTCTCACTGCTCTAGTCTGTTAGCAATTGGCAATAAATTATATTAATCTCCCTAAGCTGAGTATGTTTTGCCCATCAGGGTAATTGGTGAGAGATTTCCCTGTCCTTATCTCAACCATTGAGCCCTTTTCCATCGTATTTTCTCCCCCTCTTCCTTTGAGGAGGTGGAGTGAGGGAGCGGTTGTGGTGGAGTTTAGCTGCCCATCAGGGTGAAACCACCACAGCATGTCTGCCAAATAAGAATATTCATTAAGAATGCTGCAGCCTTGGTTTCCAGGATTTGGAAAAACACATTGTGATACAGGGCCAATCCTGAGATGTGTTGAGTTCCCTCATTTCCTGGTAAGATCGAAGGCTGTGATGGTACCTAGCAACTGTTGGATGGAAGTTCAGAAAATCATTGAAAAAATAAATCCTTCTTCCTTTGGGGTACATTAGCTCCATTGCAGTCAGGCCAAGCTGTAAGTGGCTGCTAGCAACCAGCACACCAAGTGGATGGTGTGTTAGCAACATGAACAGACTAATGCTTCCTGCCCAGTGCTGGAGAAAGGGCACAAGGTTGAAGGATGGGAGACATTTACTTCAGTGAAGTATACCAGTTTCTATCAGAGAAGTTATTGTCCATGTGTTCCCAAATTTCCTTCAGAAAAGCAGTGCTTGTGCTTCCAGGGAGCTTTATAATTTACAATCTGTACTGTCGGAGTGCCTATAAAATGGTTATGGTTGGTATTTGTGAACCAGAAAAGTAGCAGTCCAAGTGCAGAACTGCTTTCAGTTTTGCAGCCAAATTGTGGATCTCTCCCATGAAGGCACTTTCCACTTCTTTTTTCTTGTACTCCAGCCAATCCTGCTGAGCAATCCCTCAGAGAGCTCACTGTAACTTAGCCCTGTTTTAAACTCCTTTCACACTCTAGGTCTGTATTTCAAATACAACTAAAATTATTTAAGCATTCACGTGCATCAGTCTACTGGAAGAGATGGACAGGCCCAACCAGCCAGCGTTTATAAACTTCCTTAGGGAGAAGTGATGATTTTTCCTCCTCATTTGACAAATCCCTGCCATGTCAGAGATGTTGTAATTGATCTTTGTCATTAAATTCAATAATGTCCAAATTTACAGATCTACCTTGTTTCAGGCTAATGCAGATAAATGAGGCTCACGGTAAAATATTGACTTTTACTTGGCACCTATGTACCTCAGCACTTTATGCGTTTGATTAACATACAAGCAAGGCAGTAAAATCAAATAAATGAATGCAAGGAGTAATGTTTTATTCTCCTTAAATGATATATGAGACTCAGCTATTTATAGCAAGGGGTTTGGAGAGAAATGTAAAGCTAAGCCAATTCTAGGAGTGCTGATACAGGAGATTCAGAGAAAAATTGATATTCGTATGAAGAAACTTCTGTAGGGAAAGTCAGAACACCATGTAGTGGTGTAAAGCACGTTTGTTTGTGCCTCGCTCACGGTCTCTACCTAACACAGTCAAACATTACATAAGAAGCGTTTTGGAGAAATAAGGCACGTGTTCTTAATGCTTAGCTACTGGAATACCTTGCTAGGGGCTGTATTAGATCATTTGTATGTCTTTAAAGCAAGATTTTATTTTTCTCTGCAAGCAGTTCTACAGCTCAGCCATGAATACTGGACTTCATAAAGAAACTTCTACAGGAGATGATCATTATGCAGGAGCCCAGACTGGATGATCGTGCTGATCCCTGCGTGGACATGACACATTCAAATAAGAGGTTTATGCTAATGCTGTGATGTGGCTGAGCTATTAAGAATGGACAGAACTGAATTAAGGAAGGATCCCCTCAGAGACACCATTCCCTTGAAAGAATGTGTATCCATTGCAGGGGGAACTGCTCAGCTCTCACTGGTCCACAGCCAGAGGAGTTTTCAAAGTGTCTCACTTGAGCACACGAAAAATACTAACTCGTTTCACAGTTTTTCTCTCACTATTCTGACCCATGCAAAAAGCAAACAGGCAAGTTCTGAAGTGGTGCAAATTGTTAAAGCTCTACGGGCATCAAGGGAAAATCTTTAAGAAATAAGAAGGATGCTGCGCCTCTGAGAAGACTGTGTATGAACTGTTTTTCTCCACAAATAATGAGGACAGGTAGAAAAATGTCCAAAAAAAAAATTGAGACCATTGTGATCACAGATCGTTTACCTGTTTCCCTTACCAGCGGAATCACTGTGGAAAGAGCTGGAGTTAGCCAGCCATCAGAGAATCCCATTCAGCTTTAATTTGAAGTGGGGAAGGCTTTTCAGTGCACAGATCTGCTGGCAAATGGCTGAATGGGGAACCTCAGCAGAACAGTTCTCCCACAGAGGTAATCCTGGAGTAGATCAGTATGGGGATATTCCAGTTTCAGAGTGAAATGATTTTGTTTCAGATACTTAGTTTGCTTCCAGACCAGAGTCAATTTTAAGGAATAGGGACTCTTATTTTGGAATAGGAAGTCTACAAGGGAAGACAGTGTAGAAGAGCAGTCATCCACCTGGGTATTTTGACTGGCCTGTATTTACAGAGGGTCAGAAAATGCTGCAACAAAATGCAGTAGTGGCACTGCTTCTTCTCACCTCCTTAGTCATGTGGCTGCCTGGGCCCCATGCTCCACAGTAGCTTTTCTGGACATTTTTTTCATACTGCCAAGCTCTGAAGCGTTAAAATTCCCCTAAGACAACAGACTAGAGAGGAAAAAAAAAGTATTTGGAAAGACTAGGTCTCCTCCAGCACCCACTTTGTAGATGGATATCTCTGTAATGTCTCCCCAGAAGAGGTTTCTCTCTGTCATGGTGTTTCTTCTGTGGAATTTTCTGTCTATTGGATTCCCCAGCTATTTCAAATGGGAAAAGACTTTGTTTCAGTAGGAGAGCACAATATCTTGAAATGTCACAGGAGTCAGTAGCATTTTCTCTTCTGAAGTTAGTAATGAGGTAACATTCCATAAGTGGGTCCTGGGAGGGCTGAGTTCGTTAACAGGTCCGTGAGAGACATCTGTGAATCCTGGGGCAAGTGCGTGGGGTGGAATCCATCAGCACTACCGAATGTAGACATCTACTGAGTCACTTGAGAGTAAATGGAAGAAAACAGTTGCTTTCGTCTGAGCTATTCTAGATACTTGCTCTACGCCACAAAGATAAAGCGCCTGTTTCTTTCTGCCTGTTACAAAGGGGACACGGGATGACTAGCTGAAGTGTAAACATCTAAACAGTAGCCTTCCACAGGTAAGTGAATTAGACTGAAACCCTGATGTCATTTAATATCTTTTATAAACTTAACCTATACCTTTTAATTGTGATCCTTAAGGGGAATAAAAGGGTATGAGCATGGATCACATATTCTCCTAAACAGATGGACTTCAGATGATGAGATCTGGAGGCTCTGGGAAGGTTTATCTCCTCTTCTGTCACAAGAAAATATTTAACAAATCCTGAGAACTTCTAAAAACTTATCTGTGGAAAAAAAAGGAAGTGGAAAAAAAAGGAAGTCTGATAGTACTTCACAGCTTCTTTGTTTCAAGGTCATCATGAATTAATTTTGGAGATCCATGGACTCAGTTGTCTATGTCCAATAAATTATGGCTGGTAATTAAGCTATGCATTTTAACTTCAGTGCTTCATTCTGGTGTCCTTGTGGATCTGATATATTGGGTGTTTTCTTTGCAATAGAAAATTTGGATAGGTAGTTCCCCATTATTTTGATAAGAGTGGTGGTGGAATGGTGTCCTGTGATTTTTTTTTTGTGGAAAAAGTTACTGTAATTTGTTCACTGAGCAGAAATGTTTCTTTCTCTTTTCTTAGGAATACTGTTCCCCTTCTACCCAGCTTTTGATTCATTGGATCTTTAGAATAGTATGAGTAAGATCATCATAACTATCTCTAACTAGTTTATTTTTGCATTTTTAGCTCCATCATCTTTGACAAGTTTCCACTGATAAGACTATCAATGATATATATTTGAGCCATCATCTTCATTTTACAAATGTTTAAATGAGATACTGTGGTGGTTTCACCCTGATGAGCAGCTAAACTCCACCACAACCGCTTTCTCACTCCACCTCCTCAAAGGAAGAGGGGGAGAAAATATGATGGAAAAGGGCTCAATGGTTGAGATAAGGACAGGGAGATTCCTCACCAATTACCGTCATGGGCAAAATAGCTGAGGGAGATTAATATAATTTATTGCCTATCACTGGCAGACTAGAGCAGTGAGAACTAAAAGCAAACTAAAACCACCTTCTGCTGCGGCGCCTGGAGCACCTCCTGCCCTCCTCCGGCACTGACCCTGGTGTCTGCAGGGCTGCTTCTCTCTCCCCTCTCACTCCTCTCTCTCCCAGCTGCTGTTGCACAGCAGGTTTTCCCTTTCTTCACCCTGCTCTCCCGGAGGCACAACCAGCGTCGCTCACGGGCTGAGCTCTGGCCAGCAGCGGGTCCCTTTTGGAGCCGGCTGGAGCTGGCTCTTCTCTGCCATGGGGCAGCTCCTGGGCTCTGCTCACAGAGACCACCCCTGCAGCCCCCCCGCTCCCATAACCTTGCCATGTACACCCAATACAGACACAAAAGGATTTCCACTGGCTGCAGTGAGCAGTATCAGGCTACAGGTGTTTCTGTCAGGATGTCACAAAGATTGTGGCACATCTAGGGAAAAAATCCAGAACATCTAAATCTCATTGAGCGTACAGAAGTTAACAAAGGTCATTAGGATTAGTTAGGATGGCAGATTGCACTCAAACTTGTGTAGCCCTTGCTTTCTGTTTTATAGCACCGGTGCAGAAGTGTAGTGTAAGCTGAACAATGAGCTAGTATAGAAATAATGCTGTCAGAGATAATGCAGATGTTGGGGTCCAGGGGAGTTGCCTTCCTGGTCTGCTAAAGCCAGGCTGTGTCCTCAGGTCCAGCTGACAGTGCGTCTGAACACCCCATTGATGTGTACATGCACACACACAGTCACAGTGCAGACTTTGTCTGGTAGCTGCCCATCAGACCCTGCCCTCCAGTAGCTGGCACGCAGACAAAGAGCCCCTCAAGCTCATGGCTGGCAGTCGTCAGCTAGGGCCAACAGACCTGGAGTTCAGTAGTGGATCATGTACACACATGCACACAGAGAGAACAGGGAGCACACAGATCGTTAGGAAGAAGGTTTAGCTATGACAGTTCAATGGTCAAGTGTGGGGACTGGGCAGATGTACTGACCAGCAATTGGTTTACACGCAACTGGACCTTTTTGCCTTCTTTCCTCTGTTTTCACATGCTTGCTCCACCCTGTTCCATGTTTTCCCTTCATTTTCCCCAGTTTGATCTTTAAACATCCCATATAAGTTTTTATCTTTCCCAGTCCCTTTAAAATGTCCCATAATAAATTTTACATGGTCCTCAATTTTTCTCTGTTCCAATCCCAAGCCTCCCATAATAAGTCCTGCCTCTCTTTAGGCAACAACCCCTTTCAGTTTGCTTAGTTTTCCGGGGAGAGTTTTCTTTGGCTACCTCATCTTGGGGGTTTCACACAAGGTCTATCCCATCTCTGGAAGGCTCAGGAGTAAGTGATTCAGTGCTCTGTTAGGTTACTGGAACTCTTGCAACTCCCTTTGTTCCTCTGCTCCTCCCCAGCTCTTTGTTTAATGTGATTATCTGTTAGTCAAATAGCCTAACAGATGCTTTAGCTACATTACTGGAAAACCTCTTTGGAAATTTCTGAGCCCACATTTGACTTCAGCTTATAAGTTTTCTTTTATTTCTCACTCTGAAGTTTCATCAAGCATTTGTAAGAATGTTAGAGAGCAGCCTAACCAACAACATGCTGAGATATTCAGAGCCAGATCCCTCATGATACCAAGTGGCACAGGTCAGCTGGTGTCGACAGTTACGTGGTTTCAGTCATGGGAGATGGTTCTTTGATGCCTGATGCTTCAAATGTGTTTGTTTGTTTGTTTGTTTGTTTTTTACGGATGTGGCCAACAATTGTAATTTTGGGGGGGACTGGAAAATAGCCATGAAATCCTGGATTTTTAAATTATCTATTTTCCAGTGAAAATGACACCTCAAATTTATAGTATTTGGGGTTTCAGAGACTTGCAGAGACATACAAATCTGTCTCAGTGGAGCTCCAATCCCACAGAGGAGCCAACTGACAGTATTTTTACTGAGCATAGCAGAATTGCTGTGTAGGTTAAGTTTCTTGTAGATCTTGAGAGGCTGGTCCAAATCATATAAAGTGTGACAGTAGATAAGAGAAATTAATACGAAACTGTATGTGGAAGTTCAGCAATACAAGGTGAAGAGTACAGGAGTTTCCACAAGCTGGCTGTGTAGGTAGATACACTTCACACATAAGAGAACCATTTATCTCAAGAAATTTGACATCCAAGTTATGATTAGTTACAAGAATTTCCTAAAACCATGTGAGGTAGTATTGCTGCGCTCATTTCTTTACAGTGCTAAGTATTCATTTCTTGTTAGTTCAATATCTCTCTTCTTTCTCACATTGTGCGGTTCAAATCTAGGCCTATGTGATTTTGGGGGTTTTGATGGTAGACTTACAGTTGGATTTAACTCTAGAAAGATCTCAAATATTGCACTAATCCACTACCAACTGGGCTAGAGTAACACCCTTAGAAATAATGACTACTAATGTTCTTTCAGGAAGCCTCCTGGTCCATCTGCACAGGTAAGTGATGCCTGGAGGGTGTGTAGAGAAATCATCGGTCTGTAACACAGGATGGGTGGGTCCTTGCCCTTGCTCTAGCACTCACAGAATGTGGTAGGTCGGAGGAGTCCTCTCTTTGCTACCTAGTCCAAACCCCTGCTCAACCTCGTCAGGTTGCTCAGGGCTTTATCCATTTTGAGGCATGAATATCTCTAAGGACGGGGATTCAGCAGTCTCTCTGGCCCTCTGTTTCAGTGCTTGACTACCGCCTGGTGAAATATTTTTCCTTGCATGTAACTGGATTTTTTCATGTTCTACTTGGGTCCGTTACCTCTTGTCTGATCACTGTGCACCTACAAGAAAAGTCTGTCTCTCTGGCTCCAGAATCTCTACAATTTTCCATTAGGTCGCTATGGACAGTGGTAACATCTCCCTTTTGCTTTCTCTTCTTAAGACTGAACAAACCCAGTTCTATCAAAGTCCCAGTTCTCATTCATTTCCTTTGTGACTTGGATTAGATTATTTGCCTCATTCTACCTTTCTGTCTTTATAAAATTGGGAGTAATGCTATTTCTGTACCTCAGAAGGAGCTGTGAGGATAAATGCACGGTAGGTTGTTCAGTTATTGTCATAATGTAGTCGTATGGAAATGTCATTGCTAGACAGTAAATCAGCTTTGGTAGAAGGCATTGTCCATAGGAAGAGTCTGGAAAGGATGTTTGCATTATGGGGTAAAGGGACATCTGCCCATGCTCCGAACTGTTGATCTGCTATTTCTCAGCGAAGCTTCTAGGCAAAATGCTTTGTGTTGACTTTCTTTGTGTGTTTGTGTGTGTCTGTTCTTCAAGGGATATAGACTTTCTTTGGTTTCTACAGATGTAATGCGTGTATTGTCATGGGAATGGGGATGGGAATAGTGGGCTCCTCCTTGTCTGCTTTTGCAGCTTTTCAGTAGACAGCAAACTCAATGGATCTCACAATCCACATTTCCTGAACAGAAGGGCTCGTTTTACATGTTGCCTAGACTCACAATAAAATCACTGCCCTGAGGCCTGGCTTGTCTCCACTGTAAATCTCATCTGTTATATGAGTCCCATTGACCTCAGCACTGTTATTCCTGGCGCACAAATGTAAGCTGATGACAGATCGGGTCCTTAGGACATAACAACCTGCACAAAATGATTCATATGTGTGTTACAGCGGGATTTGTTCATATTCTGTCAATATTCATGATCTTCTGAAAATGTTGCTATCTGGAAGGAGATTGATTTTTGAAACAAAGATGTTTCCTCACCTTAAAGCTGGAGCACATGTGAAAAAAAAACAGGATAGTAGTATTCAGTTAAGTGTCTTCATAGCTCATTGGGTGTGTATATGAAACACTCTGTTCAGAGAGAAGTCGAAAAGTGAGTAACTGCTATTCTGTTGTGCCTACTGTAATCTGACCCCAAAATCTGTGTAAGTTTTAGCATATTCTAGTTTTCCTTAATATGCAGAATGTTGAGTTTGTAGCACAACAGGTAGAGACTAAGATATATTAGGACACAAGGATAAATAAAATCTACCACCATACTCCTGGAAAAAAAAAAAAAAAGATGGGTCAGTTCCTTGGAGGTCTGATTCTAAACAGTGGCATAAAACAAGCATTTGTCTTGCAAACCTGATTATAGCTTAAGTGAAAGCTAGTAAAAAGAATTTTTCTCACACACCTCTGGCAATGCTCTGGACTAGCCAAATTTTCCCAAATGCATGTGTACTCTTTTTGGAAATCTTTTTCTCCAGTCCTTCCAGCTCCTTTCTGCAGATGATGCCGTAAGTTCTTCAGGGCTGAACAGCTCTATTGACTTTCTCTGTATCATTTTTTATTTCATAAACCATTATCATAGCCTAATTCTTTTGTCTTTTTTCCAAACTGAAGTCCTAGTTTATTCAATTTCTCCTTGTACAGAAACTATTCTACACCTCTCGTGGTCTCTGTGTATTTCCTAGTTTGTCTCTAATCTAGCTGAGGTGGGGTGAAGGTGCGGTACTGACAATAGAATTTTAGTGTTGTTCAAATAAAGAAGAGCAAAGGGCCTTGCATCTCCAAGGACTGGGCTTTGGCTGCCCGAGTTTACACAGCATAAGTTCACTTTAAACTAAAAGAAAAAAACAGAGATGAAAAAAGGATGAAAAAATCCAAGCAAATAACATCATCTTTATCATGACCCCATTAAGGTTAATAAAATGTTAAAATGAGACAGTGCTCACCCACTGTTTTATCTTTACTTCATTGCTTTTTCCTACTAGCAGTGCATCAATAACCTGCAGTATATTCTAACTGATTGAATAAAAAGTTATATTTAATTGGGAAATCAATGAGCAGTAATAGGGCACTGAGGTCATATGGATTGTATCATCCTGACCAATCTAACTCACTTGCCCTTTGAGCTGGTCTTTCATCATTATATTTCACTTGCCAATTCCTCAACGGTCTTAATTATGGGCACAGCAATTTGTCTTCAAATATCACACTACAGTGAAATCTATGCATCAATAAATACAGCTCAAAAGCTGTTTTCCACACTGCTGGATTGTTAATTGCTTCTATGGTTAAAGCAAATGCTGTAATTCTTTACGTTTCTGTTGCTTTTCAACATCTTCAAGTGACTGGAGGCCATTCAGAAGGCTAAATTACAGGAAAATATGTCTTTGAATATGAAGATTGGTTCTGAGCAATTTTTGACACATTATCTGTACAGAACGTTCTGTCCTTAGCCTGCAGTCCAAGCATGGCTAAGAAATAGCAGAGGACACTTTAGAAAGCACAACTAGTTTAGTCGGAAGGATCTGCTGGCTGTTCATTTTCTTCCTGACTCTTTTGAAATACTAGTTCTATGTAGAGGAAGTGGTGAACACCATGTTTTAATTTTTTGTCCAGTCTAGGAAAAACAACTTTTTCTGTTCAGGAAAGTGCAGTTCTAATGCTGTCCTTGTGTTTGTCCTCTCCAAAGCAGGAATGTTCTCTAACGTGTTAATGCCACTTGGAAAGCACAGAGGGCAAGTGAGCCTTGAAAAATCAGACTGTGAGCAAGACTAGTGGAGAAGTCCACAGCTGTGGAAGACATTGGTTGGGCTGGGTGACTGCCTTACAGGCTTTTGTGGAATTACCACAGCCATATAAAGCATCTGTACTTTTATTGGGCTATTCTTTTTGCATGCAATAGTTGTTGTGCTCCCTGACTCTTAAACCTCTTATAAGCTACAGCATTGGTTTCTGTACTGGCAGTTTGCCTCACCTTGATTTCTGAGTGGCTATCAATATTTTCTGCCCTTGTAAAAGGCAACTCAAAGCTCTCCAAGGAAAGTTTCTGGCATCTCTGAAAGGAAAGATTTCATTTCTTTCTGATGTTGTCTTATCAAGGGTGGGTGGGACAGCAGCAGGCCTGGGACTACCAATGCTGTGTTGCAGGTGTGCTGTAGGCACTGGGCTCTCCTGAGTTTCTCTACAAGGAATAGCTGCTGAATTGCTTGAAAAAACATGGCAAGTGAAGCAGTGTGCATGGATGCTTAATTTACCTGCAGCCCATGAGAGGTTCTAGTCAACATTGTATTATGGCTGCAAACAGGGAAACAATTTTGAGGCAAAGAACTCCGCAAGGTGCTCAAGGGTGAAGAATAAGATCTGGGCATTCTTGGTACCTCGACTCCTCGTCTGTAGACAAAGATGGTAACGTTTCCTTCTCTGAACCTTTGAGGCACCCATTTGAGGAATGGGCAATACATTGTTCAAAATGGGGAATAAACAGGAAGAATTAGAGATCTGTGTGCAGTCGCAGGGCTTTGATCTCATTGCAGTTACAGAGACATGGTGGGATAGCTCGCATGACTGGAATGCTGTCATGAAAGGCTACATGATTTTAGGAAAGACAGGCCAGGAGGGCAAGGTGGTGGAATTGCTTATTATGTCAGAGAGCAACTGGAATGTATGGAGCTCTGCCGAGGTGTGGATCAAGAGTGGGTTGAGACCTTATGGGTAAGGATTAAAGGACAGACTAACAAGGGTGACACTGTTGTGGGTGTTTGCTACAGACCAGCTGATCAGGAGGACAAAGTAGATGAGGCCTTTTACGGACAGCTGGAAGTAGTCTCACAGGTCCTGGTTCTCACGGGGGACTTCAACCACCCTGACATCTGCTGGAGGAGCAACACAGCTAGGCACAAACCATCCAGGAGGTTCTTGGAAAGCGTTGATGATAACTTTCTGACACAGGTAATGGAGGAGCCAATGAGGAAAGGTGTGCTGCTGGACCTTGTACTAACAAACAAAGAAGGACTGGTTGGAGATGTGAAGGCTGTGGGTAGCCCTGGCTGCAGTGACCATGAGATCATGGAGTTCAGGATTCTGCTAGGAGGAAGCAGGGCACTAAGTAAGACCACAACCCTGGACTTCAGGAGAGCTAACTTTGGCCTCTTCAGGGACCTTCTTGGAACAATTCCATGGGAACGGGCCCTAGAAGGAAGAGGAGTCCAAGAGAGCTGGTTAATATTCAAGGATTACTTCCTCAGGCTCAAGAATGGTGCATCCTATGAGCAAGAAATTGAGCAAAGGGGACAGGATACCTGCATGGCTGAGCACAGAACTCCTGACAAAAGTCAGATGTAAGCAGGAGGTATACAGGAGGTGGAAGCAGGGACAGATGAGGGTGACTGAGCACTGGCACAGGTTGCCCAGAGAGGTCATGGAGTCTCCTTCCCTGGAGACATTCGGAAGCCATCTGGACACAATCCTGGGTAATGTGCTCTAGGGGACCCTGCTTGAGCAGAGAGGTTGGACTAGATGGTCTCCTGAGGTCCCTTCTAACCTCAGCCATTCTGTGATTCTGTTTTAATGTGTGGGTTTCTCAACTCCCACTCAGTACCTTCAGCAGGAGTTGCTTGACTGTATGTGAATAACTAAAGAGATGTTGGCCTCATTTGGTGCTACTTTCCAATATCTGTAAAATGTGTTTGGCATTTAAGTGAGCCAAGGTCAAACTCCAAGTCTGAATTAAGTTGCAGAGAAAGTGGCTGAATCCTAGGTCTTCACCATGCTAATAATATATATACTTTTATATATATATATATTATTAGACAAAAGACCTTTTATTTTGCCTATTCTTCATCTAAAAGATCAATTGTGCAGCTGAGGAACCTCTCCTGAGCAAATGTTTCATGCGAAAATGTAGATGGCTGTGAAAACTTTTGATCTTGGTGCTCTGGACTTTTCTGACAATCCCCACTTCTGCTGAGACTTTTCCAACAAACTGTAAGCTGCATTTCTGAAATACCTGGATAAATGTGTAATTTCTTGGGGAGTATTTTCTGTACAGCATAAGTAGCATACTCTGAGCTGATCTTAGAACACCACCAGGAATACCTGGTTCTAAAAAACACACCTAGAAATAATCTCTGTCTGCTTAAAAATATTTATTCAAATAAAGGACATGTCCAAGGCATGTATTGCAAGAAGCTTATTCTGTGAGCCAAGCAGAGTGGAACTGTTGAACGACAGTGTCATTGAATGCATAAATATCTAGAAGACAAATCAATTACATCTACATTAGACATTAGATATAATGGAAATAAAGATACTATAACTGAACATTATCACAGGTCTTGACATTCTTAGCTTCTGCCTGGAAGGTCATCTTAGAAAGCTATCAGCTCACACAGGGGTACTTTAATAAAAAACACAGCACACTGTCCTTATATCAAACTTTGTCAGCCCACAAAACCTGTCAGAAAAAGTGACAGCCTCAGGAGAGGTTTGGGCTTCTGCCTTGACTGTGTGTTTCCAACCTTGGAAATCCTTTTCATTGAATTTTCATACATAAAACTAACATTCTGGACAAACATCACACTATGATCATACGCATCTTCAGAAAGAATATTAAAGCTAATTTCTTACTATAGGGACACTAATACTGTTGAATTTCTTCCCTGCTGTGTTCACAATCCTTTGTCAAGTCTGTTAGCACCAATACCTGCATCTTCACAGATAGCTTTGAAAGCTCTGAGGGCTAAACAACAACAACAACAAAAACCCCACCCAGAACAAACCAATGAAGCCGAAATAGGCACATATGATCCAGTCATCGTACTTGCAGATAGGCTTAATGGAGCTTGTCATGAAAAGTGGCAGAGACCACAAAAAATTAGGCAGCTAGTCAGAATGTGCAGGACTATTATTTACAGAATATTAAATATAGACTTTCATCTGGAATTCCAAATGCCTACCAAAGTTCTTTTTGTTGTTGTTGTTGTTGTTGTTTTTTTGTTTTCTGTGTATTTATGACAATGGTTCTCAACTTTGCAGTCCAGCAGACAACAGCACTGAGCCAACAACATGCTGTGTGAAGCCTCCTATTTTGAGCAACGTGTTCCTGTGGGCCTCAGGAAGTAGGGGAACCTACAGCTATTGGAGGACTTTGTGGAGAACATGTTGTCCCCAATCTAAGGGATGAGCATATTGTCCCCACTTTCTACATGACTAATGTATTTGTTTGCAAGTAGTTTATGGATGGACAGAATGAGGTCAAAAGCTAAATGAAAGCTGTATGGCTTCTGGACAGTGAGAGAGTTAGAAAGAAAACACAAACCATTCAGTGTGGACCTGTGTCACCACCCGAGGTCCTACCCCAACATCCACAGCTTTGGCTGATGCACAAAGGAAAACAGGCATTCCTTTGGGATTCAATCCCTGTCCTTGGCCCCTTGCCTCTGCACAGAGCAATTACTGAAATGCTGAAATGCTGCATCAGCAGATACATTTCTTCATCTTCTCTGTCAGAGGAAAACATACATACCTTGTTTTTCTTCTTTCTTTAGCCACACGATCTTGTTATATGGAGTTCTGAAAAGCAGTCAGGTTGGTAGGCTTTGCACAGATATCGGAGCTATTATCTGGTTTTGTTTTGTTTTGCTGATGGGGATTTGGCTAAATTACCTGCCCTCAGCACTTAAACCCTAACTGTGCATTTTCTATGCACATGACTGATGTGGTGTTGATATATCATCCTACAAAAGCTGGAAAAGATTGTTTCGTGACTTTGCCCAGAGCAAACTGACCCTCATGAAAACAAAGCTTCGCCCTTGTGAATGCTGCTTTAGTGTTTCCTTTGTAAGATAATTCCTTTCATGAGTAACAACCTGTATAGCTGTGTATTGGAACACTTTCTGCCTACAAAGAATTCTATCTTCTTGAGGAAATAGCAATGGTTAAATGTTCGTTTCTTTTACGGAGTGTAGATCTGATTATTCTCCAGTAAATTTACTGTTTTTCTTGAAGTCTTCTCAAAGTCTTCTCTGCTAGTCTCAGGCAGTGAAATAGAACAAAGTTATGAAGAATATCACTGTAGATGGCAAATGGAGAAATTATTTTAGGAAGAGGTCACCTTTATACTCAGACACTTTATCCGGATGTAGTATGGATTATGCAAATTTCTATGGAATACGCCCTTTAATTAAAGATACTGCTAAAATCTAATGGTTGGTACACATACAAATGAACTGAAGTCATTTTTTATTTTCCTCTTTCAGAGCACAGGTTAAGTAGGGTTACTGCTTTGCTCGAATAGTTTTGAGACCATCATCCAGTTCTGGTGCAATTCACTTGTGTCCAGTTTGGTCACCCTTTATTCACACCAGAATGGATGTATGCATGCAGTAGGTCTAGCTGATGTCAATAATGTTGACAAGACTTGCCTGCAGTATATAGTAAAAGAGAAATTAGAGTAGCACAAAAAAGCTATGGCAGGACAAAGAGAAAAGAGTCTTTAAATATGATTAAATGGATGATGGATTGATCCTGAGCTTCCTGAGCTGGTGCATATACACAGACCACCTTCAGTTTAAAGCAAGTGCATCTTTTTCACACAACTGAATGGAAGGGGAGTTTCAGGTTGAGTAATTTTTCACGCAACTGAATCCAAGACTAGGCAGAACCATTCTTCAGCTTGAGAAACTGAACTGAGAAGAAAATGAAGTCCATTCACAAAATGGAAAAGAAAAGGTTTTGCACATGGCAGGGTTTGCACTGTGAGGGAGCTTTTATGTTCTTCTTCCTGGAATGGCCACGTGAAAGTAAAAAGGAATAGCATGACTTTAAATCATCAGGAATTTTCAAAGAAAGTAATCAGCTAGGAAACTGAGCAAGGAGGTGGCTCTGGTGAAAAGCAGTAAAATTTTGTGAGGAGCTGTCTTCAGTGAAAGAAGTAGTTGTAACAGAAGCAAGAAGTGTTCATTCTTGATTCTGCAGATTCTCCTAAAATCTTTTTCCAGTTTCTCCATGTCCAAAATGGGAATAATCCCTCTTCACTTATAGTAAAAGGGAGTTAATTATCAGTAGATGACTCCTGTAAATGTCTCAGTAATGCACTCCAGTTGGAGCAGTGCCAGGTCCCTCAAGTGTCTTTACACAAAAAGTTTCCATAATTAGCCAAATTCCTGCCAGCATACCCACCCTTGTGCCATTTGGAAAATTGGAGCTTCAGCAATTGCTTTTATTAAGAGGATGAATTACGTAAAAGTTCACGTTCAGTACCAGTCTTGTCCTAAAGGTATTGAAAGATATTGCTGTTGCTGAAATACTTTCACCAATGTTTAATATTTGCTCCTTCCCCTGGTCTCATAGTCAAAATCACTTGACTCAGAGACGTTAAATATAAAAATCTTTGGGCAACAGTAGATGGTATGTCATTCCAAACTTGAGTAATCGGTTTTGGAGTTGTTCTCCTCCTTGACATCTGAGGTTATTTATTTTTATTTCTTAGAAGTCCCATAGGTGTAGCAATTGAATTCAGGTCAGGCCTTTGTTTTGGTCATTAAAGGAAATGGATTTCTGTAAGGAAGCAGCTGTTTTATGTGAGGGCATGGGAATCTTCATACGGTGCTCAAGCAGACACAGGGCTGGAAGAATAGTGGTAAATGTATTGCTTTCTAATGGCATGGCTTATAATGGTTTGAGGCCGAGAGTGACGTGGGAAAAGAAGTATGATTCGGTGTCTGGGTCCTTTTACTTCCAGGAGAAGAAAGCGCCTGCAGCTCTTCCTAAAGTATCAGCTCTTCTGTGTGTGTCAGTAGTGGCGGGTGAAGATACGGCAGGATCAAGGCTCTGCCTCCTGCCTCTCTTCTCCCTCTGCACCAGCTGGAGTGGGTGCGTGTGCTGGGATATTTGGGTGTGGTTGGGATAAACTGGTCAAGAGTTTGTATTTGTGTGTGCAAAACACAGGGCAGAGAGCTAGCCGAGTCCTTACTGTTTCCTGTACTGGACAGAAAAAGCATGTTGGCCATGTTGACCTTCTGGGAAAATCCTGTGTTTTTTAACAGTCATTCCTCTAAGAAGAGTGTGGAAAACCCCTGTGGTTTGTCATGGTAAGACGGGAACCTGCCCCCTTCAGAGGGAGGTGTGCTTCTTGATAGACCACAACAAGTCTCAGCAGTATAGCTGACTCTTCTCCAGTGCTGGGATCTCTGACCTGGTCTGTGACCAAGCTCCCCTGCACACAGGATTGCAGAGTGGAGAGGGTCAACAGAGGTCCCAATGATGGTCGCAGTCCCTTGGGATCATCCTCTGCTGCTGTCCCTCCTCTCACAGGGCCAGACACACAAGTGGTAATCATGACCAGCACTGAAGCTTGAGAGATCAGTGGCCGTGTTTTCCCACAAAGGAACAAAAGGAAAGCAACAAGGACTGAAGAAAAATGGTATTTTGGAGCTGTTTGACTTTAAGTCACATCAAAGAAGAAAACTCTGTCCTGGAAGAAACTCAGGTGCAGTTGGGATACATCCTGACCTTGGAAAACTGCTGGCTAGCTTGTGCAAGAAATTAGGAAGAAAGGACACAGAATACTGTATCAGGGAAGTAATCCGCTCCTCAGCTCTACGTAAAGGCTTTAAGATAGTTTGTGTTAAATTTACAGGCCCTTTTTTTTCCCCACAAAGGTGATCTCTCCCCTGTGAAGCAATTAGCTATTAAGAATCAGTTTCATCATTGTCCTCATGATTCATGCCACACATTTGTGTTTGTTGCAGAAGGCAAGTTAAGCCCCTTATGGAGAGAGGCCTGTATAATTTTATAGTCATCTGCAGAAAGAACATAACTCAGTATAATTTGTGTGGCAAGGCTCACCTATTGTGTAGCACTGGGTACACTTACAAAGCTATCTATTAGGAGAGCTGTCGTGATGGTTGTTCAGCAGTAGGAGCTGAACGGCTGCTTCTGGGAGGTGATCCAGTAAAGCTTTGTTGTATTCAGCGAATGGGGATGCGCAGAAGATGACTCCAGAGGCAGGCAGTCATTCTGCACTTGGATACTCTTGCACCATATTTTCAAAAAATATGCGTGTGAAGTTAATATTTTAACTGTTACAAGCAAGGTAGAGGGAACAGAGAGTTTTTGGATTGAATCAAACCATTCTGTTGCTCCTCTGAGCAAAATACCTAGATTCTTCCACTGCTGTGGCTCTGGACAAATACAAAGAAGATACCCGCTTAAAGGTATACATAAAGCCACATTTGATTAAAAGACATTGATGCTATTGGTATAGCTTTGAGATGCCCCATGAAATTATTTCTGTCATTATAGAATCACAGAATAGTTGAGGTTGGAGGGGATGAAGCAATCTGGTCCAACCCCTGCTCAAGCAGGGACACCCAGAGCAGGTTGCCCAGGACCACATCCAGGTGGCTTTTAAAGATCTTCAAGAAGGAGACTCCACAACCTCTCTGGGCAGCCTGTGCCAGGGCTCCGTCAGCCACACAGTAAAGAACAGAACAGAACAAAATAGAACAAAATAGAATAGAATAGAATAGAATAGTTTCAGTTGGAAGGGACCTACAGAGATCATCGAGTTCAACTGTCAGACTACTTCGAGGCTGACCTATGATATGACTGATATGTGAAAACATATCATTAATATCATTATCCAAATGCCTCTTAAAAACACACAGGCGTGGGGCACCAACCACCTCACTAGGAAGCCTGTTCCAGTGTCTAACTAACCTCTCAGTAAAGAAGTTCTTCCTCGTGCCCGGTCTGAATCTCCACTGGCACAGCTTTGAGCTATTCCCACTTGTCCTGTCACTTGATACCAGTGAGAAAAGATGAGCATCTCCCTCTCCACTTCCCCTTCTCAAGAAGTAATTTTAGGCAGAAAAGTTCCTGAAACAAGATATGAAAATGAGGGTCAGATAGATGTTTAAGCTCTGAATGCTTGTTCCAGATCTGGATTGGGATACAGGCACAACTGATTAGTCTCATTTTGAATAATTCTATTCCACTGCAGCCTGGGAAAAGTCAGGTTATAACTCATTTCTAAACTCTCCTATTTTGCCTTAGATCCATCTTTTAACAGAAAATATATATTAAATAATGTTTCAAAAATATAGGGCAAAGGAGGACTCAGAAAATGGGGTCTTCAGAACCATGACACTTCCTGGCTTTGGAATATGTTAACTTGAACCAAAATATGTTTTTTTTCTTTACACAGCACTTTTAATACAGAGACTTAATTCTAAATAATTTGCATTATTTTGTTGTGAATTGAACATTGATTGTTGAGTAAGTAAGATTCTAATTCAATTCGCTGTGAATCTTTTAGAACACTTTCGTGACAAAAAGTGCCCTTGCCTGACTGAATTTATTTAATTCAAACTGATGTAAATTGTCAATTCTAATAATAATTTATATCAGTAAGTAGGGAGCCTTGATTTAAATAATCTATTATAATCTTGTTTGGAATTTATACTTATAATTTTTTTACCAAAGAAAGGTTATTTCTTATTGATGAATAACCATTAAAACATCTTGATTTGGGAATTAATAGATCTTTAGAATACATTTGGTATTTTTCTGCTAACCAAAACAATATTTGTATGCATATACTATACGTGTGTGGATACACAGAGATGTCCATCTGTATGCTTAGAGGTATATATCTCTATATGTGTGGGGTCTTGTAAGTGTCTGTAAGTAGTAACTTAGCTTAATGTATGTGTATTCTGATCTTTGTCTCACATTTTCACTGTATAAGATGATGAATGATACATTTCCTTTCTACTAAATGATTAATGTTTTATGTGCAATTTGTATCAATTACATTTAAATGGAATTAAAATTCAATTAAATGCACAGAAACATTTTAATGATTAATTTAATAAAACTACCTTCAGTAAGGTAGATATATCAGGAAAAAAGTTAATGAAAAACATTTTGTATGTAAAATGAATATTATTTAATTTGTTTATTATTTAATAAACAAATGAAGTATTACCATTCATTACCTAGCAAACTTTATTATTTCTGGTCATCATGCCCTTTAAGATTTTAAAACTGCTGAATCTCATTTGCTGTGATAATTTCTTTTGTCCTAAGCCAGAGGAAGAAGAGAAACTATTCTACTTTTTCTATACACAGCTTGAAAGAAATAGTTATTGAACTAATATAGTTGATTAAACAGAAATTAATATTCCCTTTGCACTTGGAAAAGAGAGTCCAAATATCAAAATTGTCTTATAACTTGAGCAAATTATAGTTTCGGGTAAACAGTCAGTAAATTCAACCAATTCAGCAGTTTGCCTTTCTTTGAAAATTTCATTGGTAAACATTTAGTTTAATTTAAATGAATGTAATTATATTAGTTTAGACTTCAGTACAGATAGTTGTAATTTCAAATGGTTTATTTTAAGGCAAAACACATTTCTCTGAAGTAAAAACTGATTTAAAAAATGATCAGTTTTTGTCTTCTTGGTTAACATGCAGACTTAAAGCAATTGAAAATGACAATTAAATGAAGGGAGTTGATTTCATCCAAGGAAAGGAGGCCCACAGGTTATCAAAAACACCTTTCCAAGGGAAAAATACATGTACAAAACAAAACCACTGGTGAGTGACTCTAGACTTCAAAAATTCCGGGTTTGACTACTTAATGCATGCCATTTGTTAGGACCACTTGACATTGATTTGATTCTGAAAATAACTATGATAGATGAGTAATTTTTCTTTAATCTTGCTACAGCAAAGGGGGCTTATGGTCTGTTTTTTTTTGTGCATGAGCCTCACCTTTGGATAGTTATCGAAAAACTGGTACATGGAGGGGTGCAGGAAGGGGCACCCAGACTTGCCTGCAGCCCCTGCCTCCAGCAAGGCTTTGCCCTGCTGGTATCCACCTGACCTGAATGCCCCGAGGATGTGAACAAGCACGTATTCACCAGCTGGGTGATCAGCTTGAGATGACAAGCGCTACGATGAATGTAATGTTTCTGAATGAGAGCTGGTGTGTCCAACTGGTTTGGAGTCCAACAGCAAAGCAAGGAAGTACTTGCACAGTTCAGTGCAGACTGACTTCTTGTTTTAAGACCAATATCAGGCCAGGAGCAGACTTTGTCCACGCTGCAAACTCCCTCCTGCTGCCCTGTGTTTACCTCAGCTGGATGCAGCCATCCCCTGTTCAAAGGCTCCCGGCTGGTGTGGGGCTCTCGGGACAGCTTGGTGCCAGCTTGCTTGGGTCCTGCTGGCCTCGAGCCGAGGCAGCGAATGCACGTCTGTGCAAAAACCGTACAGGGTGAGTACGAAATAGGTGTGTCTATTGTTCAAATGCACCTCTTATTCACGCGAATGTGATATAAAAAAGCGGCAGGCATTTGCAGATGTCTGCAGGTCACATCTGAATTCTTTCTGGTGCCAAGGTAGTGCTCTTGCAGGAGATGATCAACAAGCCATTTCACAATGTCCTTACCACTCAGTACTGCAGATAAATACTGGTCTTTCAGTGAGCGAACTTTCTTTGAGTAGGATGTAGGGAGGTTGAAGTTTTCATGGGCACCTCCTTAAAAAGGTGCTCTCATTCTTGAATGAATCAGGATTCCTGTTACCCAGGTACCTGCTGCAATAGAAGTCTTTGATTTCAGTCTGTCTGCAGACTCAGGAAGGCACCACTGTGTCATTCAGATCTGGAGGTTTTATTTGTTATTAAGCAGAATATAAACTATGCTGGGGTGGTAGTGGTGGGAGGGGGAAACCCTTTACAGAAAACCTTTTTTTTTTTTTTTTACAAGACAGGTTTCTGTGTCAACTTTTGCAACTGCAGAGTGAAAATTCACCAGGACCGGGATTTTGAATTAGTGTGAGTTATTTGCTATCCTGTCTCAGAGACTGTGTTCTCCAAGCCAGAACAGGAGTGCAAGCCAGAAGCATTCCTCAGGAGTAGAAGAAATTATTGGAGGGATGTTTGTATGAGAAGTCAGGGTAATTTTTTCTATGCAGTAACAGAGGAAAGCATCTTCACGGTATAACTTTTATTAGTAGACCTAAAGTTCAGTTTAACAGTTTGAACCTTATTATAAGTTTATTTTTTGGGCTCAAAAGAGTGAATTTCTGGCTGATATCAAAGCTGTGGTAACCGTGATCAGTTGACAGGAAGGATACAAAGAACTGTTTTAACATGTAATCTAATAATTTGTTTTACTCCAAAGTCAGCAAAAGCAAAAAGACTTGAAGTAAAAGGAAAAAGCAATGATCTGGATTTCTAGCTGCTTACTTTGCCCTTGCTATCAGGCAGCTGGGAATGATGCAGTCAGACTGATGGCTGTATTTAACAATAGGTGTGAAAATGCAATCTCACATCGTGCCTGCAAAAATGAAAATCTGCTCTATAGGACTTCACTGCAGCCCTGACTGCAGGAGTAGAGAGGTCCTTTAGGCTGTGATCACTGAGAAAGGCAGGGCACTGCTTTTTTACGTTTTAGAGTTCATGGAAGTCTAAGGTCTCTCTGTTAGCTAGTTTCTTCCTGCCAGTTCTGTGTAATATTTTATCTCGCTCAAAGCCTAACTTTAAGTCTGGGATTTTGGCACAGAAAAGTTTCTGGGGATTTAGGTGATGCCAATTGACTTCTGGAAAGCTGCTGAATGATACTCGCTTACCCTCGCATCCCTGTTTACTTTTAAAATGGTGGCAAACATAACTCCTTGCTGTAGCTCTGAACTTTGCACTTGCAATTTTCTTTGGTTTTCCTTTCTGCACCTTATATTCTAGTCTAATGCGTGGCTGAATGAAATATGGAACCTTCCAGGTTTTAATCCTGCCTAGTAGACAGGGAAGAAGTGTACGCATTTCAGCAGTAATCTACTACAGAAATCTATTTTAGATAAAACAATTATGTCTTTCATTTGTTCTTTTTTTCCCTTGAGCTGACATACAGTTCTTTCCAACTCTATAAAGGTGTTTTATTGCACTTACTAAAAATGTCAAGGATACTAAACAGCAATGCATAATTTACAATAGAATTTGTAGGCAATGGAGTCCTTACAGCCACAGCTTCCTGAGAATATATTTATTGCTATTTTACTATGTGCTCTAGTATCAAGGCTCAACTTCCGCTGCGTTTGTCTGCTGAAAAAACAGAAGGAAAGGAGAGACAGAGACTGCTGGTAGAAATAAGTGGGTGATTACTGGACATCTGCCAGTTTATGTAAAATAAATGGATATTGTTAACTTCATTGACCGCATTGAAGTATTTTAATTATGCAGAAATGCAGGCAGGAAAACATTAAGCCAAAGAAACGTGCCTGAACTGAAGTGTTGGGAGTCATCCCGTTCCAGCAAGATTAAAGTGACCTTGGTTATAGGTTAAAAAGCAAATGAAGAATAGGGTATTTTTGTTCGGTTTTAATGTCTGGATCCTTTGCTGGAGTTGGTGTTGGTTAGTAATGATTATGAGGTTCAGCTGAACAATAATCACAATGACATGGTAATATGTTGATGTCAACTTGATGAAAGTGATCTGCATAGACACTATCGTGTTTTAATGCATTAACCAAGGAGGTAAAACAGTTTGCAAGCTGTGTTTGAAGGGCATGGTTTTTGGAGGAATGTTTTTAAGTACCTATTTCACATATCCTCTGGTAGGCTTTTCTGAAAGAAAGCTATTACTGTGATTTCAGTCAGAAATAGCACTGTCTGTCTCTATTGATTTCTGCTTAAGCTGCATGCACAGGTTTGTCATAATTTTAGTGCCTTTGTTCAGAAATGAAACTGGCAAAAGCAACAAGTGTTAATTGGGCCCCATTTAATTTTAATTTACTCTGATAGTCAATACCTCACACTCTGTGTAATAGCCCTTTATTTACCACAGGAAATGTCTTAAATGCTGAGACAGGAGTCAGCCTGAACAGACGAATATTGAGGAAATGTGTTCACATTAGAGTCTGCCTGGGCTTGTGGTAGCCCTGAGAAAGCCAGCAAGTGTCTCTTTTCAACAGTCCTGACACAACCACTTGAGCCTACATGCCTTTTCTGAGACAGGGTGACAAGATCTGTCTTGTCATACAACCGTATGGCCGTGAGAATGGAGAAGTGAGGAACCTCAACCTTTTTTCCCAGTATGAAGGCAAACCCTGCTGAGGAGAAGATTTTGTTCACATGAGGGCTCAGGTATGGAGCCTGGAGCAGGAAATGGTGGCACGGCACCCGGCTGCAGGGATCACACTCCCAGCTGGCATCATCTTGCAATAGGAACTGAGGATCAGCTAGCCTTTGGGAATTAATTCCCTTGTCTTACTATTTTAATTAACTTTGCTTGAGGAACCCATAACCACACTTGGGGCCACTTGAAAGTGCGATGTAAGTGCTTTGGTAAGTGCTTGCATAGCTCAGGCCGTTGGCTGGAAGGTGCAGACAGAAAATTAGATGGTATTAATATCCAGGAGCCGTTAACTCTTGTACGTCAGCTCTCCTTCCTCCATAACAAATCCTGCATGATAAAAATGTGCAAGGTAATCAAAGTAAGCTAATTTTCTTTCATTTCCTTTTTACCTGATTCACTTCACGGTTGTGCATTTATACCTTTAGCTAGAGGCAACGAGGTATTGCTATCAGCACTCAAAGTGGGCCTGAATCCACTAGAACAGTGGATTTTTCTAAGTGATCCATCTAGATGAGTCTCACCAGTGCTGAGTGCTTCTGAAGACTGCCTTAAATTGACACGCTTGGTTTACAGCCTGCGGTTTTTCTACGTGGGGTTTTGACATACATTTAGTTAACTGAGAATAAAATTCCCTTAAAAACTCTTAACTATGTAGACCTACAGTACAGTATTGCCTTTACTGGTAACAGACCACAGGCTTTGTGCTGAATTTGCAAGGCTACAGGACTGAGGCATGTCAGGCTTGCTTGCTTTGAACTCTTCTTGACCTGCCTGAGCTTTGTTTTACCTGCTGTAGCTGTAACAGCAATTTTTCTAATTGACCAGGTGTCTATGGCTAATTTGTTCTACTTCTGTTTGTCTTTGGGTGGTAGCACCACAGTTTTATGGCTCTAACACAATGTTGTAGTGTAGAGAAATACAAGCCTGGTAGAAATGGGACATGGAGTACAAGGAGTACAGGCAGGGGATGATACGAGATGGGGCTTGGGCTGGCACTGGAGACTCCACAGCTATAAACAACTCACCAGTGATCAGTTGAAGAAAAGCAGACCTGGAGCTGGACAAAACTGGTTCTAGGGGTAAAAAAAGGGAATAAAGAGCAAATATCCAATACCTAACATATGTAAAAGGCACCAAGTATTGTAAATTCAATGTGACATGGCGCTGCAGATAAATTCTTTTTGTGTAATAATTAAATCTGGACTGATTAGATTGTTAACAATTCAGTTATACTAACAATAGATTCCTGGCTTTAAATGTATGAAGTGTGCCTCCTTTTTTTGAGTATAACAAAACACAATAGGTCTTGGGACCACTAGAAGGATAAAAAAAACTGCGCTTTTGCCAAGTGTGGCTGAAAAAGAAAGGACACACAAGGTTTATTAATAGTCAGGCTGGAAAAAAGAAGTAGGAGAAGAATGACATGAATCAATGACAATGAGTCTCTCTCTCTGTTTTTTCGGGGTGGAACTTCCTATGTTCCCATGTATCTCACCACCCCGATGCATGATTGATATTGTGATACCTTAGCACATCATTGTATGTTAGCTGACCTGCGGTCACTGTCCCTGCTGTCCTGCTTAGTCTGGGGTTAACACAAAGTAATGCAATTTTGCCTAACCCTGTTTCACTGTGGGATGTGAAATTATCTTCCTTGTGTATGCCATGAGTTAAGGGCATGCACATAACTACCCAGGCTCACCTGGTCGCCTGATACACAGCAGCTCATATGCTAAGTGTGAGATTCATGTTTTCCTGCCAACATTCTTTTATACAAGTAACCAGAAATGCCATGTAGCTGCATGAGGCAAATTAATTCCTGTATGAAAGTAAACCATCTGTATTCTAGCCTCCCTACTTATCTGGCTCAAATCTAGGTGCAAACCCAGGCAGTGCTGTAGAAACAATGATAAGATCAGGTCTTCAAATTGTCAAGTTAGAATCACAGAATCACAGAATGGGCAGGGGTGGAAGGGAGCTCTGAAGATCATCTAGTCCAACCCCCCTGCCAAGCAGGATCACCTAGAGCACGGTGCGCAGGATGGCATCCAGGCGGGCTTTGAATATCTCCAGAGAAGGAGACTCCACAGCCTCTCTGGGCAACCTGTTCCAGTGCTCTGTCACCCTCACAGTAAAGAAGTGCCCCCTCATGTTGAGCCGGAACCTCCTGTGTTTCAGTTTGTGCCCATTGCCTCTCGTCCTGTCGCTGGGCACAACTGAGAAGAGACCGGCTCTGTCCTCTCGACAACTCCTAGAGCCCTATCAAAGGTCTATCTAATGTGCTCGTCTTTCCACAAAATGTATTTTTTATTTTGCAAAGAGAAGCCATACATTTCTTTCCCTGTAACCTGCTGGATTCATGTGTGAAAACACTCCTATCTCTTCAAGGGGGGAAGAGCAGTGAAGTTAGTACTGTTGGCTCACACAACATCTTTCACTTAGTGTTCAGCAATCAATCATTCCCCACAGTGAGCCACAAAAAGGGAAAAACTGATCAGCTCAGGTTGTGCAGTCATTTCTGTGTGGATTCAGAGCTAGAACATGGGATGCCTGGGATTTTCAAAGCATGCTCTTGCCCCCAGCAAGTACAGGCTAGCTCAGATACAGGACTAAGGACTGCAATCAGGATGTATGCAGAATTAAAATGCCCAATTTCAAAGTTCTGATAAAAGCATCTTGCTAATGTACCCTGTGGTACATTCACTCACTAATCACAGCCTATTTCAATATAAAGTATTTTAATTTCAGAGAATATTGCTCCTTCCCCAGGCCAGACTCACTTCTGCCTGTGCAGCTGAATCTTTAACTCCAGAATAACCAGACAGGGAACTAAATATTGCCCAGAAAAAGTCTTCTGGAACCCCAGTGGGGCAGGCGAGTTACATGAACCCCCAAATACACGCAAAATACTTTTGTGTATATTTGTTCAGAAATGAATCTGGCAAAAGCAACAAGTGTTAATTGGGCCCCATTTAATTTTAATTTACTCTGATAGTCAATACCTCACACTCTGTGTAATAGCCCTTTATTTACCACAGGAAATGTCTTAAATGCTGAGACAGGAGTCAGCCTGAACAGATGAACATTGAGGAAATGTGTTCACGTTAGAGTCTGGACACAGACTCACGTTAGGACACAGGCAGACAACAGTCACTTCCTAAAAGAAAAAGAAATAATCTCCTATATAATACTTGGAGGCAATGACTGTAGGTACCAAGAAAGACAGAGGGCTTGGACCAGACCCTTTCTTCTCCTTAGTGTTGGCTGCTCACCAGCAACCCTCAGCAATTTGTCTGAACAGCAGGGATGATTACTCTGACGAATATAACCCCCAAACCCAATGCTATTTTCTGGAGTGCATAAAGCCACCATAGGGTCTATAGCATCCTTTAAGAGATCTTTTAGGTCTCAGATCCAGCTGTTCAAACTGGACTCTCAACTCCATTGTATGTGTGTAACATGGAGTAACAAGGAGTTACATGGAGTCCAACCGGAGCACCTCTGAGAAAAGACAACCAAAAATCCAAGGTTTCAGAGTTCTCTGTTGGCAGTGCTTTTTTGAGATATTTTGCTGGATGTTCTTTTATGATTCAAAGACAGTTACTTTATTCCTTCTAAAGTGTATGACAGTAGTTACATATATATACAAAGGAAAAAATGAGACTTCCAGTAGCCCTGGTGACACTAAAATGTCATCAGTCCTCTTTTTCTTTAAAAGAGCATTGTTCCTTTCAGAAAAAATCAGTTTCAACTTTGTGATGGCATGATAAAAAATTCATGACTTCCTGCTGTTGTTTCCAAACGCGAACATGTATGTGTTAGCACTCTTGCCACCGGAGTCTGCAGGTATCAATAAATTCTCAGCCTGAAGCCTTCCTGATGAAGGATATCATTCTGGATGTCAATTATCTCTGATGTCCTTATATCTCGTTTCACACCATTTTTCCTTCTAAATCAAATGAGGCAGCTGTATTTCCAAAGGCTGTTAACTTCACTGGCAGTGGTCCCCCCCTGGAGATATGTGATTCCTAAGTACTAATTCTCTTCAATTAAGCTGCCTAGATCATGCTGCATTGATCAGGCAATTAATTGATTGCTGAAGACTTTCCTGAAACAACAAGTCATCTGTTTGCCTTCCCTGTGAGTTACTAACCCCTCATTTTTTAAACTCGATAAAACTCAGAAATACGGCATTCATCTGTAGTTTGGTGTAGACAGGCATCCTCTGGTGCATATAGTTTCTTGTTGCTTGTCTTTTTTTTCCAACTCAAAGAAAAGTGCAGCCTTACTGCTAACATCACAGAAAGCTGATGGATGGAGGGCAGTAAATTGCTCTGTGTCTCTCTATTTCAAGTAATGCAAAAATCAAGTGGCCATTAGATGAGGGCTGGAACGGTAAGCCTAATTCAATTGTGCTGTATTGTGGTGCTGTGAAAAAACATGCTTCATCTTCTCTACTGTTATGGGGTAAGAGTGTCTTGCTTCTTCTGATGCTGTGGGAAGTTATTTCCCCTATAGCAGCTATTTGTTTAAAACAAAAATTCGTTTTAAGGATAAAAGGAACAGTATATAAAAAGACCACAGGCTGCAACTAACTAGAGTAATTGCACATTCAACCTGTGTGCTCTAAGTCGCAACAAACACAAAAGTTAGTGTCTTTCAGTCACAGGACTTGGAGAGCTGGTGTCTGGGGTATGAATTCTGGTGGCCAGCCAGGTTAGCACATTGTACTTGCTGTTCTCCAGAGGTTCAAAGCAAATTAAAAATAACAGATACTAAAAGATAATGTTTGCAGTAATAAAAAACTGAAGGTAAGCATTTAAAAACTAGACAGCTTTCTTGGAGCCTGCAGCAGCCAGTGGGAGTCCTTTCATAGTCTTCAGGGGGTTTTGGTTTGGACTGCTCATGAGCTGGAGAAAGGGTAATGTAAACAGTGGTATTCAGATCTATGCTTAGACACACAAAGAGAGTGAATTAATTCCACAGTGAAGTCAGACCAAAGTTTAATTTCTGTTAGATCTGTCATGAGAAGGAGCTGAATGCTCAAGCCCAGGGAAATGTCCATAGCTCAGCACACGCCTGTGCTGATATTGGCAGAAGTCTTTAGCTGTACATGGAACCAAAAATGGGATTCAGCCCTTTTTTGACAATAAGTTCTGAACTGGAAAAGTAAATAGCAAGTGAACACTACTTGCTTGGAAAATATGTTGACACAGATACATGTCTGGCTGGCTCACCACAAGGAAAGCACAGCTGTGGGACCGGCTGCACACAGGAGTACAAGCATGCCGTAAATGCCTGTGGCTGGACCCTGAAATAAACTGCCTATCTTTAAATGTTGCTCAGCGCCCATATCTCCAGTTGTGTATTTGCTGACTTCTATTTTCCTATGTTGAAAAGATTCCTCCAAAATGTGATGAACATTTTAGAGATGGAAGGTAAGCAATGGGGTAGGATCTTCCTTTCATGCTGGCTGTTGTAAGCAAGAAGTAACTCAGATAAGTTTTGCAGGTCTTATAGTGATGACGGTTCAGAGTGAATCCTTAGGCTCAGGGGATTTCTGCTGGTGTGAAAATAATTTAAGGGAGAGGTGAAGGAGGTTTGGAATCTCTATTCTTCAGATTCTGCTGTATAACTGAAAAAAACCAGAGGAATGGTGCACTATCACCATGATTATTGAAAGAACAGATGTGCATGGCATATACTTATTCAGGCGTATATAGGTTTTGTTTCTGGTTAGGATCACGATGGAAAGAGGAAATCCTCTGAGAAATGTGTGTATGAACTTTCAGGAGTTTTGAACAGGGAAGTGCTAGCTGTCTTGCAGACGTACTGCACACTGTTTTTTTGTTGTTGTTTTGTTTTCAGAAGGCTTTTTTTTTTTTTTATAAGCATTCTCATTTATAGAGGTTTATTTTAGTTGACCCCAAATTCCAAATATTTTGTGCTCTATTTATCTTTGCCTTAAATATGAAATGAAATCACAAGGGCTGCTCTTGGTCATGTCCTGTTCACAGAATCACAGAATGGGCAGGGTTGGAAGGGACCTCTGAAGATCATCTAGTCCAACCCCCCTGCCAAGCAGGATCACCTGCAGCACGGTGCGCAGGATGGCATCCAGGCGGGCTTTGAATATCTCCAGAGAAGGAGAGTCCACAACCTCTCTGGGCAACCTGTTCCAGTGCTCTGTCACCCTCACAGTAAAGAAGTGCCCCCTCATGTTGAGCCGGAAGCTCCTGTGTTTCAGTTTGTGCCCATTGCCTCTCGTCCTGTCGCTGGGCACAACTGAGAAGAGACCAGCTCCATCCTGTCAACACCCTCCCCTCAGATGCTTATATACATTAATGAGGTCTCCCCTCAGCCTTCTCTTTTCCAGGCTAAACAGGCCCAGCTCTTTCAGCCTGTCCTCGTACGACAGGTGCTCCAGTCCTCTAATCATCCCAGCAGCCCTCCTCTGAACTCGCTGCAGTAGTTCCATGTCCCTCTTGTACTGGGGAGCCCAGAATGGACACAATACTCCAGGTGCGTCCTCACCAGGGCTGAAGAGAGGGTGAGGATCACCTCCCTTGACCTGCTGGCAACACTCTTCCGAATGCACCCCAGGATTCCGTTGGCCTTCTTGGCCACAAGGGCACATTGCTGACTCCTGGTCAGCCTGCTGCCCACCACGACTCCCAGGTCCCTCTCTGCAGAGCTGCACTCCAGCAGGTCGCCCCCCAGCCTGTACTGGTGCCTGGGGTTATTCCTCCCTAGGTGCAGGACCCTGCACTTGCCCTTGTTGAACTTCAGGAGGTTCCTCTCAGCCCAGCCCTCCAGCCTGTCGAGGTCCCTCTGAATGGCAGCACAGCCCTCTGGGGTATCAGCCACTCCTCCGAGCTTTGTGTCGTCAGCAAACTTGCTGAGGGTACACTCCGTTCCATCGTCCAGGTCGTTGATGACTAGGTTAAACACCACTGGACCCAGTACTGACCCCTGGGGGACACCGCTAGCTACAGGCCTCCAACTCGATTCCGCACCACTAAGCACAAATTCTGTTCTGCAAGAGGCAGGAAAATTAATATGAATGAGATTTTAAAGATGGAGTCTATGGCTGTGACCTATCAGACTTCTGTGAATGTGGTTTGTATCCATTTTGATTTAAAGCAAATGATTTGTTCAAAAACCAAAGAGGCAAAGATCTAGATCCTCTGGGAGCAGAGGGCTACAGAACCATTCTTTGTGTCAGCCAAATCCTTGACTGACGACTGTTTTCCCCTACTTGTGCGTGCATAGTACATGCTCCCCTGCTTTATGTCCTCGTGTTTATTCCCTGACATCCTCAGGGGCTTCATTTGTGGCCATACATAGCGAAACAGCACCAGTGACAGCAGCCTTGCCACTCTGCCCCTCCCGCCCTGCCAAAGTAGCTTAATGTATTATTGGCATGTGACAGTTCAGTCAGTCCTACCTGTCTGTCCAGCCGTGTCCTTTACTTGTGACAACCTAATCTGAGAGGAGCAAAAGCAGTTCAAGAACTGACCTGTGTCAAACCAACATTTCAACCTACATTTGCCATTTTCCTCTCTGGATGTAGGAAAGCTTTTGTGTTAACTGGAGAGGGCTGTCGCTTGTATTTGGTTCTGTCTGCTGCTAAAATGCTTAGTGTAAAGATGGGATCATTTGTTGAAAAAGCCACTCATCTTGATCTTGGATATTTCCAAAATTGCTTTTTGGTCACCTTTTTGATGATTCCTTCAAGCTTTCAGTAAGATGTTACATGGAAACAGCTGTGTGGTGACTATAAGAATGTTTCTGGACTGACTGAATGCTGACTACAGAGTACTTTGAAGATGTGTTTGAAAGATGTGTTCCTTTTCCGAAAGAGGCAAACCTGGCCCACTTATTGACATCTGTGAGTTCTTAAATTGTTCTAGTCATCTGCTACCCTAGATATTACCCATACTTGAACTCTCCACAACAAGTATAATCAGTGCATTCCTGGTGCAGCCTATAGAGCCAAACAAAACAGATAAAGGAGAATCCTACCTCTACAGTCTGTGGGCAGATGCTACAGACCAATTTGTTCTCAGTGTTATACCTTTATTTTCTGGCTGCTCACCAGATGCCTGTAAGCATAAACTCCTTCATGTCCATGTGCTTAGGGCCATTTTCCTCCAGAGTTGCTGTGTTCTTGCTCCATAGTGAGTAGCATGGTAGGCCTCCTTGGTATCCTGTGGTGTCCTGGTGTCCCAAAAATATCATATTTTTGTGTTTCCACTAAAATGTCAGAAGCAATGTGAGAGCAGTATTACAATCAGAGGGGTGTTTTCATAGGATAGGCTGAGGCTGTGTGCTGCATGCTCTAAGATATGTCACGAGAGCCTGTGGAGAAGTTTGAGAGCGTGGAGCCTGCTGAAATACTGTTGGAAGACTCTAGAGTGGAGGGAATCAAAGCTGGTTTAATCTCACCCATCCTGCCATTTGGAAGCTGTCCCTGCAGAGAAAGATCTCCCAGACTGCTCCTGGGCTTTGTCTTGGAGAGGGAGTTAACTGGGTTGCTCAAAGTAAACAGATGGGATCCAGTATTCAAACCTGCTCCGTGGCTGTCTGTTACTTATTCAGCAGTATCTGCCCTCTAAGTTCAGATATTGGCAGATGAAAGGCCACAAAGAACAGAGAGAGAACAAGTAAAGAAGGAACAGAAACAGAAACAGAGAATGGCAGTGGAATCACTTTCCATGGTCTGTGCAGAAGATGAGGCCTGTGGAGAATTGCTTGGTGCATCACATGTGCAAAAGGTTCCTCAGGAGAAGAATCATGAGCCGCCAGAAAGACTGACAGTAGCTGAAATCACTGTCAGTGATGTTCTAGTCCAGAAAACTATGAGGAAGAAACGCAGCCAAACCATGATGGCACTGCTCATAGCTTGCAGGAGCACACCTTGAAAGTGATCCATTTACAGTAAACAAATTATTTTGGTCTCATCCTAGGAAAAGAACTCAATGGACCTGATCCAATTAAAGTGGAAGCAGTGAAGCAGGAAGGACTGAAGTATATCCTCCTGCTGTTCTTCAGCAGTAGCAAGGGCAATGGGATCACCAAAGTTCTTTACGAGGTGAGGGGAGAAGGATGAATGTTGCTGGGTATCTGTCAGTGTCACTCTGGGGAGGAAGATAATTGTGACATTAGGAAATTTAGGTCTGAAAAGGAACTGAGAAGAAGATGTATGGACAGATGCAATATAAGGAAGTCATTAGTCCTGGAAGACTTTTCCATTTGCAGGGTTAAGACGCTAAAGAAGCTGTTTAGAGGAAGGTGAGTGACCTCTTGGCATTTTGGTTTCTGTAACCTCTTTATAGAAATAAGCATTTACTCTCGTCAACACTCTTTCAGTCTAAATATTACAAAAATGCGATCAGCTTCTCCAAGGCTTCTCGTACAGCCTACCTCTCCATCCTCAAGGCAACTTGAGAAGAATGGACTTTAGTTAACTGACTTTACTGAGGTATTTTCAAATTTAGACTTCATAAGAGTGTAAAAACCTTGGAGGGACAGAGAAGTGCAAAAAAGGTCAACTTTAGAGCTCAGAGTCACTTCAGATTTGCAAATGGCATTGTCATTCTTGTAGAAGCCCTGGAGAGACAGGGAAAGAGTAATTAGGGAGAAGTTCACAGTAGGTGAGGAATAATTAGGAGCTGCTGAGAAACAGCTGATGAGGACAACTTGGATGGTGCCTGGGAAAAAGAGCACTGCAGTTCATATACGCATAAATGAGGTACATTTCTGATCAGAGGTTAGAGTTTACATATAGCATCTCTTTTTGTATCTGTCAGCATTCCTTGATTCATACACTCGTCCTTGCTCTTGAACCCCAGTACTTTTGCTCTGCTGAAGCATTGTTACCCTTCTAGTTATGGTACTATTGAACCTGTTCTTCCCAGATGGGGACCAGAGATGGAGGCAGCTGAACCCAGATATTAGAAGGACATGAATGTTGCCTTGGTGTAAAGATTCTGAAGTTTGACTTCAGATGTTGTCCTCTGTGCTGTTTGGGGCTGGTCACTGAAAGACATCATGAACTCTGTCACACATAGCCTTGAGCTGATGTGACACTCCATGCAGAAGAAAGATGCAGTTCCAGCACTACTGTCCATACAGGCATCATGCTGAGAGACAAGAAAAACAATGAGGAGACTTCATCAACCAGTACCTGCAATCCTTGTGGTGGTGCATAGTTACTGATTTAACTTTGTAAGAATACACCACTGGACATCATAGACCAGAAGGACAATGTGTCGACAGTCCTTACTGTGAATGAGTGGTACAACTAACATTAAATCCAAGCATGGGATATTTATTCCATTATACTGACATAGAAATACGTTGTAAGTTCATTTCCCCCTAATTTTCCATACTGAGTTACACCTAACAAACAGGTAAGAGATGAGAGATTTTTTTTTCATCTCCCAAAAGAAGGAGATTTTCTAATCAAACTGTCAAGAAGACTCTTTTTTTTTTCCATTGAAACACAGCAATAGGAGTTATTGGATCGTCCTGCTGATGACATAATCGTCTTTCTATTCATCAGCTCAAATGATTCTTATAAGGTGATACACTGGAATAATAAAAAAAAAAAACAAAAAAAACCCAAAAGAGCAACAAACAAAAGAGAGAGAAATAATGTAGTCAATCAATATGATATAAAGGGAATACAAACACAGGCAAAGAAGCAGTTCCTTAGAAGAGGATCTCTGAGCAGTAGTTTTGGAGTGAAATTCTCACATATGGAGGCTGCAGGTTGGTACAAGTCACTGTGGCTAATATTTCTAGCCGGAGTTGCTACTAGCAGGATCCCCCATGGCTGTGGTAATATCTGGAGCTATTTTTAGATCCTCTAAGCGGGATTTGAACAAAGGTGTCAGTATAAATGAACTCAGTAAATCCAAGGGTCAATTTATTGAGAGAAATTTGTAGGTTGTTCGGTGTTCATTAGGAGAGTGGATAGTAGTTGTGTGCTCCCAAGTAGTGACTTTCTTCAGCTGCCACCTGCAAAGCCTCAGTATTTAGACTGAGGATGTCATCCCTGTCTTGCACTGCTGCTGTTCTGAGCCTCTACTTCCATTGCACGATATCACCTTAGTCTGGAGCACCCTAGATATCTGGGGATGGGTTGGCAGGCAGGAGAGCTGGACAAAGCTGACAGCTCTTCACAGACTCGCATTCCTTTTGCACAGTCTTTTCTCTGGCCTGTATCTTTTTTTCTAACCTGTTTGTTTGGACTGCACGCACCTCAGGAGAGAGACTTTCTTCTTAAATGTGCCTGTAAAAACAGGGTGGAAGAAGGGAAGCTGAGAACACAGGGGCCTGTAATAGACTTCATGAAGATGACTATAAAATCTCATCCCAGACAAACAGGTTGCCACATAGTATGAATTCAGGCATCATCTACCTTGTTGTCTGAATGCTGGTGTATCCTCCCAAGACATTTATATTGTCTCCACATGGTGTTCTGCTGCGCAGTGATATCCAAACAAGTATGATCTCCGGTCACTCGCTATACACAAAGCGTACTGGGGTGCTGCAGCAGCCTAGGCAGCCCCAGGAAAGCTCGGTGTCCTGCAGATGTGTTGTTCGAGGGACGGAGCAGAAGGACAGGAGTGCAACAGGAGTGGGCCCGTGGAGTGACACCGCTGAGGCTGAGCACTGGATGACCGCACTCTGGGTTTTTAACTCAGTACTAGCTCTGGCTTTGTCCCAAGGACTGAAGACCAGTTAGTGCTTTGAACACACTAGGTGTGCTACTAGAGCACTCCGTTTGGTTTGCTTTCAACAGAAACAGATTCCGTTCATGCTCTTGAAAACTGAACCAAAGCATGGCTCAGTGGGGACAGGCAGGAGAGTCACTTCAAAAGTGCACTCCTGATCCCAGCTAAGCACCAGTACGGATGTCCCAGACTTTCTGTGCCTCGTGTCCCCTTCTCTAAAAGGGGGAGGAAGTCTTTTCTGCTTGCTGGCAATAGACAGGCAGCCCTAAGGAGGAAGGGAGCTTGCGTAATAGTGCCCAGGAAAGTGAGGGGTAAGCACAGAGGTGCAGACTGGGTACCTTCTCTTCACTTTAACTTACTCTTGAGAAGATCCCTGCTGGGGCCATCCCGGTGTCGCCAATGAGAGTGCAGTAACATTCCCCATGTGCTGTATTATCACCAGTCTCCTGTCTCCTGTCCCTTACTCACACAGATGGGAAACTGCTCCACCTCTAAGTGCCAGCTTCACTTACCCCTGCCAAAAGTGACAGGATTTGTACCTCAAAATTTTTCTTTGTCTACCTATAGCATTGCATTTTCTCTGTGCTGCATATTGTATTGGCATTACAGTATTGAACATTGCAAATTGAAAATGATGTTATCTTCATCTGAGAGTTATGCATCATGAAAATACAGCTTCCTTGATTAATCTAGTATTGACTTTTAGGCATCATGATGTCTCTTTAGGAACTTGTGATGTTTTAGACAATTTCATACCGTTTAATTTACATTTATTGTTAGAAGAAAACTTCTTCTACTCAAAGATCCAAAGAAAAAACATGTTCCCATCTATTCTTATGATGGATGATCTTTCTATTTTCATTATACTTTTATGAGATGAGCTTATTAAAATGTGAAAATAAAGCTAAGCAAATCTACCATATCAAATAAAATGCACCAATGCTTTTTTACTATCAACATGGATTTTATTTTTTTTTTTATTTTTTTCCATCAGGCTACCTTGCTTTTCAAATTAAATGTCAAGTATCCTGTCTCCCCCAGAGATCTGAGCTATACAGCAAAGTTTAGATTCCTCAACTACAGCATTATATTTACCTTAATGCTTATTACATATCAAATTACTCTGCTGTAACACGAATAAATATTGGATTTTAATGTTGTTCCATTCAGAGCTTTACTGAATGAAATTTCACAGCTTTAATACAGCTATTAGGTGAGCCAAAAAGGTCATGTATTTTAATGGAACATTCAGCTAAAAATATAGCTGTCCTTAAAGGAAACAGTATTTCTCTTGCCTGGCTATTCAGCACATTTGTTGTTGATGGTTGCAGCTGGGCACCTGCAATCCATATTGCAATTGCTCGCAATGCTAGTATACAAGGTAAAGAGGTGCTAGATTTCTTGTGTTACCAAAGGAGGAATTACAGCACAAGGACAGGTATTTGAAATAGCAATTTGCAGTACCTAACTGAAACAGGAGGTTGCTCTGCTCATGCTCAGAATGAGGATGCCTGAGCTGTTGTGTTTGGCTCCTACTTTCAAAGCATGGACTTCAGAGGGGGAGAGGCATGTGGCTCAGAGCGAGTTGTGAGAGGCCCACGCAGAGAAGATGGGATAGCCTGAGCTGGCCCAGAGCTAGCCAGTGTCTGAGGTAGAGGTGCCCCTGCTATTGGTTTGGAAATGGGCAGACGTAGGAAAGAACACCTTAAAGCCACCAGAAAGAAAGAATCATAAGAGGACATTGGCTACACCCCCTAAGTCACCTCTTCTCTTGACCAAACTTTGCCATTGTATCCCTGCTGCTTGTTCACAAGCTACTGCTGTAATCACTGGCAATCTTTGCTTGTTTGGCTTTGATATACACTTCTCTCTCCATTCTCAGGCTCATCCTGTTAAGCATTGGCCTGCAGGTCAGGCTTTATGCTGAATTCTGTGATTTTTAATTTCTTTCTTTCTTTTTTTTTTTTTTTTTTTTTTTTGGGAGGGCAGCGTAGAAAAAAAGTAGTTTTTCTACTTTCTCAATTTTCTTCTAGACCATGGTCTGGTTTGATTAAGGTCTCCTGCAAGTCACAGTGGATGTCAGTACAGAATAAGACAGTGTTATTTGTCAAAGGTCACATAAAATGGGGCATAAAGATGAGGAAACCTGGTGTTTGTCTGCTGCTGGGATCTGCTGTTTCAGGCTTGCTGGGTCATTTACATTGATACAATCTCATTCAGGATGACGATCTCATAGGACTTGCATTGGCCTTGCTTGATTAACTTCTGATTTATAGAAGACCACCTCTAAGTTTCACTTTATGTTTGCATCTGAAAAAGAAAGGTTTAATCCTGCTACTTAGTATCAGATTTTAAGTCTTTAACTCAGGAGGTTATTTGGTAACTGTGGCTTGGACAAAAATAGCGTGACATTATTCCATCAATCTTAATCTTAATGAGATGTGCAATCTTACCATGTGTATATCAAGGACACCATATTTATATGTTAACGTTACTATGCCAGTTAATGCAATTAGTGTAGCGTTGCTAATGTAGTTAAAAGTTTTATCAGTAATCATATACTCTCCGATAGGATAAGTATAAAGGGTTATTAATGTGGTAATTTATTGTTAGCAAGTAGAAGAGCAGCAGAGTAATAAACTTAGCCTTGCTGCTGTAATGCCTTTGTATGCCAGCACATTTTGGTTTTCATAGCATGTGTGTGTCAGTTCCTTACACTGACTACTGGCTGCTGCTGGATTCTGTCTAATATTATACAAAAAAGGACTTGGCACCCCTTTGAAGATCTCGGTGTCCCTCAGTCAGTTATGTGGTGGATAATTTCTTTCTTTCTTTTTCTCCATCCTTTTGACAGCTTGCAGCAGGTCTGACTCTTATCTGGTCAGGATTCCTGTCTGTGAGAACGATCTTTAAATACCTTCAGTTCAAGGACACTGTAGACTGTCTCTTTCAACTAATATAAGGTACCAAAATAGTGAAATTTAATGAGATAGAACACCAAATTAATTGTCTCAGAAAGAGTACCTGAGAGGGTAGTTAAGATGATGTGTCAATCACTTTTTTGTAACAGCTTGTACCATCATCATGTGACATTTCTAGAGAATGACATGAACGCACTTGGTGTCAAAGGACTCGTGTTTGCAGCTTTGATTTAACAAGCAGTCAAAAACCATTAAAGACCATGGACTGTTGATTGAGAGGACACAGCCTTTGTATTTTTGAACAATTCAAAAAATATTAATACGCTGGTTTTGCGACAACTTTTGGTTTATTTTTCCATCACAAGTGACAAAATTTTGAGGAGAGCCTGACCACATTTTAATTCCTCTGGGTCCGTTGATATCTGGGAGATAGAGAATTATTCACCATGTTACAGAATATCTACAGGCATAAAGTTGAGTCAGGTCCATTTGTGTTTCATGATTCAACATTAAGTCATGATCCAGATAGAAATCTAATGACACCAAGTGTTTCCTTATATTTTTCATCAAAATGAGTTTTCTTCCAGACACAATTACATAGGTTGAATATGGACTTGCCTGCTGTGTACTGCAGAGTGATATGATAAAGCTGGCTACACAGCTGCTTCACTGCACAAGAACAACTTAAAAAAACTAGGTGACACCAGTGAATGTGGACCGGTAATTATGAACGTGGATTTGGGACCTTTGCTTGAATAAGTATTGAAGGATGAAATTACAACTGCTTCTGTGTGAGGGGATACAAAACCAGTTGTTTTACTGCCCTCCTGATTTTCTTGTGTGCATGTCTGAATTCTGATTCAATGCAGGGAGTGAAATTATGTATCAGGTACACAGAACTCTCTCTTGTGCTCCTTCCGTCACAGTCCATTTCCAATTCAAACAAGCATGCTGGCTGCAGGTAACTCTTAGGAAGCAGTTTTATTCCTTGGACTTTTTCCTTCCCTTAGCCCTCCAAAGTCCACACCTGATTACTTTCAAGATTTGCTGTAAAAACCGTATGTAGGTTCTGCTTGTGGGTTTGGGAGTCCAAGAGAAAGGGATGATGAAGAGAGGATTTTCTTTATACACTGCTGCACTGGCTACTTTTATGTGAATTAACAAGAAACTCCCAGTATTTAGGGAGAGCATGCATGAGATATAACTGTGAACACAGATATAACTGTGGAAGGAGCTTGTCCAGAAGCAGTGGAAGGCAGAATTAAATCAGCAAACTGCATAAATCTTGCCTGAGAATTATAAGAAGGCCTAAAGAGCTGTAAGATTGTTAAGTGACATTTAAGTTAGGGCAAAACTCTCCTGGCTGAACTTAAGAAAGACTTTGGGCTATTTTATAAAACAGGCCATATTATGTGCTTGCTTGGAGAGGGAGTTTGGAATCACTAAGCCAGTCAGTCTTCAGTCCTGTCTTCTTAAAAGCTTTGAATAAGATGTTAGAAAGAATAGAGCCTAGGAGAGTCTCAGGGATCAGGACAAAGCAGTTCAATCTTGTACAGAACTGTATAAAATCTGTTCTTAGGAGGATACTAATTTTGTAATAGGTTAGTTATGCCACGTTGTGATGCTGAAAATCTGTCAAACATCAGTTTGGGAGCTTTCTATGCCTAATAATCATGACAGCAATATAAGATTGAGTTATTGTAGAGCTGTCCATTCAGAAAGATCCCAAAGCATCTGTATGCTTCTATACCTAATGAGAATCACAAGCTTGTCAGTCCTTCCAGTGGAATAGAGCTGTCAGACGCTCAGATGTAACCAAAGAGAGAGGAAGAGAGAGGAAGAGCCACCCAATGACATTTAAAATTCCTTTCAAGTAGGCATAGATAGTAAAATGCCAGCAACAGGGTTAGACAAGTTCATAAAAAGCCTCATAAATGGGTTACTCTAAATGAGAATGTGGAGGTCTCAATAATAAAACCCACACACCTGCTTCCTCAAAATGAACCTTTTAATTGAGTTTTCTGCTCTTGTCGGCTCCTCTTTGAATCTGTTTCCCCATCTCTGAGTTGTAGCTGTGCCCCCAATCTCAATCTGAGCCATCTGTTCCACTTCTAATATTAACATCTTCTATCATATAGCATACCATACCCAGAGAAAAAGAAGAGATAAGATCACTTTCTCCTGGGAGGAAACCTTATATTTCAGCAAAAGGTTCAGCTGTCACTTTAAACCGACACCTTCCCACACACAAATACGCACCTGCCACATTAGAATATTATTAATAATCCAGCCTTCATGTGTTTGACAAGCCAAACAAAATTAACCAAAAAATGTGAAAAGGTCTAAGAAAGGTGAGAGAAAGTCAACATTTCTTTTCAGAATTACAGCATCCAAACTGATCCACAGTAGAAAGTAATTACATTTTAAATGAAGTGTTCTAACTTAATTTAACTCCTTGTATACATTGCAAATTACTATTCATTTCCAATTACACAGCTATCACTATAAGCTTAGCAAGGTTTTGTTAGTTTTGTTGACTCTTCTTAGTCCCAGTCTTGACCCTGTTTCTTCCCATCTGTGTTGCTGTGGTCCTTCACTAGCTAATAGTTTCCATCCGACCTCTACCACTCGTATTGTAATCCCAAATCCACAGGGGATCGATGGCGTGGGGGAAGAGGTGGTAGTGGTAACTGCTCAATTTTGTCTGTAACTACAGGTTCAAGCTCAGCAAGAGAGCTGGCATCCCAGTGAAAATGGAGCAGTAGTGGAAAGAAAGGAATAGACTCAGGGTTTGGGGTTGACCCTAGAAAGTTAAGGGAGAGAGTTGTAGAAGGAAAGTTTTAAAATGTGATGAAACCTGGCCTAGGAAAATTAGGCCAGGGTGAGGAAACAGAAACTAGAAAGAAATCTGGGAGGTTCAGGGACCAGTTCAGAACGATGAGGTGAGGAGTCACGTTTGGTTGTAAGGATCAAGGAACCTATAATGAAACACAAGATGTGATTCTGGCTGGAGCAATTTAATTGAAGAAATATGTGACCAAGTAACTGAATTGTGTACATTCATATGTGCATGTTTAAGCATACGCACAAGGGACTGAATTAAGGTTAGAAAGGACATCTTACTTTTGACTGCTGTTAGTTTCATTTTCTGATTTTATGAACAATAATGCTTTTTAACATACATATTTCTCATTTAAGAGGACTGTGTAGTAATGGGTTAGTCACAAATTACCTACATTTTTTATCTTCTACTCTTCTTTTCTTTCTATGCCTCATTTTTAGTGCTAACTTTCTGATTGGTTTCAACTTTTGTGAGTGCTGCTATGAGCTTACCATTAACCAACACTGAGAAAAATGGGATTAAAATAAAAACACTGATATTTTCAGAGAAGAGCAAATGTCAAATCTTCACATTTGAATTATTCCAAAGGATGTCTGGATTGAGACAAGCAGATCCGAAATTTACTTTTCATCAGATCCAGAATCTAGAGAAGCTTTTTTTTTTTTTTTTCCGCCAGCATTAGATAGCAGGAACTGTGTAATGAAATTTGAGGGGTTTTGGTGCACTTGATTCAAAATACCTTCTTGGTCTTCTTTATCTTGATTGGTCTTTATGCCGAATCTAGATACTCTCAGTTTGTACATCCCAGGGAGACATCTGTTTGTGTGCTCTTGCAAAAACAATCCAAAGCATCATAGTGACTCAGGCATTGGATTCCCATTTGCGAGCAAAGTTTTGGAAGTCCAAGTTCCGTATATTTTCATGGAGACTAGGGCCAGAGAGGTACAGAGATTAAAACTTTGAATGTAGTCCCAAATAGCTATTCTGTACTAGTACTTGTGGATGGTCTGGTTTTGGCTTCAGCTAAACTGAAGGAAAGCACATGCATGGCCAACTAGTTACTGGAGTTATGAGCTGGGTTGCAGAGCTTCTTGCGTATTCAATGGTAAGAGACAGACATAGAATCACAGAATATCCCTAATTGGAAGTGACAAAAAGGTCATTGAGAAGTCACTCCTGGCTCCACACAGGACTGCCTAAAAATTAAACACATAAGGCAGTTCAGTCCAGCTGAGTTACTAATATTACTATTCTTCCTCTGAAGTTTTTACCTATTGATTAGAGAAGATGTTTAATGTGGGCCTCCTAAATTGGGTACCAATAGTTAAACAGAAAGAATCCCTAGGCTGGAATGATGCCATTGGCACTGGGGAATGGCACAGGGCAACTTATTAATTTCAGTCCAGTAACAGGTATGCTGCCCACCAGCCAACAGGAAAAGTAAATGGCTGTGGGATAGTTGTCCTTTACATTCATACCCTGGTTCACTTCACAGTGGCTTTGCATTTCAAGAAGGCCTAGATCACTTGTGGAATATGGGCTTGGGTTTCAAAGACACAGAAATGATTTGGAAAATTTTACCTGAGCCATAAACTATATCCAGGTTTCAACATCTCTTCACTGATCCTGTCACAGTGTATGGAAAATGCAGTGTGCTGCCTCAATTAATAAAAGATTTATATCGTATAATTTATCTACATGATTTAACATGTTTACTGCGGGAAAACAGTTTTCTCTGTGAGCCGCAAAGTCATACTGAGTGCCTTTCTGTGGGGAAGTTATCAGTTACCTAGAGGATACAATGCCTCTGGTCATTGCGTGTACCCCATATTAATGAAGTGTTGTATTCTGGCTTCACTTACTGTAGAAACTCATCTAGGATTGAATAATGATCTATTTGACCATCACAGTTTGACAGAAGAGCAGCAGATTTATTTCCTGGATCCTACAAGAGCTTCAGCACCTTGACAAATGTTATTGAAAGGAATATATCCATCTGGCAAAGTTGAAAAGAGGTATGGGTTGTATTTTCACAACTGATTCCTATTCCATGAATGTTTTAGCATCTGCAAGGCTCTGGAAATACAGTGCTACAAGCAAATTAAGTTACAAGTAATGTTAGAACTTCAGACCAAGGAGCGTTTATAGAAAACTTTTGTGTCTCAGACGGAAGTCCCTCTGGAGTGTTAAAAATGACCCATTCATTATTGAACAGAAATGTCAGAATGACAATAGTTTAAATGAAGAAGGTATCTTTTAGAGCCACTTGTCTTAACTAGGGAGACTGCTCTATTCAGCTCAGTTTATAGCATTTTATCTTCAAAGCCTCCCAAGGGATTGGCTCAGGTGTGAGAATTGCACATTACATGGATGGCCATGAACCGTGTCCTTTGGTAAGAATTAAAAAAAAAAAAAAGAAAGGAGGGTGAGACTCAGGTATTTAGAACACATTTCTCAGCAAATGGTCCTCAGTTCCATTACATTCATTGTTGACAGAAAAGCTTGCTCTTTCCTTCTGGCCTGAAGTCCTTTTTCTAATAGTTCAGTTCTGCTGAACCCGAACTCCCATAATTCAGTAATTACTGTCCAAAAAATGTCTTTAGAGCAGATTCAAATTTCTTGAAATGTTAACATAAAATAATTCCCAGATATTTTGTGATGTAATCATCACCCTGCAAAGTTAACGGACTTAATGAGACATAGGAAACAATAAGTATGATTAATACTGAAAATGGCAGTTAAAAAAGGTGTAAGGGTTACTGGTATCAGGATGTATCCCAGCAGGACATGTCTAGTAATGTCCTATTCCAAATATATTATTACTCTCAGACACATTTTTATTGCAATCATGTCTCAAGATACAAAACATGTTCATGTTCTCACTATGTGTTTGATTAGTCATTGAGTATAGAATAGATGTTATGAATATATGAATATGACTATATGTTATAGAATGGCTTGTACAAAAATTGATCCTCAGCTTTACAACACTGATTACAGACACCTGGTATATCATAGATACAGCAGCTAACAGTACATCATATTCAAACAAAGCTATTCAATCTTTTTTGAGGAAATATAATTCTTAGAACATACAGGAAGAATTTTCTGCAAATTACTGCTTATAAAGTACTTTATAAAAATTACTGACTAATGCAGAATGACCACATTTCAAACCAAAAAGTATCTTGGAACAAAATAAAATGTCATCATATTAAATAGAATAGTATCCCTTTATATAAAGAAAAAGCTATCTAGTATTTGAGTACACCTGGTTTCTTTTCCTAAAAGGAATAAGTATGTTGACTGTGAGTTAAGTTCAGAAGAAAAGACCTATCCCACTGGGTTGGATGAACAGACCATCTAAACTTGTATTCTCTTTCCAGCAGGGACCAGTACCAGATGTTTAGGGAAGAGTACAAGAAGCAAGCTGTGTACAAAGGGATACTTCCCACCTTCTAGACATACTGTTTATGGACTTCCTGAGCTGCTGACTATTTTCAGACCATCTGCTTTCTGCACCCATTCCCTATGAATTAGTCTAGGGCTTTTAAATGCATTAGTGCCTTTCGTCTGGGCC
This sequence comes from Chauna torquata, assembly GCA_013399475.1. NCBI lineage: Eukaryota > Metazoa > Chordata > Aves > Anseriformes > Anhimidae > Chauna > Chauna torquata. The sequence continues at coordinate 52,050 of VXAL01017281.1, forward strand.
TCCACAGCATCCTGTGGTAACGAGTTTCACAGTTTTATTATGCATGATGTGAAAAAGTAATGTTGATGGAAAAAGGTATTTCCAGAGGGTGATTCATCCTTCCTGTCTTAGCAGAGGATTAATTACCCTTTGAAGAGTCTCGTCTTTCTGCATTGACATTAGAGCTTTAGTTGATTAGTTTACTAGACATTTTAGATAACTACAGATAGGGGAGAGTTATCCCAATATTAGGGTCAGTTTAATTAAATGCAATAACCTCTTTTGGTTAAACATCCTCAGCATAATATTTTTCTGTAGATTTTGATGATAGGGAATATCGTAAAGTTTTCCACAAAAACGTACTTGAATGAAAAATCGCTACCTAGCTTTGTCAGCCTGATGGCAAGGCTTTCCCTCTGCCAGCTTAAAGTAATTAACTTTGTGTGTAGATGAGGCCTAAAGGATCGTTAGAAGAAGAGGAACATTAGGTTCCATTATTTCTCTTTTTTATTGAAGGACTTTGGCTAGTACATATGGATGGCTACACTATGTGAACCGTGCTCTGAAGTGGATGGCCAAATTTTTGTTGTCCTATCAGCTAGAGGTTACTAAATAAATCTTCTTTCTAGAGGCACAGACCTTCACTAGGTTTTAGGAAGTGAGCCATATATTATATATCAACTATATTAACAAAAGGGGTGTTTTCCACATTCAAAAGATAAAGGTTTGTGCTTTGGGAGGTGATGATGCACACAACACTGATCACGTAGAGTAAGGTTTTTAAGCAAAGTTGTTGACAGAGCTTGAAAGCTTTCTGTGCACCTATTACCTCAAAAGAATAATTAAATCATGTAAAACTTATTTGTTAATGGCCCATGGCATTAACTGAAGAAATTATGTTATAATGAATACATATTTTTAACTCCTGGGATAAGAAATCTAAATCAAATATGCATTTACACAATATGCTGGAACCATTATAGCTCTGAAATAGTTCTTATTTGGCAAAAGCACAGACAACTACTTGGCATTAACTAACTTAGCTCCTGTAATTGTAATCAAGGGAAATCACCACACCAATGCTCAGTTTCTAACAATAAGCTTTATAAAGCTTGTTAATGAAACTCACCACGTAAATCTTTTTTGTTTTTGTAGAATAGCTCTTTCCCCAAAAAGTAAGAAAGGAGTAGGGGAAAAAAAAAAAAAAAACCTAAACCTGATCAAACACTACTTTCACTTAAACTAGAGACTCTCCCCTAGGTTTCTGAAGAAGTGGCATAGAAATAGAAATGCTGGCATTTTGCAGGTAGAACTGCAACAGAATGAAAGAAAATGGTTAGCTCATTAATGCAAGCCCTGTGAGACCTGAAGTTCCTGCTCAGTCACAGATGTCTGGTGTCCTTGTGCAACTGACTGGTGAAGGCACAGTACAGAGATGCCCAATCTAGCGCTGAAATGAGATGTCCTCTAGAAGCAGTAAGGCTGTCCTAGCAATGTGTCACAGCCTAGATCACTGATGGAATAAATAGAATCACCAGCAGTTTTGCATTACCTCTGGAGGAGGGCAGAACTGCACCGAGGATTCAGGGCCTGGGTGAACGTTCTTGCAGACTTTTTGCATATGAGAAGAGCAGGACAATAAGAGTGTGTTTGGAATGAATCTTGGATTTATAAGGATGTCATAAGACTGTTTCAGGGTTTGTACCTAAAAGTCTGAGAAAGCGTGGATGGAAGATGGAAATAGAGCTGCCAAGTCATGCCAAGACAGAGCCATTTAGAGCACAAACAATGGGGATTTGTCTGTCTGGTAGAAACCTTACTTGTTTAGGCATTAGGGGGTCTTCTCCAAAGTTAGGCACCAACTGAAGTGGGAATAATTTCAGTATCAGTCAGGTGCCCAAGTTTCTTTGTGGGTTTATCCTTTATCCTCTTCACATTTCTTTTAAACATGGTGCAGTAGTAGTTCTCTGTGTCACAATGATGTATTGAAATAAGAAAACAACACAGTTTTGCAAATTCTGTGAAAATGACAGGCATTGTTGTACATCAAATATGTAGGTCTCATTCAGAAATGGTCTCACTATTTGCTTAGGTACTATATAGCTATGGTGATTTCTTTTTTCCCTTTCTGTTGTCAAGGTTAATTTTTCTGTAAAGGCTGGACTTTCTGACAGCAGATACTCAGCATCTTGGCACTCACTCTACTGACCTCCCTTACGGAAGTCATAGAAGAGTTATTTATTGGTAATAAAAAGTGTTCTGAGAGCCTCCAATGAACAGTATTCTATATTTGCATAGTTGTATTCTTGAAATAATTGTGTTTGTACAGCTATGCTCAGCTATGCTGAGGACAGCAATATAAGTCAGAATGTCATCATATAAATAAAGTGTTTACCCATTAAAACAATGTGTTATTCAGGAAATTGCTATTATAAGCTATGATTTCTAGTATAGCTGGATGAACTATTCTGTAGCAAATAATTTATTTGTTGAATTTTCTAGGTGTTTTATTCCTTTTGTAAGTACAGTATATTTTATACATTTGCAGATATTTCAGTTTGTGGATGTTGTTTGCAAACTACTTGTTCTGCATTGCTTAATTATTGACAGTTGTGGTTAAAAATTCCAGCTATATAAATGGAGTATGTGACAGATAAGGGAATGCATCCTCGACACGTTGTGGACTTTTATTTTTGTTGCCTCTTCCACCTTTTCTTTCTGAATGAAAGCCAACAGCATCCTTGGGTGTATCAGCAGGAGCACAGTTAGCAGATTGAGGAAAGTGATGATCACTCAGTGAGCACACATGGAATTCTGTGTCCAGAATTCCAGTTTGGGGTCTGTCAGTACAAGAAAGATATTGAAATTGATTGATGACCACCAATATAGTCAAATGCTGGAGCACTTGCCTTGTGAGGAGAGGCTGAGTGAGTGGGGCTTGTTCAGCCTGGTGAAGGGATGGCTTCAGGAGGACCTAACACACCAGGCCACACCTGGAGAAAACAATGCAGAAATGAGTAGGCAAGTGGTGGGATGGCACTGAAAGATGTCGATGTCAAATCAGGTCCTCAGGTCTCAGAGGACTGGGAGGCAGGTGGCAGGCTATGCACCTTTACGGACGGAACTGTGGCTAAGTTGTGTTATGGTTGCTTCCTGAGTCGGTGACTGATTCTCTGGGGTGAGCATTCATATGGCACAACTTCAGAAAACTCTGAGTATCCTGCAGAGCTGACATATGACTGGATGTGCCAAACATTCCCCAGCTAAATTCCCTACTGGAAGAAATTCCACTAAAGCCAATAAAGTTAGATCAGCAGATGGTTTGGTATTTCACAAGTGTATTTTCTTGCTAGAATATTTCTGGAAAGCAAAGAGAAAAGAGCTGAAGCTGAGGTAAGGTTCATTGTCAGTGCTTGGACATGCCATGTGTTGTACGGTCAAGTTCAGAGAAGCACTAAGCGTCTTCTGCCAGGGCCTGAAAATGCTGGGATCTCACTGACTTCTGATTATATCGTCTGAATTTAAAGTGACACTGATGCATGACAGGCATGCATAAGCCACATAGTTTATGCAGCTTAGCTTATCAGTATGCTGCTGATTATCCTCCATCTCCATTTATGTCAATATATTCAGTTGTTTGCAGGGCGCTCTAAGCAGCCTGGGGGAACAGAAGGCTTCTCAGACCTGCAGGCTGAGTGTTGTGGTTTGAGACCAAATTGACAGCGGGAAGACTAAAGGGGTTCAGATACCCAAAGTGCTTTTAGTCACCGATACGTTTGGCACGAATGTGTGAGATGGCCTCTCAGTCCTGCAGGGGGGACAGTGCCGTCCGGTACCAGGTAGTGGGGAGACAGGGACCCCCTCACCTCAGGGGCTCAGGCCGCCTCTCAGGGCTTGTTCGCCCCCTTCTGTCAGTTACGGGATGGGGGATCCTCAGTTCTGATTGGCTCAACTTCCCGCAGCAGCTGGTGATTGGCTGCTGCCTGCTGGTGCACCAGGCCCGCCCTTCTGGAAGGTTCTCCAACCAGGCAAGGACATAGCTTAGGTGCAGGGGCACTATCAGAGGGTAACGCAGGCATGACCAGTCCCAGACTTATGCCAAACTGCTGTTAAAAAGTACTGTTTTTTTGAGCCTTACCACCAACTAGCAGTAAGCTCTGGATATGCAGAGTCCCAAATATGGATGTTTAGGTGTCACATATACAATAATGACTTGTGAAACTGTGACAATAAACCCTTTTGGTGGAGTGAGAGTGGCCTTTAGGCTAAGTCCTTCAAGCAGCAAAGGTCTTTCTCATCTTTCTTTCTTTTCTACGTACCCATCTGTCATTTTTCTTAGAGTCTGTCCTCCTTCCTCAGTGGCAAGCTGCTTTGGATAATTTGTCCCGATTAATTAGGTCCCAGGGCTGTTTTCAAAAGCCAGTATCATTCAATCTTCATGCTGTTGGCTACCTGTTAAATGACATAATCTAGGATCCTATAAAGGAGATCAAGCATTTAGCTTACTTTTTGTCTACGTCCATAGCACACCAAAGAGCTGGTATTTTATGTGGAAGCCCATCTGAAATGCTAATGCAGATAATTAACTCCAGCCTGCAGACTCCATTCAGACTGCTCACTGAACTCCACACTGTCTTGAGAAACGAAACCGGAAGCTTTTTGTTTTAATGAGTCTTAGTACCGATTAAAACTGTGATTTAATCTTTGGTCTGTATCCTTCTTAATCTAAATTACAATTAAAGGATGTCTGTAATTACCAATCCTTTTCTACAGCACCAAACTTTTGCTGTTTTATTCTGTAATTCTTTCAGGAGACTGCATAACTTTTAACAAGACTCCCCAACCTGCTCTTTATGTCCGATAACACCAGCTGTCTTCCTGTGTCTCTAATGAACATATCTTCCTCATCTCATTCCACTACCTCATCATTTTCATTGTATTCCCCTTTAGCAGGTGGTCTTGTGGGTATAACGACATCATTAAATAGCTCTAAAGCTGCTAGTAAGAAAATAGTTATTGAGCAAATCAGAATATCATCGTGTGAGATACCTTTCCTGCTATAGCTAATGAACTACTTATAGTGTTTGCTAAATTTACCTGTTTCTCCTCTACTTGATCTCATCTATCACTTTAATGGATTTTACTATTCTGTTGAATAGCACACCCCCACAAAGCATCCAAAGGATTTGCTTGGACTGGTTTTCTCAGTGTGGAGATCTAGTTTTGGAAACAGAAAGTGAATCTCAAGATGGCTGGTTAAAGAAAAGGTTGGGAGTACTTCAACATGTTTAATGGAAGAATGTTATTTAAATGTGTTCTGTTTAACTGAAAATGTTTATGGTAGTGAATAGAGGTAAGAAACCAGTGATTTGGGAGCTCTCTTACAGTGAAAGCTCTGACACAATGTATCCAGTGAATCCTTTTTAAGGTGTGCCCTGGAACTCAAAAAAGAGGCAGAGCAGACCTCTTCACTAGTGTGAAAGCTTAATTAATTGCCTTTACAATGACGGTGACCTGAAAGGCCAAGTCCAAGCATACAGAGGGCACAGTCACATCCTTTTCTCCCATTACTTGATGGCAGAAATGATGCTCTCCTCTCTGAGTAGGTCAGAAGAAGAGGTGTTAAATTAGGAGTCACCACAGGAAACAGAATCACCACCACAACCGATATCTGAGTGAAGATTGACCTGCAGAGATTAGAATTTTGTTCAATCTGCAGCCAAGCAGCAGCAGATGGGCCACTGAGATTCTGAGGTTTTGCTGTGGATATTACTGCTGGGCATAATGCAGTGGTGGCTGTTGAATAATGTCTCACATTTACATTTTGCAGTTCGCAGAACTATGACATCTCATGTCAATGCAAATAAACCTGTCACAGGCTGATACTGTATTTGAGGCAGTAGATTGAAAATTGATTGTGTGACTTTTCTGAATATAAATCACTTATTTATTTACCCTGAACCATGGACTTGCAATTAGTCAATACATATTCATAAAATATGTGTTAGGTAAATTAACACTGGACTGTTGTAAATTACAACTGAAAATAATTTGCAGTGTCCATGAAGTTGAGAATGCAGTTCATTTTAAAATGGATTTGATACATTACATTATTTAACCATTCTCTGAATAATTTCAAGCCATGAATTCAAATACAACACAAAATATTGCTGACATGCAGAGGAAATTTGCTTAAAAGTGTAGCCTTTCTTTTCCGTATATTTATGCTATTTTGCATATATGTTTTAATTGACTGGTTCAGGAAAATAATTTTTCAATTTCAGCCCATCTCACCAGTCTTGCATCTCTGTTACAGGGAGATCTAAAGCCTCCATAAATTTCTGATACCCTTACACATGCTACATGGAGTCTTCCAGTATGAGTTAAAGTGTAATGTATCATGTATAATCCAGGTTAATATTGGCTTGCATTGCTCCCACCAGGATAAGTTATGGTACTTATTCATTATGGTGAAACCTAATTGTTTTGAGTTGTATGAAAATGGTGGCTACCAGGAGAAAGGACTTCATCCTTTCGCTAGAGGTTGTATAGAAGATATTTGTAGCTCTTCCTGATTTATATCAGCCATCTGAACCCAATTATTTCTCCTCTTGGCTGAATGCCTTTTCCCCTGGACTACTGAACACAACCATGGCCAATATGTGGTCTCCAAAAGCGGTCAATAGCAGTTGAAATGGAGGAATGTAGGAAAAGGGCATATTTAGAGAGCGAGCTCTTAAGTCAATGTCCCACCTTTCAGTAATATGTAGTGAAGATACTTCCTTGGCCAGCAGTAGTTTCCTCTGTGTTTAAAGCTCTTGCTGGCTTTTCAGCCTATTTGAAGACGTCTTTCCTTTATTCTTTCTCCCTGATACTTACTGTAAATTAAATCTCAGCCCTGACTGGCCATTCAGAAATTGTCACTGAGTCACAGTCTTTTTTTGTGTGAAGTGCTTCTGTGTTTCGAAATTGGAATTTTTAGGTGAAAGTTTATTGTTGAAAAAATGAAAGACCATCTCCAGCACAGAAAATATGGTCTATATGTGGAAACGCGATGTGGACTTCTCAGTGAGCAGTACTTCAAAGAGGTAAGGGCCACACTTCAGAAATAACAATCCTCTGCCAAATAATTTGCAATACAATAAACATATTCTGCACTCTTCTCTTGTGCTGAGTAATGTATTACTCTTCAAGCAGGTACTTGGGTACTGAAATCAACACAGGTAAGAGAGGTGATATTTGGCCCAACGAAAGGTTCGATACAACCACTACAAATACGAGGAGAAGAGAAGGCTGACTATAAATTCTGCAGCAAAACTGTGTAATTGCAATGTTTCTTGTGGTAAATATCAATGGCTGAATGATACTGTTTTGTCCTTCTGGAAATGCAGAAGTGTAGAATTTTAAAGTAGGTTCATACCGAGCATGAATTTTCCATTTTCTGGCCATGCGCTGAGGAAATACTGGCCAATGTAGAGTGATGTATCTTCTAAAATGCTGCTGCTGTTTTCTTCAATCAAGTTTTTAAATCAAATTTGCTTCAATCAAGAATCATGTTTTTTAAAAAAGAGAGAAAAAATTAAATGGTTGTGCAATTTTATATATATATATTTTTAGATGTTCCTGCCCATAGCGGGAGGGGTGGAACTAGGTGATCTTTAAAGGTCTCTTCAAACCCAAACCATTCTATGATCTCAACCACAAAACAATTTTTCTATGGAAGACTTGAGGAATATAGAATTAGACTTAGTTCAGAGGGCGCAATGTCTATCTTGGCTCTTGGAAAGGTCATGTGGAAAGTTTTATATGGAATGATGAGAATTCTTCAGTCTGTAATAGCAAATAAAGGAATACAAAGAGATTTGCCTCTGGTATTCTTGAGGCACTGGTGTTTCAGCAGTACTTCCTCATGTGTTTGAAGATGCCAAGGTACCAAACAAGTCTGTGTTCAGATTTTAATTCTAAATATCTACTTGCTTTTGAAAGACACCTAAAGGGTGAATGACTGCCTTTCTGTATCTGGGGACGTATACTTGTTTTTTTCATTTTCACAGCTTTTAACATATGTCCCTGCTGTGCTATACTCAGAAAGAGAAATGTTGATGGAATCACTCCCATAGCATGTTGTGTTATGTACTGCCAGTGCAGTACAGATATGTAAGGCAGAGTGTTCCAAGGCTCCTGAAAAGTGTCTTTTGCCATACTGTGTAGAAGCTTAGACCTGCTCTCACTGGCTCCCTTGGACAGTATGGGACTGTCTCCTTTGGGCTTGATGACACGGGTACTTGGCAGAGGTGGCTGAACTTAATGAAGCAAAGTGGGATGTTTCTGCCATGTGTATCATTGCCATTCTTGGTAAACCCTGTGGGTTCCTCTGCTACAACTATCACTGCTGTCTGGGTGTTTTTTCTCTCTTCCTCCTTTCCTGGACATCTGTAGTGCAAAGTAGTCCTCTTTCTTCAAGACTGAATGCACAGAGGATTGCACCCTCTTAGCAGCTATGGTGTTAAGTCTAGCCTGCTCTCAAGGATTAGTGTGTGACAAAAAGACAGGTTGGAAACCTCCTGAAAACAGTGTGGGAATCTTGGTGTGGAAGCATCACCCAATTCCATGGTTTAGAACCGTTCCAACCAATGACTTCCTTTGACTTAAAATAAAATGTACTATAATCTGGTTGTTGAGGTGCAATATTTAATTTCATTCTTTTAATTGACATCAGTTTTTGAAATAAAATTAGCTTGAAACAAAGTGTCAGGAGGTTACATTTATAAAATAGGAAACCACATTCCAAACCAAGAAATCACGTTGCTTTAAAAATCTTAGAGGAATAACATTCTTGTTTTGTGAAGTATTTTTTTTTTCTTTGATACCTGGGAAACTTAATTTTAAAAAATGAGTTACTTCTTGTCCTATCACTACATGCCTTTGTAAAAAGTCACATGCCTTTGTAAAAAGTCCCTCTCCAGCTTTCCTGTAGGCCCCTTTTAGGTACTGGAAGACCACTATGAGGTCTTCCCAGAGCCTTCAATTTTCCAGGCTGAACATCCCCAGCTCTCTCAGCCTGTCTTCATAGGAGAGGTGCTCCAGCTGTCTGATCATCCTCGTGGCCATCTTCTGGACTTGCTCCAACAGGTTCATATCTTATGTTGGGGGCCCCAGAGCTGAACTCAGTACTGCAGGTGGGGTCTCGTGACAGCGGAGCAGAGGGGGAGAATCACCTTCCTCAACCTGCTGGCCACACTTCTTTTCATACAGTCTGCTCACAAAATAGCACAAAATTTTCCTGGGTTTTTGCAAAAGCCCTACAAGAACCTTATTACAGTTCCCCAGAGCTTCATGCTACATTATCTTATTCTTCTGCTTCTTAATGTAGCTGGAGGCGAAGTTGATCTGTGGAGCTGGTAAGATGCATCTCACTTGCTGCCCAGTGGAAAGAGGCATATCTTTACAGATATCTGCACCATAGATGGGGGGGATGAATTTCCTGAAATTTGTAAGGCATCAGGCAGGTGTGATCTCTACCAACAAGTTAGATGTTGAATTTGTTTCTTTCACTGATTCTGAAGATCCAGGTTATCCACCAGGGATAACACCAATGGAACAACAACCTTTTCTGGATTTATGTCCAAAGAGAATGATCAAAGGAGTATTATATGACAAAATAGAACGAGTCCTTCTAAAACAACTGCTCTTAATCATCAATTTAAAGACATTTTTAAGAATAAATAATTATTTGCAGAAGACAAACCTGTAACTCTGTAACTGATGTGAGTTCTGACGGCTTTCTGAGCTTAAAAGCACATACTTTGAAGGAACAATTTTGAAGTGTAAAAGAACAAATATAAATAAGGTTCTTCTCTGACCTCTAAAATAACTTCAACCATTGGTAATTCCAAAAGTCGCAAATGAAAATATAGTAATTTTTATTCTCTTGAGTAGCTATGTTTAACTATGTTTTCCCTACAGCAGCAGGAAAAAAAAGAGCTTGATTTTCTGTTGACATTGAATGAGACTATATGACCAGCAAAAAGCAGGAGAGAAGAGGGGTGATATGAGGCAATTCAAATCAGATTGTCACATATCCCAGGTTAAACAGTTGGGAGAATTTATGGGATATTTTGGGGACAGACTATTCACTTTATATCACAGCTTGAGTCCTTCAACACTGGTTTCAGGTAATACAGGAGGGTTCCTAGTCTTGAACATTACAGAAAATTGAGGGACAATGGCAATCCAGGTAGGCACCTCTAGTAGGTTAGTTGCTGAGAAAGATGGTGAAATTGAATACTTGAAATACATAACTTATTTATTTTAATTGCCTTGGATAAACCTGAAATCACTGTGCTGTTCATTTTAATCAGTGAGAGACTTATTTGCCTATCCTTTTGTGTGACCTGTAACTTCCAGAATGCATTCCTGTCCCCTTCAAGTTCATAAACATGAGGTATAGATTTTACCCTTCTGCTGAAATTCCTAGTTTTAGTTTCCCCTCTTTGCTTAACTGTCCACTGAATGCTTCTTTCTCTTGTGACCTGTGAAATACTGAATCACAGAATATCTGTGGTTGGAAGGGACCTCTGGACATCATCTAGTCCAAGCTCCTCATGCTCAAAGCAGGGTCAGTTAGAGCAGGATGGAAACTCCACAACCTCTCTGGATAAACAATCCAGTGTTTGAATACCCTCACAGTAAAATTGTTTTTTTTTCTTTATGTTTGAATGGAATTTCCTGTATTTTAGTTCCTGCCCATTGCTTCTCAGACTATTACTGGGCACCATGGCGAAGAGTTTGGCAAAGGTCAAAGTCCAGGGGCTGTTGAGTGCAAGGACAGAGAGTCTTTCTAATCAGAGCTGTCATAGCCTCCTCTCCTTAGCTCTTCCCCTTGCCTGGAAGGCAGCCCAGCAAGGGCCTCTGTCATTGCCTAGATGCCACTTCTTTCCCTTCTTCCTTGTTTTGGTAGAAACATGTGGCTTTGGCCCCTTATCTGTGGAGGTTCCAAAATAAAGTTCTGCCCCCTTGGAAGAGGAGGTTTGGCAAGGTTCTTATGGCCAGTTTTCACTTTATTTCTCTTCTGCATGGATAAACTTCTCTCCTTTTCTTATTCATCCTTTCCAAAGTCCATAAAAAGTGACACGTGATGGGATAGAAATAGTACCCGAAGTTTCTTTTCATATCTTTCCTGTATTCTGTAATAGTAATTTTTTTCTTATATTTGCAGTATATGCACAAGGAGAGTCTGAACCAGTTCACAGAATGGGACCCTATATTCAAATGTCTGTTGTTACTGTTGACTTGAGAGTCAGCTACTGCAGAGGGTAATTCCTAGCTTCCAAACATGGTCTGCAGCACAGGTAGTTTGTAGAGAGTATTGGTTGCATTCACAATGTGTAGTGCTTGACCCAAGGCTGTTCTGAATTCAAAATGGCAGCTGTGTGGCTCTAAGAAATAATTATCAGAATTTAATGCATTTTGCAGCTCAAAGAGCCTGAAATTAAATGATTCCTCTGTCATAGCCTCAAAGGTTGCCATTTTGTAGCATAACTCTGGCAGTCTGTACTGTGTGTCCTGGAGCGTGTACAGAGAAGCTGTGCAAATATCTGATGGAACAAGGCATTATGGGTTAACGTTGCAGGGCTGTGTGGTGTGGATGAACCTAAACTGCTTTGTTTTTTTCTCTACTGCCTATAGGCTGGAGTCAACTGTCCTCAGAGTTACAGCCAGGCTCTGTCCAGGAACAAGCTAGCTGGTTCCTTTTGAAAAAGTCTAGGAAGAAATCAGGACGGGGGGGTGGTTATGAAAAGTCAGAAAAGTCAAAACTGAACTGAACTCTGCCTGATGTTGTTCCAAGTCCTGTCGCTCCCAGCAGAGTTACAGCTGAGCATGCCATTTCTTTCAGATCCTGTGGCCCTTCCAATCTTAAACTGATTCTTTAGGATACAGTGACCCCCAATCATCCTCTTTCCCCATCTGTTAATCTGACAGATCCAAATGAGTCTGGGGCTTGAAAGCCCTGTTTCTCTTGGAATCTGATGTGGGTGGTCAGAGTGAATTAAATGCAAATTTTCAAATCCAGAACATCAAATGTACAGTCTACACAGGGCCGCCAGCTGCAGTTTCTATCCCGTTTTCCATTAGAATGCATCTTTTAGATCTGCTCTTTGCATCTACTGAGATGCTGCCCATCGTTCCAGGATCCTTTCAGGTATTAATTTTTTTTTTTTCTCCTAGGTTCCTGTCTGGAAACAGTTAATTGTGCCACCCAGGAACATTTCCAGTTAACTGCTCCCCCACTTAATTCCATTAAGAACCTCTATCTCTGTCATTGTGTTGTCTCCTATTTGCTTCTCATCAACAGCTCCCTTTGATTCAAATCTGTGTAGCTGTGTAGGGTACTACCTGATAGCTGAATGGAGCTGAATGTTGCTTGTACAACATGGTGCAGATGCCTGTGCAGGCGACGTTACTGATCCTGCAGGGAAATGTCATGTCACTGAAACTCCCGCAGAGATCAATGTGTGAGCAGAACTGCAAAGAGCAGTGAGATGTACCAGCAGCAGCAGCTTAATTTGGGTCTTCACAGTATTCTGAATGCAGCTGGACGGTTTACTGTAAATGAGATAAATCATGAACTTTTTGAACTGCCTTTAAATGTTGGGCTTTATGCTCCTCTGCTGTAGTAGAAGGTTTCTTCATTCTGACACAAAGGCAAGAACATGGCAGGTAAATCTGAATAGGAGCTCTTATGTTTTCACTTTCAATGCATTTCCCAGCCAGAAGAAGAGTTACATTTGTGTACATTTTAATTTTTGGATATCGGTGGGGAAAATGGCTTCTTAGCTATTTCCTAAAGGTCTGTACCTCTACTCTGAAGCAAAAGATAAATTTCAGGGAAAATGTCTTCCTTGTATGTCATCCTGACTCTTAGCGTCTGCAGCTTGAAAAGAGACAACAGAGACTGCTGTGCAGATCTGTCATTCTGCCTTTTCCTCTTGGTCAAATAAAATAGTGATATGCCACTTGTTATTATGGGGCATCTGAGTTAAATCCTGTTGAGTCCACATGGCCTTCCCTTGATACTTGAAGTCAGCCAGAGACAAGTGTGCAAATCATAACTTCAAACTAACTGTTAACCTTTCAGGTGATTGGTGGAAGCTAATAGTAGAAAGGCATGGTCTGCCAGAGACTGGTGATGATGGACAGACTTATGGCAAGATGGATGAAGAAATATCTGATTGGGAGACCCTTGTGATACATAGACCAGAGGTCACTGACAAAAGCTTAAGCAGTGGCAGATGAAGTTTGGGAATATTTTTCCAAGGACCCAGAGGAGACCCATCAGCAGATCTGACTGCCATTTGGAGAGAAGAGAAGAACCTGCCTTCACTGTGTACCTGAGGCAGAGAAGCTACACATGTGGAGGTGTCATGGTTTTGGCTGGGACAGAGTTAATTTTCTTTGTAGAAGCTCACACAATGCTGTGTTTTGAATTTTTGATGAAAATAGTGGTGATGTTTTTGGTTGTTGCAGAACCGTGTTTGCATAGAGCCAAGGGCTTTTTTGCTTCTCGTGCTGCCCTGCCAGCGAGGAGGCTGGGGGTGCACAAGAAGCTGGGAGGGGACACGGCCAGGGCAGGTGATCCAGACTGACCAAAGGGATATTCTGTACCATATGGCAGCATGCTCAGCAATAAACGCTGGGGGAAAGAAGGAGGAAGGGGGGGACATTGGGAGTGATGGCGTTTGTCTTCCCAAGAAACCATTATGCATGAAGAGCCCTGCTTTCCTGGCAGTGGCTGAACACCTGCCTGCCCGTGGGAAGTAGCGAAAGAATTCCTTGTTTTGATTTGCTTGTGCGTGCAACTTTTGCTTTCCCTAGTAAACTGTCTTTAACTCAACCCATGAGTTTTTGCACTTTTTACCTTTCTGATTCTCTCCCCATCCCACCTGGGGAGAGTGCGTGAGCAGCTGTGCGGCACTTAGCTGCCTGCTGGGGCTAAACCACAACAGGAGGCCAGGCAGGATCAGTGAGAAAGTACCCCCAAATCTGTTACACTCAGCAGTCATCATGGGTACCCTCTGCTGGTTATCACTCTTTCAGCGTGTAGGAATTACAGCTTCCATGGTGTCGCCATAATGGTGGCTTTGACAGTGGTGGTTCCACAGTATTATTAAAGTTCACTGTGTTATTAATGTTAGTAGTAAGACTAAAAATAACAGTTGTAGTATTGTTTTATGTAATAAAGGATAGTGTAATTCAATATTCCTTCTAATATTCCCTATGTAGATTGTCATCTGCTCAACTGTCAGTATCTGTACAAGTTGATCTTAAATTTCCAGAGCATTAGTTGCCCTGTGACAATTCCAGTGAGATGCAGCTAACACTTCTGAGAGCTAGATCTTCGCTGAATCACAGAATAGTCATGGTTGGAAGGAAACTCTGAACATCACCTAGTTGAACCCCTCAGCTCAAACAGGGTCTCACAGAGCATGTTGTCCAGAGCCATGTTATAGAATCATAGAATCATAGAAATGCTGGAAGGGACCTTAAAGATCACCTAGTTACAACCCTCCTGCCATGGCCAAGGGTACCTTCCGCTGGATCTAGTTGCCCAAAGTCGTATCCAACCTGGCCTTGAACACTTCCAGGGGTGGGCATCCACAACTTCTCTGGGCAACCTTTTCCAGTGCCTCACCACCGTCATCGTGAAGAAGGGGGTTCTGGATATCTCCAAGGATGGAAACTTCAAAACTTCTCATGTCAATCTGTTCCTGTGTCCCACAGGTTATATTCCACTCAACCATCTCTTCTAGGAGAAGAAGATCACTTCTTCGACTCAGTTAACCATCTCTTCTTGCCTGCCTGTGGACTATGTCGGACATGGTTGAACTAATTACATTGTCTCATGTCTTGTATGTATGTTTGAAACTATAATTGCAGGAACCTCTTTAAATAAGAAAACTAAGAAAAAAAAAATGTATATAACATGCTCTTCCCTGGCCAGGATATATCCAGAAGCTGTTTGCATTCCAGCCCAGTCCCTGATTTTAAGGGATGTAATCAAAATGAAGATGTCCTCAGTCCCAGAATCTACTTTTTAAAACTAGTTCAGGCATGGTCTACCAGCTACCACATTTGCAGTTGCTGATTTGCAGTGTGGTCATGAATGTGGGGAACAACACTTGACTGGCCATACTCCTCCCCTTGATACCTTGTGTACTTACTACCAATAAAGGAAGCCATTAGAGCTGAATAACTGGATTTTAATGCCAACTCCTTGGCAGGAATGGAGTAAGTGTTGGATATTAGATGTGGTCAGTTGAAGCCAGAATCTGTTCCCTCCGTGCTATGTAAGTAGCACAAATAGGATTAATAATGAGAGATAATCTGAATTATATTTTCAGGATATTTAAGAGGCTAATGAGAGGTTATAAAAGGATAAAAAGATTAAATAGATAAAGTTTTCATTGAGAAAGGGAGATAAATAAATGATGATAAAAATAATTTTTCCTCACTCGCTTTCCTCCTGAGTTTTATATTCTTACTCCAAGCCATGTATGCGCAGTCATGTATCTCAAGGATCCATCTCCATGCAATCATCTTCCTTTTCTGGCAGTCAAAAAAATAAAAAGGAATAAGATACAATGGTACAGTTTATAGGGCACGTTCAGATATGGGGAATGTAAGTTGCACATTTCTCTCTCTCTTTTTTTTTTTAATTTTATTTTTTTATTTTTTTTTTATTTTGTGAGAGTACACGAGGACTGAATACTGAATATGGCCCTATATCTTACAGAAATATTTTCAGAGATTACTACTCAGCTTAATGATGGGCTGATCAGCACATTTTTACTTTGGCAACTCTCAGTTTTTCTTTTTGATCAAAGGCCTGAAACTTTTAAGCATGTGCTATTGAGGTTATTTTACTGCAGTTTTCCTAATGATGGAGGTAAAATAGGTCCAGAGCCTTTTGAATGCATTGTCCAAAACCAATGTAAAGACAGCCATTGTGATCAGAATGACTATTTTTGGTGACATCCTAGTTTTTGCTATCTTTAGATTAAAAAAATAGTACTTTTCCCTCATTAAATGTAACCTACTTGTGCAATTCACTCATACTGTGATGTATAATATACTTTACTGAGGGCGAATGTGCACACAAATCTTCCAGAAAAGAGGACAATTTTAGTCCAAACTCTTCTAAAGAAAAGAAGGCCAGACATTCATTTGGTCCCTGTAACATCATTTTCCTTGCATTTGTGCTCTTTCCATATGTGGCAATCAAGTGAACGTCTTTATCTGTGAATGCTTCTCAGATTGTTTAGGTATGTGCCTGCAGTGAGGTGACATAGATGCCTGGGGAAAGGTTTGTGTAAAGACCCAACTAAGCAGTATTGTGTTTTGTGGCAGCTGCCTGCTTAAGCCCTAAAGTCACCTTGGTGACTCTGGTGGAGAAGAAATGCTGCAGCAGCTCATTGGAGGTAAAAGATATTGTTTAAGCAAAGAGTCTGTAACAAGCCATATCAAAACAACTTTTACTTTAGACATTCAATTAGATTATACAGAAAATCAGAAATTAATGAGATATATTTAGAAGTCATGCAGGGCCAAGCATTTGCTTGCAGGCCAGGTCTAAAGTACATGAATGATTAAAACATGTATTTTCCTCAATTACTGGAAAGAGGAAAAAGTGAGTACAGAAATACAAATTTGTTAGAAACAAGGACATATCAGTCTTAAAGTGTTGGGTTTAGACAGACGCACCCATGTCTGTCTGAGGGCAGCCTGCAAGTTCTTGAGGGGCTGACACCTAAAGATAGCTAAGAACTTCATTGTCCAGGAATGGGTTTGGGTATAATGTGACCCTGCTCATGGAAAAAAAATGCTGACAGCAATGGGAATGTGTGTTTGAAAATGAGTCCTTGTTATCCCATCTAGTGGGGCTGACTTTGGATCAGAGGCAGTATCCAAACATCCTGGAAATTAAAATAGCCTATAAAAAGAGATTTTGCGTATATGTAAAGATTTAAATAAGGTTTATTTCAGGAGAATTCAGAAAGTGTTAACTCTCCTGCTCTCTGTCTGCTTATATCAGAAGCCACAAAATATTTTCCAATAACCTTAAACAGCTGTAGAATTCTCAATACAAGAAAAAAAAAACAAAACACAACCTAATTTTGTGTGTTTGGAAGGCAGGGGAAAAGGAAAGACAGGTTTGGAGACAAGCCCATGTTACTGCTGGAACTTTTAGGGCCGGAATTTGGATCTATGAGTTGTGTGGGCTTCCTCTTCTCTCTCAGTATTTCCCCTATCTATGTACTGAAACCTATGACTAAATGGTATGAAGCTCAAACCCCAGCTGAGCTGATTTGAAAAACAAGAAGTGCTCTTGCTGGTAAAGAACATTTATTTCTGTTTTTGTAGTTCTAAGACCATGGCAGTTGGCCTGAGTTTCTGTACGTTTACCTGTGTGGTTATTTTACACAGTGTATGTATTGCAATGAAACCGTATCATCAGTGCTGAAGGGATTGCTGATCTGTCCTTGCTAGTCCCCTCAGTACTTATCCTCTCAGTGATCAACAACGGGAAGGACAAAGGGTACAGTGTCAGCTTACTAAGTCAGAGCAGGTGAAGCTGAAAAGTATTTAGGAGATGGACTTCAGGTACTAAAGAAGTGGTATGCTCCGACTCTGTTGAGTCAGCATTGCTTCTCTTTGGGTGGTGAGGTTTGCAGCCTTTCAGATGACAGTTAGAAAGGCTCCTGGTGCAGTGTCATCATTAAAGTTTCTGTGGCATGGTCCTTGTGAGCACAGAATTTCAATCATTTTCTTGATTGAAATCATTACAGTCTGAATACTTAATAGTAATTACTAGCTAGATATCATTTATTTTTCCTTATCGATTACAGAAGAGAATGGAAATACTCTATTAGATAGCTATGCTATTCTTCTGAACAAGTGACGGCTACCAAAGCAATTTAAATGAGTTTAGATATCTGAATGACTATGATGAATTTACAAAGTAATGAAGTCCAACAGTTGGGAGAAAAAGCTAACTTCATCCACTACTGAGCACGATGTGCAAAACTGTAGAAAGAACTAGTTTCTAAAAGAATATACCTAACTTAGAAATTGTAGCACGTTCCCAGTCCAGATGTTAACTGAATTAGATGTATGACTGCAATGCCCTTTGAAACTGCAAAAAGTATTTTGATACCAAACCAGAACCTTAGTAGCCCTCCTTGTACTTACTGTAGCCTTTTAAATAGGAACTAATGTAAGTCAAAACATAAAATTGAATTTTTTCAAGGATTTATCCATATGTGTCCTTTTCACCACCTGGATCCCAGAGGAGATTTTTTTTTCCCCCATGCTAGAGAATTATCTAACTCTCATTCCTAGAAATCTACTATTTTATGGATAAAAGAGTTTTTAGTAAACTTTTAGGGTATTTATTCTGCAGGTATTAATTAATTTATTTGTTCAAGTATATGTAAGGCAAAGTTAATAGAATCATGTTAATTTGGGATTGAAAACAATTTTATGATATGTTTCTTCTTGTGCAATATCTGACTGTGCGTTCTGTTTAAAGAATAAACCTTATTATTTATGAGCTTGGATGGTTGGCTTCCAGTACTGATTGTAGCCCAATCATTACAGTAATTTTTGGAGGAAGACGCTAAAGGAGTGATTTGAGTGAGGATAACAATGAGTTAACAGGTATTTGTAGGTATATTTAACCTGTACTGTTCATAGAAAACTGATCCTACTCTACAACTAATTAAAGCTGGAATGCTATTTAAAGAATACTACTGTTCTAAGGCAAGTACGTAGTAGAACAAATAAACATTCATGGTGTACATACAGGTAGAAATTCCACTTCAGAAGAGGCCTTGGTTGAAGGTGCTCATACACCTCACCAAAGGAAGATGTGATTACATAAAGAACAAATGTCAGAAGTCTTGGGGTTTAAATCTTGAGAACTATCTTCTGTTCTGGAAGCTTTCAGAAATTAATGTCAGAGTACTTTAAGGGTCCCCAAAGAGCCCAATAAGTTTGTAAATGATCTATAATTAAAGGCCTTCTGAAGGCTACAGTATATTTTTACAAGCCCCTTGAAAGCAGATGTATTTCTTTGAACCTGAATTTCAACAACATTTTTAAAAAGTTATGAATAGCAATGTTATTCTGTTTAATTCCATATCTTCTAATAAAGGATTCGTTTGAAATATAGACATGTTTTTCTGACTTCCTGATTGTTTTTCCTGCCCTGTCATGGAAAGTATAGTTGGAGACCTTAGAGTTTTAGTTTATCCTGAAACTTAAGAATTTAAATGATCTGTTGATCTTTACAAAGATTGTAAATCTTTGTGGCTAATTGTTCATTCCAAATAGATAACTTACATTACATGAATGTTTCCAAACATCACACAAAGATATACACAAAGCAGAAGTTGTGAAATCTGTATTTTAGACAAAATACATCTATGAAGTCCACTTGGTCATCAACAAATTGGTCTTTTGCCTGTAGAATAACAGTCAGAATTTGGAGTAAATTTGAGACTTAAGAATCTGCTAGTCTAGAAAACAGGCTAGAAAACAGTGAATTGTAAAATGTAGCAGTATGTCCCTTGATTAGACTGGCAGTCTGTGCTGAGGGATTAGTGTGACTGTTTCAAGATTAGGATAGCAAAGTCGTTCTAAAGACTTTACAAACTTTTGGGTTAAAGTACAGAGGTACTCAGAGCTTGTACTTAAATCGTAAAAGGTCAACAGCTGAATGTAGACAACTGGATTCTTGTGTGTTTTAGTTAGCGCATGAGGTGCCATCTTTGCTATCTACTGAGTGCTAAAGTATTCTGCTCTCTCCAACTGTTCATGTGCACACCGTTAATAAGAAGCAGCTTCTTCTGCCTTGATTGACTCTCATCTTCTGTATTTGTTACTGGATAACAGTCGACCCACTGGCAGGAAATGCAGAGGAATCAATGCATAAGAACCTCACCTAAGGAGAACTTAAGTGTGTTCCCCGTAAAGTTATTTTAAGGCCTTAAATCCTACTCAAGATGTGTTTTAATGCTGGTGTTAATTCTTTTAGTAATTCTTTTAGTTCTCATCTAACTTTGAAGATAGTTCTGCTTTGAGCATGATGTTGGAGTAGATGACATCCAGTGGTTTCTTCCAACCTGAATTATGCTGTGATTTTTAATATATTTCCTGGCTTATGTACTCTCCTCACGTTCATGTGTCAGTCCCATCTAGGAAACTAGGCATTGTAGGTATCAGTATTTGACAATGGGGTCCCAAACAATGGAACATTTTCTTACCTTGGATTGTTCTGCCTCTGCCTAAGCCAGTGCCTGTCAGGCCTTCACAAGTTCTCTGTATTTTTTTCAAAGGTTGATACGCTAGGTATAAGATCTTTGTCTGGAAGATCTTCTCATGCTGAAAAGATTCATTTTGCTGATGGGTGGGTTATGAGCTTTTGTGCTAAAATACCAGCCAAAGTATTAGTTTATTTCTGTCAGTTTTTTCAACAGTCTTAACTTTTTTTTTCCCCTCACTGAAGACATTGACTTGATTCAGGTCTTCATCATCAAGAAATATGATAATAAATGTCTTAAGAAGAGTCATTGTAATTGATAGGAAATTAGTCTAAATAGTATAATTTCTCTTTAGTTTGAAAGTGAAAATGTCTTTTGTTCCAATTTACTGAAATGATACCTGGTTTATACCGGGCTAATTTCTATGATAGCTAATATTGGTGTAAATGAGAGCAGGGCCCTCTTCTATCATCAAGGACTGAGCATATCCATCATTAATTTCTGTTTCATCAGGCAACCGATAACATACCCTTCAGCTAAGAATAACTACATCTCTTTGAACCACTTCTAATGTAATTCTGAAAGGGAAAGAGCTTTAAAAGTGGGTTTAAATACATTTAGATGTGGTGATGTTCTTTGAGTAGTACACATGAACGAGACATGAATGATGACACTTCAGAAACTAGCAATGTTTAGGCTTTTCACAGTCAATACAGGATTGCAAGAACTACACTTTTTATCTGCTCTCCTGTCAGAAACAGATTATACTTACAACAATGTTTTTATGAGTCTGTATTAAAGAACAGCAATCATCTATAAAATCATGCTTTTGTTTGAAGTTTTTTCCTTTTGATTTTAACACGAAGGTTGTTGTATTGTGAAAGTTGCATGTAAGAAAGAAAGACAATTTTGCTGTTTTTTCAAACTCTCCTCTCCTCTCCTCTCCTCTCCTCTCCTCTCCACNGGCTGACTGAAAATGGAAACAAAAATTACCTTTTTTAATATGTAAAGCAACAGCGTTAAAGGCTTAGTATCACTTGCTTCTGGTAAATCTTAGTGAAAGATAACAGAAAGCTGGAGCTCTTAGGCATCCTCTTATTAAAGATAAATGCAGCAGAAGAGGCACATTTCTTATCTCTCTTGCTACTGCATGTCCTTAGTTTCGCACCTTAGCTTGCTGGCTGTTAAATAAGAGGAGCTCTTGCTTTATGGCTGGCTTGTAAGAATATGTCAATGGAAAAGATTTTGAAAGGTTATAAAATTTTGAGTAGCCTGAACCTGCTAAGATAAGACTCAGGAAAAAAACAGGTAAGATGTCTGATGAGATAGTCCCCCTTCCCTTCCCTTCCCTTCCCTTCCCTTCCTTTCCCTTTCCTTTCCCACAACTGACAGTGCACTGTAGTTAAGTCACTATTTTTTTTATCTCTTGTCCAGTCCACTTCCAATTTCACTCATGTAGGTCACATGTGGGTCACACTAGCATAAGGGAAAAGGAGAAAAAAAAAGACTGAAAAGGGAAACAATGACTACAAATACAAAGTTTTGTAGAGAAATTCACTGATAGTTTCACAGGGGGCTACTTTGACATACTTTGTACAAACTGATTCAATTTCATGTTGGTCATATCATTATAAAAATGAATGATTTTCTCCACCTCATGTAAGTAATTTTGGTTTGAGCCAGGAGTTCAGATAAGATCAATGCTGCAAGTCTGTCACTTGCTGTATCTTGAGACTGGGCTTCAGAATGGAAGAAGGGATCCATATTCCAGATATTCCTATGATTCAGCTTACTTCAAAAATGTATTTTTATTATTTACTTTAAGAGTCTTTCCTAAAATGGAAAGAATCCTACTGTTTAGTTCTTCACGCATTGAAATCAGCACAGATTTCTCTGTGGAATTGAATGGGCGCAGAATCAATGATGGGCACAGAGTCAATTCCTCATTTAACGGTGCTGTTCTACATGGTAGCAGCCTGCACTAAAAAGTGCTTGTTCTTACATTAACTTTGTTTCAAGCCATTTGGATATGCTTTTTTTTTTTTTTTTTTTTTTTTTTTTTGAGTCCAGTCACCTTTGTTACTTCTATTGTATGCTCTCCTTTTGCATTTTGGTTCACTAAGAAACACTTTGCTGAGCAAAGTGGGCCTCTTGCTGCAGTTCCCTGTCTTTCTGAACAACAAACTCACTCGTTCCTGAATTCTCAACAATTTTCCTTAAAAATCAGCCTGCTGTCATGGGCACCTTTCTGTTTTGTGTCAGCTTCCCAGGATATTTTGCCTTACAAATCCCTAACTAAGCCAAAGTCTGTTCTAAAGCCTAGAGTCCTGATCTGCTATTTACCTTCTTAGCTTTCCTCCAAATCTTAAAATCAAACACCTCGTTGTCACTGCAAACTAAGCTGCCATTTTTAACCACACATATCACCAGACTTTTGGAATGGAAGACATCTGCTAGTTTGCAGAAATCCCCATGCACTACTTTCCCTTGCTGAGGCAGTCAGTAACACAACCCCTCTCTTCTCAAAAGTTTTCTAAAGTTCATTCCCCTCTATGACTGAATGAAATATTTTGTTTAATCTGAAACAACTTTTTTGATATGTAGCAAATCCAAAGCCTTGATTTGGATCGAACTAAAATAAATCTGGAATTTGCATTTATTTGCTTGTAACTCTTTTGCTTTAGCCATCTAATTGGAAAAATCTGTTATTCACTTAATTCTAGTCTCAGTGACAGCTGAAGTTCTATATAACCTAAACTTCCAATTAAACTGGTCAATGGACACTAAATCAAGTTACTGCATTTACAGTGGCATTTCTTGTAAGTATGCTGGGATTTATTTTGGCCATTTAAAGTTTAAATGACTAGTCTAAATGGTAGGCTAGGCTACTAAAAATGACTGGGCTCTTTCTATAGTCAAAAGACAAACGCAAGCTCTGGAGGGTATATTATCACTTCAGGTAGGAAAAATGAATCACCGTCTGGAAGCACCTGTTCCTTTCTGCTGACTATGGAGAGACAGAAAACAATTCTAGAGTAGATGGCTAACTTCCCTTGCCACTTCAGGCAATGTAAATTCATCCTCAGTATCACTAGTGCCTCAGGAGAATTTATATTGTCTTGTGTAATATATCAATTATTTAGTAAGACTGAAGAAAACTATTTAAAGGTTTTCACTTTTATTCTTGGTGGTTTGGATTTGAACGAACGTACTTTAGGTTAGCATTCAACCCTCATTGGAATCCCGACCTCTGTATGGCTAAAAGCTGTGCTAGAAAGATGTATTCCATCCAAATAAAGAGTTTAAAATGCTCCCTGTTTAAAAATTTAAATAATTTTTCTGTTTGAATCTTGTTTCATATTTTAGTAATACTCTGAATAATTTAACAGCAATTGGGCTAAATAAAAACCAATATAACATGTTTTCTCCTTTGTCATTTGAGACACTACTGAGCAAAATAGTGTCTGTGCAGATGAACAAAGGTCTCCCTTGTGACTGGTGGTATGTTTCATTTTAATCACAAGACTTTTGCTTCTGCAGGAACCTTAATGGCTGTGGACAGAAGCTGGTGTGAAGGTTTGTCTTAGTATGATTGATATTCTGTACAATTGTGCTAGTATTGTCAATTTGTCCATGTTATACTGCTGCAGAAATCCTGTTTTGGGAGGCGGTTGGGGAGGATGAAGATAGCAAAGGATCAGCTTCTTGTCTGGTTTATAGATAAGTTCTTGTAAAATCTCCTGGGAGTAACTTACATATTTCTGACGCTGAGGTCTTTAAAAAGGCTGACAAGATCTGATCAAACAGGCATGGCTCAAGAGGACTGAGAGGCAGTGTGCTTCAGACTCTTCTGGGTTATTTATTTTGCCAAAAACAACCCAGCTCATAGATGTGCATTGAAGATCATTTGGATAACTTAGGCTTAGGCTGCAATACATTTTTACCAGGAGGCACCAATAAAAGCTATGTTCCCTTTGTGACCTCAACATGAAAATAAAAAGTGCTGGGACCCAATCCTTGTTTGCTCTGAGCTGGTGTATCTCGATGGACAGCTGTAGAGCTGTGCATATTTGCTGGCTGATATGCCGTCCTGAGACTGTATCATGCCATAGAAGTAGATATTTTTATTTATCTTCATTGCATATTTTCCTGAGTTATTAAACTGAAGCAAACAAACAGTTATTTCTCATTTTGTTTAAATAAGAAAAATTCTAGTTTCTTATTTTCCATAAAGAGTTGCAGACAAAACATTAAATATAGGAAGATATTTAGAAAATGTACACAAAACTGACTTTCAGGTAATACCTCATGCAGTTGCATTCTTAGAATATCAATGGTATCAGTGGCTTAATAATAGTGTGGACCAATTTCCTCCCTCCTTACTGTTACTACTGTTACATTTTTACAGACAAGCTGTGCCCATTTCTGAGCTCAAACCTGTGAGAAGCCAACATCTGCAAAGTACTTTAGAGCTTCCTCTACCGACACGGATAGAAGAACAACTATACTTGGAAAGACAGCGGTCTCTTCTTGTCGTCTTTGTCCATGTTCATATTTTTTGGAATCCTGAAACATGTGACAGGAGAAGACATACACAGTTTATCCACTACTAAGAATAGATGTAAGCCCTTGTGGAATATACTAAATAATGCACTGGCTAAGTTCTTGCCTTCCAGGTGCTCTTCTTGGTAATGTAAAACTTGTCATATTTATTGCTGCAATATCATCACAGCTTTATCAGGCATCTCCTAACATGGCACATTAATTTTTGAACTTGGAGATCTGTGCTGCTGTGCTACATGCTGAGGGCTTCAGAAGAGATATTTCAAAATGCTATTATAAATGGAGGAATATCATGATTTGTTACATACAGGGGGATCCCAAGGAATCTACTCCCCTCCTAGTGCCATATGGAATCTTTATTAACGATCTGTAAGAAAATATTGAGTCAATGCCAATAAAATTGTCAACTGAAGTAAAAATATTTACAAAAGAAATAATAATGGGTATAGATTAGTAAATTATGTTATGCTAGTACTCTAACAGCACATTAACTCTGTCGTGCTGGAAAATTACTACTTCTTCCCCACTTCTACTGGCAGTAAAAGCCTAAATGTTGGTTTAATTACTGACTAGTGTGGTCACCTCTTCATGGGACTTTGGCCATGTGTTCAGAAGATCCAGACTCACAGAAGAGTGATGGTGCTTCAGGCACTGTTAGGTAGGCAATTCTGAGTTTCTTCCAGGCTTTCACAGAAGTCAAATTCCCACAATTATATGTAACATCACTGTTGCTTGAAAAACCTGAGACCCAACTGCGTAGGTTCATCTGTGAACTGAGACTGAGGTCTTAGGAGTCAGCTGAAGAGGATGTTACCATTGATTGTACCAGTGTGAAGCTGATATTGCACTGATCCATGACTACTAGTTCAAAGGACACGTAAACATTTTTGTTTACATATTGAGGATCTTAGGCCTCCTCAAATAAGGCTAGAGTAAAAGACACACCCATTTGATTCAGATTTCCAGAGCTAACTCCTCCTGTTAAAAAAGGAACCTTAGTTACTTAGAAGGAAATTTCTGAAGCAATGGGCAAGTCTTTACCTTTCTGATCCCTGTACTGTGTCATAGAAGTCATGAGACAGGAGTTAAGATTTTGATTCTATTTTGATTGTATTTATGAAAATGTATCTTAATTGAAGTCAGTGGATTTACTTCTAATTTGTATCAGAATATCTGAGATCAGAATCTTGGCTGCTACGATTGCCCTATTTAGATGCAATATCATATTTCCAAACACAGTGAAATCAGGCACAGATAATCCTCTCCTCATATGTTCCTCTTGATACAATTTTTAATGTTTTGCTTCCATGGAGAAGAGACATCTCTGCAAGCTTCTTCTACCTAGATATTTTTTAAAAATCAGACTTAGATGATTTTAGGGTGGCCTCTGTAATCTTCTGCTTGCAAAGCTGAAACAACAAATGTAGAACAAAGGCGCTGACTCAACAGAGCCAGTTATGCTTCTGTCAGGGATTATCATTGTAATTTTTCTAGGATGCTTGGCTCTGAAACTATTACACACACACACACACACACACACTCACACTCACTCCAGAAAATAGGCACAAGAAAGATCAGAAGCAACCATAGCTAAAATCCATCATGTATTCCATGTAGCATATCAAAATTAAAAAAAAATAGAGACATTTCAGTGATTCCCTTACAATATGGATACTAGTTGCTGTTATCAGATATCATGTTTGGTATCTGATATCCCTCCTTCCCCCCATCTATCATGATTTAGGAATGTCTTAATCACATTTGAAGATTCATAAATAAGAGTATGTCCTTTATGAAAATGGTGGGTCAAAAGAAAGAATTTAGGAGGTGAGCTTGACATCCCAGGAAAGAGTAAGTTCTGGCTGGGAATAGCAGGCTATGAAAGGTGATGAAATGGCCAGATGGTATGCTGTGGGCTTTACGGTGAATTATATGCATAAGCACAGCATCTTCCCTGCATGAAGAGAATGGCTTATTGGCACAGGAAAACTCTGAATTTGACATGTAATCTATATGACATTCCATACTTTTAGGCCTTGAAAGGTTCCCAGGTTTGATTTAAAGATACTATTGTTGAAGGAAAGAAAAGAAACGGACATATTCGTTTACTGAATTGCTACTTATTTTTAAATAAACCAATGAAATTACTGCAAGTAATCAGTACCTTTGAATAACAAAGGTAATGCTTACTCCAGGGTCTAGCATTGATTCAAGTGGTTTTAGTTTCATTATTTTAAAATGTTAGCCTATAATCTTATTGTTGTAACATGAGTGATAACCATGAAAATGAAAATAATTTTAAAAAAATTTAGATAATTTTTTATTTAAAAAGGAAAATTTCTAAATGCTTGAAGATATTTAAATATTTATTTCTCAGGGGTTGTAAAATCACCATCCCTGGAGGTTTTGGGAACACTGAGCAACCTTGGCTGAAATCAGTTCTGACCTTGTGATGAGCAGAAGGTTGGACTAGAGACATCCCAACCATTGCAATTTGAATGGTTCTGTGATCCTATGATTTACTTACTTATTTTGGTTCAGTGGCTGGTTAAATTTCTCTTCAGTGTGCCCTTTCTCTGAGCTCCATGTATTGCTGTGTAAGGTTACAAGCAACAGCTGAAATTCATGGAAGAAACAGAAGCTGAGCATGATAAATTGCTGTAAAAATTCCAAGTGTTAGAAACTTGCATTGTTCTTTCCACTCATTTTTGGAGAAATGTGGATGAACACACTTACCTGTAACCTTACATGAAATTATACAACAAACATGTGCAGAGGTGTGTTTGAGGGGATAATTTTGGTATGATTTTCTCTGGCTTCTGCATATCAGAGCTCCAAATGTCAAATGATTTAATCATTACTCTCTGTCATGGGAACAGTTAAAACTGGGATTTCTGTTGGAAGACTGTACCAATACAAGTAATTGGGTAACTTGGTTGCTGAGATTTGACCTTTCTCTCTATAATTACATTAGTAAATTAAATGGGTCAACACCCACTCTTTGACCTTCAGGGGAACTGGTGCCACACAGCTTTGTATCCATACATCCAAACTCTATTTTTGCTGTAATATCGTGCCTGCAGCAAAACTACCCATTGAGAATGACCTCTTTGCTTGTGCTAGGTTCCAAATTTTGCATGAACTTTTTCTTGGAGAGTGCTAGTTACCATAGGCAAAAGCAATGCCAAAGACTGCTAGTGATTAATGCTGTTACCATGTGCCAAAACTGAACCTGTGACATGGGTCTGCCTTGGTCATGTTTAGAGATAGCTTGTGAGATCTCTAGCAACTGTCAGGTGTAATGTGCTAATCGAGCAAAACTTACATATGACATGAGGGACAGTGGAAAAATGTCATTAGATAACAGAAATCATTTATAATATTTTAGTATCTCCTCATACATGTTACTTGTAATGGTAGCTAGTTTGCCATCTGGTTAAAAGCTATTCACTATATAAGAAAAAGACAAGGTACAGGAACAATCATAAATTAAACACACAGATACATAAACTGTAACAAAAATAATAGAGACAATACCAAAGACCAGGACTCTTAAGTCACTGATCATTGGGCAACTGATGGAGCCACTCAAGCGTAACCTTGACAAGGTTACTAGTTGAAAACTAGAATTATTTTATCTGTTAAGAAGAAGGGAAACAAGATTATCTCAATTATTGCAATCTGTCTTATCTTCTTACTGAACTCTATTTCTACCTATTTTCTGTGTGACCTTGCTCCTTTCTCTGTGTATGTGGCTGATTTGTTAATGAACAAGCTGGCCTGGCCAATGAGTAGGAGGAGATGAGAATCCGGAGACACCCAGAATCAGGGAGATTAAGGCTGGATAAACAGGGCCTGGGCATGTATTCTAGATGAATGTACAGTCTGGTCTAAGATTTGAGGGGACCCACAGGTGTGAGTAAAAATATTGCAGACAGAGCTGTGGAAGAGCAAGGGACCATATCTGCCAAAGAAATTATGTCCTATGTTCCAGCCTAAGAGTTTAAATACCATTAGATCAAAATATACCTCCCCCTTGTAGATGGTTATCCTTGAAGACGCCTGAAGTCCATAGCTCAGTTTTCTGTGTTACAGTTCAGGTGTGATAGGACTAGGTAGCTGAAAAGCCCATCATGTGCTGAAGTTTTACTGAGATGTGCAATAAATGTCATTGCCGGCATGTGTCTCTTCAGCAACTCAATCCAAATAGTATGTAAAGAACTTGCTTTAATGAATCAGGATCCATACAAAAGTCACTAACATTTTCTTTAAGCACATTATGCTATTACAGAAAGCCAGTGGGACAGTATTAGACCAGATCATAGTGTTGCCATGAGCCCTATATAATAGTCTTTGACAGATGTAGGTTTCAAAAGCAATAAAGGGCTCTTGCCAAGGAGAAAGTGAGCTGTGCAAGTTCCTTGGTGCTGCTTCCTTTATCTTTGAACAATCAATTAGAGAGTGTTCAAAGGAGGGCTATGAAGATGGTGAAGGGTCTAGAGAGGAAGACATGTGAGGAGCGGCTGAGGTTCACTTGGTTTGTTCAGCCTAGAGAAGAGCAGACTGAGGGGAGAACTCATCATGGTCTACAGCTTCCTTATGAGGGGGACAGACTGGGGAGGCACTGATCTCTTCTCTCTGGTGACAGTGACAGGACCCCAGGGAATGGCATGGAGCTGCGTCAAGGGGGGTTCGGGCTGGATGTTCGGAAAAGGCTCTTCACTGAGAGGGTGGTCGGGCACTGGCACAGGCTCCCCAGGGCAGTGGTCACAGCACCAAGCCTGCTGGCGTTCAAGAGGCATTTGGACCATGTTCTCAGAAATATGGTTTGATTTTTGGGTGGTCCTGCGTGGAGCCAGGAGTTGGACTCGATGATGCTTATGGGTCCCTTTCAGCTCAGGATATTCTATGATTCTGTGATTCTAAGCTCCCCAAACATGGGCATGAGAGGAACTGCCCTTGAGTGGCTACTTTTCTGTGGCTGTGTAGACACCAGTAAGAGTAGCCCTGGCAGAATGGCAAAGATTTCCCTCTGTCACTGATAATTGGACCCTAAGTAGCAAAAATATATCATGTGTGGCATTACCCTTGAAGCAGATGAGTAGCTAAACCATGAAGGATGGTTAGTTTTCTGGTCCTGCTGGATGAAGACAGTAAGGTACAAATCACAGCAATGCAATCTTGTTCAGCTGCCATGTAGCCTGCTGTAAAAGAGGAAATATTGGGATGCATCCTCATATTAATTATATAGCCAAATCTATCAGGAGAATGTTCAGCAAAGATAACCCTTTCTTTTGTATTGAGTTCACTTTTTCATTTGCCAGAATATTTTGCTTTCTCCAAGTCTTCTGTTATTGCCAGCTGTTGCACTGGAAATGGGTTGAGACAAAACTCTTAGGGAAAAGGGGGCTGTTGCCATCTCACCCACAACGACTGACTCAGGGCTGTGTGCAGGTTGTGTCAGGTGGAGACAGGTGTGTAGCTGTACATCCTCTCTCCTTTCTTCCCCAGTGGCAGGATAGTGGCTGTATATGTATTTGTGCAGAACTTCAAAGAAAGATATCACTATTGTTATTTATTGTTATTGAAGGCCTGAGAAAGACCTGTGCACAGGCCTGTGGTGGCAAGAAAGGGAAGAAAAATGGTTTAGGAGACTAAGCTGAAAGTGCTAATAGAAATTCTGTCAAAACTTATTTTCAAAGAAAAGTGAGTTTTGATTAACCACACTTTTTTTTTCATGAGAGGTGGATTTTGGTCACAATGCAAATGACCACATGATCTTCCATATCATGGAAGAAGTGGCCTGATCACAAAATCACAGAATGTTTGAGGTTGGAAGGGCCCTCTGGGTCCATCTGGTCCAACCCCCTGCTCAAGCAGGGAGACCCAGAGCAGGGTGCCCAGGACCATGTCCAGGCGGCTTTTGAAGATCTCCAAGGAGAAGACTCCAGAACCTCTCTGGGCAGCCTGTGCCAGTGCTCCATCACTGGCGCAGTAAAGAAGTGCTTCCTAATGTTTAGATGGAACCTCCTGTGTTCCGATTTGTGCTCATTGCCTCTTGTCCTGGCCCTGGGCACCACTGAAAAAAGCCTGACTGTGTCCTGTTTTCACCCTCAAGTCAGGTATTTATAGACATTGATGAGATCCCCCTGAGCCTCCTCTTCTCTAGACTGAACAGTCCCAGCTCTCAGCCTTTCCTCATAGAAGAGATGCTCCAGTCCCTTGATTATCTTAGTAACCCTCTGTTGGACTCTTTCTAGTGTTTCGAGGTCTCTCTCGTACTGGGGGCCCAGAACTGGACACAGTACTCCACTTGTGACCTCACCAATGCTGAATAGAGGGGAAGGATTACCTTCCTCAACCTGCTGGTGATACTTTGCCTAATGCAGCCAAGAACACCAATAGCCTGCTTAGCAGCAAGGGCACATTGCTGGCTCATATACAACTTGTTATCTACCAGGACCCCTCCATACTTTTCTGCAGAGCTGCTTTCCAGCTGGGTGTCCCCAGCATGTTCTGGTGCCTGGGGTTGTCTCTCCCCAGCTGCAGGACTCTGCACTTCTCCTTGTTGAACCTCATAATGTTCTTGTCAGCCCACCTCTCCAGCCTGTCCAGGGCCCTCAGCATGGCCCTCTGGGGAGTCAGCCACTCCCCTGTTCCATGTAGTATGTGAATTTACTGAGGGTGCACTCTACCCCATCATCCAGATTGGGTGATTGTTCCACGGATGAGAGGGGAGGCTTGAGACAACACAGCTACCCTTCCCATGTGGCACTGAGATTTTATTATGTGGTGACATTTTTGGTTTTCAGTCAACTATTTCAAAATTTTTATTAATTTTCACTCAGTAATCTAAATTTTGGAGAAGAGAATAAACTCTCTTCCGATTATAGAACTAATAGGAACACCTCTCCTGTGCAGAGAGGCTGAGAATGTTGGGGTTGTTTAATGTAGAGAACAGAAGGCTCTGGCTCCAAGGGAGGCCTTATTGCGACCTTGAATATCTAAATGGGGCATACAAGAAAGATGGGAGGAGGCTCTTTACCAAGATGTAGTGATAGGATAAGGCGTAACGGTTTTAAACTGAAAGAGGGTAGATTTAGATTAGATATAAGGAAGAAATTCTTCACTGTCAGGGTGATGAGACACTGGAACAGGTTGTCCAGAGAAGCTGTGGATGCCTCATCCCTGGAGGTGTTCAAGGCCAGGCTGGATGGGGCTTTGGCCAACCTGATCTAGTGGGAGGTGTCCCTGCTCATGGCAGGGGGGTTGAACTGGGTGATCTTTAGGGTCTCTTCCAACTCAAACCATCCTATTATTCTAATACAGGAAAAGTCTGTGGAAAATGAATCCATGTAGGACACCAGAAAGAGTGCCTTAGTGTTCCAGTTACCAATGACCTGTTAGTGATGCTGCTATGGCAAGTGAGATTGCTGACAGCCATTTAAAGCTGCGTTGGTTAAATCTTGGATACTGAAGTATTCCATCTGTGGTAATAAAATAAAAAGTGAATGAAATAAATATTTCATAGATTTAAGAGGAAAACAATCAAAATTGGAGAGCACAGAAATATGACATAAACAAACTATACGGGGGACATACAGGAGATTTGACACAGCTGTACATATCATCAAGAGAAGCAGTTGCCTCACCAAAAAGTCTTGAGAGAAGAGTTTTGAGGATTTCTTGGAAAAAGAATAGCTGATTATTTGTATTGTCCCCTGTCTTCCTGTTTTCCTTTTCTCCTGTAAATAAAACACTGATATGTTCAGCCACCTGAATTGCCACTTACAGGTGAAGAAGTATGACTTTGTGACTAATTAAAGAGCTTCATTTAATGTTCTGACATTTCTTAGTAGGGTTCAATTCAGCATTTACTTGAGACCCCAGAAACTCTTCCTGGCCCCTGTGGATGCCACTGAAGGCTTGGCAGAAGAGCTGTGCAGATGCATCTATATTATAATAGGTGGCTTTAGCCACCGTGCAATTTCACCTCCATACAGCGGCTGGACTGACTGTACAGGCTGTGAATTATTACTGCAGTTGAACCTGAGGCAGGCATCTCATTTAGAAGGCAGACTAATGGGAGTTTTTCCTGCATTGACCTAGGTCAAACTTCTCTCAGCTGGAAGTTGCTTCTTTGCATAACTTAAACTCATTTGCAAGCTTTAGAGTACTGTTAGAACTAATATTGTCTTCATAGCAGGGAACAGTATCGAACTAGATTTGGCTGACAACCACAATTTCTAGTTACTTGGAAATTTGAGTTTAATTAAACTTTCAATGCTATTTGGCTTCAGTTTGAGTCAACTGATTTTTTTTGCTTATAGGACATTGCTGGTGTACTTCAAGCTCCCAGACTGCTTCCTAGAGTTACAATTCTTTTCAGCCTATTGCATGCACACAGTCCCAGAGCACAACCCACCAGAACTACAGTCCTCTTTTTGTCAGGTTTTATCTATAGAAGTAAATAAAGAGAGCCAAAGCATGGACTTAAACAGTGCTCCATCACTGTCTATACCATTCCACTTTTTGCAGAGTTCCTGCTGTGGTTCTGGCTCATGCCATCTAATGCTCTCCCAGATAATGCCTGGGCTATTTGCATTAGGCAGGGTGGATGAGACCATGCTGTTCTGGAGTGGAAGAGAGGTTCCCTGTGTAATGGCTGTGCTATACCACTTGCCCTTGAAGCAAGAGAATGATCTGTGTACTTATCAGCAATATTGTAACCTCAAAGTCTTGCCTTGAATTTGCTGAGAGGTAAAAAATATTTAAATATCCAATGTTTTTTAATGAAGCTTTGTTTCCTTGCTCTCTCTACTTGGACAATAATGAAGTACAGTTATAACACTTCTTTAAAGTCACTGCTCTCCTGTAGCGACTTTCACACTGTAGGTTCTGGACAACATTACAATGGATAGAATGCATCACTACCGGTGAAATGAAACACACTCTCAGCTGCCGTGCACCAGTTAATATTCTGAATGCAGCTACACTGTAATTGGTATAGTGGTGATCTACAGGGAACATGGGTCATAAATCTCCCTACTGCTGTGTTTTTGCTCTTTAGCTTGTGGTTGTCAGTTCAATCAGGTAAGAGGCTTTACCTGAGGCTTTTTCTTAGTTTTAAGAAGTGGACAAGAAAGTTGTATTGAGATGAAATTATAAACAGATATGGTTGGGGAAGATGTGATTTCTTTCTTTTTTTTTTTTTTATTGCAGGAGGTGCTCATTCTAAGATGTTCTTCCAAGAAGTGCTTTAGAATGATTAATGAGCAAATGGTCAGGACCTCAGCGTTACAACTTGTCCAACAACTGGCACCTTCAGCAGCAAAGCACTCCTTCCCACCATGAGCAGGGCACCGGTTCACAGTCAGAAGGAAGAGTACCATTCACTTAATCACTGACTTCTAAGCACTGAGCCAGGCAAAACCTGACTTGACTTTAAGGTCAGAAGTCAGCAGAGATAGCAGTGGCATGGTAGTTAATGACTGCATATTGCTCCTAACCCTCTGACCAGAAGACGCTTGTAGCTATGTTAGATAATGAGGATAGCATTTACCTTGACGAACTGAAGTAATATATATGCAACTGACCTGACACACTGTTGTGTATTTGCATTTTTTACCTCAGAAAAATAAGGGTGATTTGTTGTGTGCTGAACTAAATGCATAGGCTGAGGATATTGCACTTTGATGTATCAGAAGGACAGCTTTATCTTAGAGAAAGTTTGAATGAATAATTTAGAATTTCAGGGAGGATTGTGAGGTTTTGTTTCTTTCTATTTGTGTTTGTCAAATTAGCATCAGTCTCACACTATTTGGCATGGATTCTTCAAAACACAGCTGGAGATGCCACTGAAGCTAATAATTCAACTATATCTTGCTATATAATCAACTGACCATCATATTAGTTTTACTGAAAGATATGCAGCATCAACCAGCCATTGCTGTTTTCTCATCTGGGTTTCAACAGCAGTGATACATTTAGAGGCACTCTTGTCGTGCATTGTTCTAGTGCCCTGCAGTGGAAAGAAATGGTCTTTTGAATAAAACTTCAGTGGAGGTCCCAGATCATGAGGGACTGGGACCTTTGTAATCATTATCAGTTGGTGGGCCTTTGCTTAATAATCTTGCTTGCTTCAGACCATAAATTTTCGTCACGGTTGGTGTTCATGGTCTGTCTCCCTTATTTGTTTGAGATATGTATCTGCTTTCCTGTTGGACTAAAAGGAACAGAAATGGCCTATGTGGTATACTGCTACTGTGTTGTCATCTTCCTGGTGTTGGGATGCAATATCTTCCGTTGACAGACCATTTGTGTTCTGTGGTGTTATCAGAGTATAAGTCTTGTGGGAGTCACATCAACAGTTTCCTCAGCTGGGCATCTGGGAGCAGTGTCCTGTGAGCAGTGCCTTGGGAATGGTGTTTGCTATCAGTACAGGCCACCAATTTAACGCTTGTTCTGCTGTTTCTCCATTGCCTACACACATACACATTTGCATTCATACTGGATGCATACCAAGCTTATTATTCCTGTTACAGGTCTCTACAAACCCATTTCTGGTCTTTGTGTTGACTGGTTGGAACTGGGCATAGCTGACAAAGGAAAGAGACCACATCAGTATGTTCCAAGGATTTCACTGTATGGGGACCTTGTCAGATTTTGAACAAGTAAACATTTTCAGCCCACAGGTAATGAAAGCACATTATTGTCTGTGCTGCTTGGCTGTTTTAAACTTTATATGTCCAGCTTGGAAATTCTGCAGAACACATCAAAATTAGCTATGACAAGCGGCTGAATTTCTTGTTATCCTATCCTATTCCTTCTTACTGCAACTATGGCTATCTAGGCGGTAGCTAGCTCTTTTAATCTTTTCCAGCAAATCAATCCTTCCTGCCCTCTAATTATTTTAACTGCTATTCTGTGAGTTCCCTCCATTATTGCCAATAGTGTTCTGACACATTTCCTACAGATGCCTTCAGTATTCCAGCTCCAGTTGCTGCACTGGCATCCAGAAAGACATTTTATGCATTTACCCTCAGGTGCTGCTGCACATGGCATCTAAGATTGCTAAGTTTGCTTGTCTGTTTTATCTTCATATAGCTTTTATCATCAAACCGCAGTAAATCTCTTCTCTCATCGGGACTTCCCAAGTTTCTCTGCCCCATTCAATGCCTGAGAAGTGTGTTATTCCGAATCTCACAGTGAATCTCACCTTGTTAGCTTATCCTCACAATCTTTATTACTCTACTCCCCTCTCATTTATTGTCTGCCCTTGAGAGTTCACAGATCCTTTAACAAATATTATGATACGTACAAGCGGCACAAGATCAACCAAAATTAGGGACCTTTTCACATCACTGTTCCACCATTGAGTAAGAAGCAAAGATCTTGTCTTTAAGAGTTTGCAGTCCACATAGATGTGATTAGCTGAAGACAGGAGAGTATGTATTAGGGTACATGTTTTACAAAGGGGAGACTAAGAGGCAGGAGGTACCATTTTGGAAGGTACTGAGACCCAAGTAAAAGCCTTTACCAGGGTATTTTGAAGGGCAAGAGCAAAGTGATAGAAATCAACAGATACTTTCTACAGATAAATCACAGGGATGCCTTATACATTTAAAGTTCCTCCTCTGAGTAGCATAGATTTCTGAAGGAAAGCAGAGTTGCTAAAAGAGAACTGCTTGGAAAAGCACCACAAAAATAATAATCAATCTATGTCTACATGGCAGCAATGCTTGGATATGAAACAGCTCTTTAAATAATGGCTTTAATAAAAAGCCTACATATTTTAATAAGAATAGAGCCCTCTTAAAATATTACCCTGCATGTGCTGTAAGAACTGTTACACTTACATGTTTGCAGAATGAAATTGTGATTTTCCCAAGGGCACACTGTGACAGAGAGGTGAATCAAGCACTTTCTTAGGCCTAGCTTGGCACCTTCACCTTACAACCATTTCCTTGTTAACACATCATTCTGTTCTGGTCACTTAATCTCTTGTAGTGTGGAAGCAAATCTTGCAGCACAAGACTTTACACCACCAAAGTCTCACCTGCTTTTTGAAATAGGAGTTGAGTGCAACTGAAGTAGTGCAGAAACCTTGTGTTATCCCCACTATGACAGAGGAAATTACAGCTTGGATTACTTTTACTAGGAAATGTTATCTTGCAGAAGAGGAGAATGAGTGGAAGAGATAATAGGATTAAAACTAAGTGACTAAACTGGCTTGATGTTTGTTCTATCCCCACTCTCATTTCGTTCCCACCCAAGCAAACATCACCACCTTTATGAGTAACGAGGCTGTTTATCTTAGTAAAGTGCTGAAGTCAGAGTTACAGCTGAAGAAAAAGGTTGTTTGAAGAAAAATAGCATTTGCTTTTCCCTTGTTTGCAGTGGCATTAATGTCAGTGAGTTCTCTGAAGTCCCTAGAGAAATGTATGAGACTAGAGAGGGATAGTGGTTAGAATACTGCAATACACCTCCTCTTCCTCAGTGCTAATAAGGAATGTCCCAGGGTCAGTTCAGATGTCCAGGCTGGAATTACAAAAAAATACACACATTTTCTAGGATTTTATTCCTAATTATGACTTGAAATTATGAAGATTTTTGTCAACAGTAGTGGTGTAGGTGCAACAGAAGAGATCTAGCCCGTTGGGAGCTTCATCAAAAGGTGTATTAAAGACGGAGTGAAATTACTGACAGTGAGGAAAACATTTAGTATTTTTTTGGTTTATCACAGAATCACAGAATCACAAGGTTGGAAAGGACCTTCAAGATCATCTACTCCAACTGTCATCCTATCACCAACACTACCCACTAAGCTACTAAATCATATCTTGTAGCACCTTGTCCAGGCGCCTCTTAAAAACCACAAGGGTCGGTGACTCCACCACCTCCCTGGTCAGGCCGTTCCAGTGCTTGACCACTCTCTGAGAGAAAAAGTTTTTCCTGATGTCTAGTCTAAATTTCCCTGTGCGCAACTTGCGGCCGTTACCTCGAGTCCTATCATTAGTTATCTGGAATAAGAGGCCGACCCCCTCCTCATCACAACCTCCCTTCAGGAAGTTGTAGAGTGCAATGAGATCTCCTCTGAGCCTCCTCTTCTCCAGACTAAACAATCCCAGCTCCCTCAGCCGCTCCTCATAAGGCTTGTGTTCCATACCCCTCACCAGTTTTGTTGCCCTTCTCTGGACACGCTCCAGGGCGTCGATGTCTTTCTTGTAGTGAGGGGCAAAAGTAGTGAGGGGTTATGTTTACATGGCAGTAAAATCTAGTTCATTTCTGTGACCAGAATGGTTTTAGAAGACACGAAGAAGATTTACTGATGCTGAATGTCAAGGACGTCCTCAGAAAACTTCTGTGAAGTGAACTTTTTAGAGATCTGTTTGAGATAGCTTATTTGTATGGCTGTTAATGAAGAATGATGTAAATGTAAAAGAATAAATGTTTTGCCAATAGGATGAAGTATTCCAAATATTTCATGTGATATACATGCCCATGCACACAGGGTTTAAATAAATATGTAAATTACATGGTATGGATTGTAAAAGAATATATTCTTTGAAGCTCTCCCCAAGGTGTCCTTTTCAACATTTGTTTTCTGCCTTGTTCTGCCAGGCTGAGGATACTGTGAATACGAAAGACATAAAAACTGCTTTTGCTTTTAAGACTACTTCTTCAATTGTAGTAAAAAAAGAGTCACCTATGCTCTTTGATTTGGTTTTCTTTAATATTATTAGCATGACAGATTGGAAAACAATCTAACAAAAGTAGCAGGAGTCAATTGTTTGTTATCTGTTCTTTGTATGGCCAACGGACCAGATAAACCATAATAAATTCGGGACCAGATTCTTCCCACAACCACAATACTGAAAAAAAAATTTCTTGTCTCACACTGGAGCTTTTTGTTTCCTTCTTCTTATGGTATTTTTCTCAAAGTCATGCAGGGAAAGAGAACTATTAAGATAAAAATCAAAACCCTCCTGGAGTTAGGCTCATCTGACTCCATCTCTTATAATGTTGGAATATCTTGTCTTCAGCTGGCACCTCACCAACTAGTATCATCTCACCTCCTGCTGACTGCCGAGTTGTTTATAAAAACACATTTCTCTCTGTGTATGATACAGATGCTTTGGAGGGGAGAGGAATATATTAAACATGCAGATGAGATAGGCAGCCTTTTCAAGTTTTACAGGTCTTGGTGGGAAATCAAGGGAAGTTAGTGGCAGGAAAAAATAATTCAAACTCTTTAAAGCTCTTTTGAAGTGATGTCTTCAAAGGCCCCCTTTTGCATTTTACTGTGCAATCCTGAAGCTTGGAGATGCAAATTCAGGAGTGATATTATATCACTAAGGAAATTGCATGAGTTAAATCTACTGTGAATGAACAGACAGGCTAAGATTCATCTCACCTGCCTAGAAATTTATATGTCTGTGTGAGCTGTTTAGTTTCTCTTGTCAGTGGGAGTTGAAGAGGATAGTTCATCTTGTCCTAAGCTGGGCATGAAGGAGAGGCGGGTGGAGTCATACTTAAGAAGTACCCTTCTCTGACCTTTACAGGTCATTAACTTGAAGCAGACAGGTAATTTTTAGGTGGCTGAAGTCGAGTTAGATGGAGCCCACCAGCAGTGGACTCTACCTGCAAATGTCATGCTGCTAATACCTGGATGTTCCTCTGTGGGAGAGATGAAACTAGATCTTAATCTTCTGCCCCATCCTTTTAAAGCTATCCAGGGAAAAGGAATAGAAAGATAGACTTTATAAGCATATCTACACCAACAGTCCAGGAGATGGAGGAGAGTTCATTTCACATGACATATATTCAGCTCCCTAAATCCTTAAGTTACCTGTAAGTTATTCTAGACTCCCATTTTATAACCAGAATTATTCATTGGACTGAAAATATTATGATATGAAAAGTTCTGAAGAAAAGATTTAATTCAAATGAGAATTTAGGATGTGAATTTTAAAAGTATGCTGTGGTCACCGAACAGCAGCTAGTTTCTATGCCTTCTGCATGTGGATCTGTCTTTAATTTTCATATCTGAATGAGAAAAATGGAAAGCCAAAAGAATCAGGCTTAGCTCCATCCCTCTTAGGATTTTCTTTCTCGTGAAGTCAGTTAGCACTCATGTAGCAATGGGAATGGATGTAGGCCAAGGCAAATCACCTTTGAAAATCTCATTTTAATCTGTTTAATACAACTCTTCAAAATACTGAAATAAAGGAATTAAAAATGTTAGCCATATTTTATGTAATCTTAATTTATGAGACCAAAAAAAATTTTTTTTTTTTTCAAAAGAAATGCTTCGTTACTAGGTGAATAAGGAGTTGCTTTGGGGTCACTGCATCCAGCAGCATGAGAAGATGCTCCTTGAAAAAGTAAAAACTAGGAGAATCAAGATCTATTTTTCTTGTTGCCACTTCAGCTATTCTGCCAGCTTTTGGGCTTCTTTCCTGCTGTGCAGAAAATCTAAACTAGTCTGTTTGCAAAGGGTTTTCTGGGGTTCAAGTAGTGTCATAGCACAGCAGTGTTTGTATTGCAAGTGAGGTAATAACACAATGGCTTTCTGAAATGTGGTATTTTCACAGGCGAACTGAGTACTAATAAGGTCCCTGTGGACAGCTGGGTGATTTAAATATTTTAATTCCCATCCATCTCTTTTGTAGAAGCAACTTGTTTATCTTTTTACTGCTGTGATAGCAGTAAGGACTGCAATACTAGAGTGCAGGAGGAAAGGAAGGTCTTTTGTCTCAGCAGCACTTTTGGAGGGACCCAGTTCAGCTCCTTCTAAGACTCCCCCCTGAGCTAGTTCCCTGACTCTCTTCATTAAGGATTGGCTGCCAAATACAAGAAATAACCAGTTAGTCTGTCTAAAATACATAAGGCAACCAGTAAAGTTGGGAAATAACAGTCAGCAAAATCTGCTGGTTCTTTTTCTATCCACTATGGAAAAAATGTATCTCCATAAGAAGAGAAATCGCATCTTTTTTTTTTTTTTCTGCTCTGTTCCAGCTATCGTTATGCCCTCTAACACAGAAAAATAGCTTCTGGCTATTGTCTGTATATGTGCTACAGTCACAGGAGCTTAAGCATTCTAGAAAGAATAAGTTTTTATTAAGGGAAACAAATGTTTCTGTTAATATGTTTCAGCCAGCTGCACAACAGTGCT
This sequence comes from Chauna torquata, assembly GCA_013399475.1. Taxonomy (NCBI): domain Eukaryota; kingdom Metazoa; phylum Chordata; class Aves; order Anseriformes; family Anhimidae; genus Chauna; species Chauna torquata. Next base: position 93,090 of record VXAL01017281.1, read on the forward strand.
GCTTTTATTTGTTCAAGCATCTTGAGCTTTCTGCTTACGGTCAACGTCACAGCACTGTGCATATGTAGCATGAAAACTGGAATGCCACGTGACACTGCTTTCTTTTGAAGAGCGCACTTTTGTTCTGAACAGTAAAATCTCACCAAATTCACACTTACAGAATAATACTTGTGTTCCTTTCTGGGGATGAAACCTCCCAGTCAAAGGCCTCTGATTTCTCTTTCTACATTTCTTACACTGTTGGGTTGAAGTAGTTGTTTTGATTTAGATACTTTGATATGAGGGAGAGCAAAATTATGTTGATTGCAGAGGGATTTTTATATTGTGATATGTCTATAAATGTGCACAGATTGACAATAGGGGTAGTGACATATAATCATAAAAAGTAGCAATAATGACTTCAAATCTGTACACAACTGTTTTTTTCAGGGAATCATAACAACAACCCCCTATATTTTAGTGTACATAGAACTTGCTATAAAGTAGTAAAATATCACTAAAGAGTCTCAAAAATAAGAAACAAGTCATCTCAATAGCATCAAGAGCAAAAAATTGTAATTTAAACTCATTCAAGTTCGTTCAAATGGAAATCTAGCATGAAGGCATCCAAGGGCTGGTCCAGTTTGGTCTGGACCGCTGACTTTTCTCCTGTCAAAAGACCATTGACTTGAAATCCTTGACTGCAACAAAACCAAAGGGAAAGGGAAGGAAATAGAAAGCAAAGTTTTATAAAACTAAATCTCAGTAAGCTTTTCCTGCTTTTTAGATTTCCTGGGTTTTGTGTTAATAGTTTAACAGCTGATTTTCCCACATGCTAAACTTATATTGTCATATTTTGCTGAAGATTGTTAAAACACACAGACTTTTCCTCTTTTAAAAGTAGACTGGAAAAGTAAAGTTTTCCTTGAATCATTCCGCAGGACTCAAAGAAAGACATTTCTTTAATATCCAAGTAGTGTGCCTCAACAGCAAATTGGACAGGGTGGTGGGACATGTAACTTTGCAGAGGGTGGTAATTTTCTCAAAGAAGCAGCTGGGCATCTGTCAGTTAGAGCTCTTTATGTTGGTGTGGTCATTTATGTAATAGTTTAAGTTCACTTTACAGCAGTTAGCATAATGAAAATTGCGTGAAGCTCCCATAAATTGATACAAAACACTCCAGGAGATTAGAAAAGTGAAGGCTTTGGATGGACTGGGATTTTCTCTCTGCATGAAATCTGGCTGCAACTGATTTGCATGCAAAGTTTGTTTGCCCAGTCCTACTGTTAGGTGGTTTATGTTGAAAATAAGCAATTTGGCTTAGTTCTGCCAAAGACTGTTATTTCAAGTGGGAAGCAATGCAGTGGCCCTAGACGGCAGTGGGACTCTTTAAGGACACTTTTCTTAGAGTGCAAGAGCTCTCCGTCCCCACGTGTGAGAGATCAAGCAGGGAAGGCAGGAGACCGGCATGGCTGAGCAAGGACCTGTGATCAAACTGAGGCACAAGAAGGAAATGCACAGTCAGTGGAAGCAGGGATGTGTGACCTGGGAAGAGCACAGGGATGCTGGCCAGAGGTGTATGGATGGGATCAGGAAAGCCAAGGTGCAGATGGAAGTGAGCTTGGCAAAAGATGCGGAGAATAGCAAGAAGGCATTCTGTAGATACATTGGCCAGAAAAGAAAGGTCAAGGAGAGAGTACCCCCTCTGATAAATGAGAAGGGAGAACCAGTAATAACAGACATGGAGAAGGCTGAGGCACTCAACAACGTTTTTGCCTCGGTCTTCACTGGCAGTCAGGCTTCCCACGTCTCTTGAGTCCCTGAACCTCAAGGCAGGCACTGGGAGAGCAAAGTCCCTCCCAGTGTAAGCAAAGAGTGGATTTGAGACCATCTGATGAAACTGAACACCTACAAGTCTGTGGGGCCGCATGACATGCATCCCATGTCCTGAGGGAACTGGCTGATGCAGTTGCCGACCCACTCACCGTCATATACGAAAAGTTGTGGCAATCAGGTGAAGTCCCAGTGACTGGAAAAAGGGAAACATCACTCCCATTTTCAAAAAGGGTAGAAAGGAGGACCCAGTGAACTACAGGCCATTGAGCCACACCTCTTTGCCTGGGAGGATCATGGAGCAGATCCTCCTGGAAGCAATGTTAAGGCACATGCAGAACAAGGAAGTGATCCCAGACAGCCAGCACGGCTTCACCAAGGGCAAATCGTGCCTGACCAATCTGGTGGCCTTCTGAGATGGAGTGACTGCATCAGTCAACAAGGGAAGACTGACCAATGTCATCTACTTGGACTTTTGTAAGGCCTTTGACATGGTCACACATCACATCCTGATCTCCAAATTGGAGAGATATGGATCTGTAGGGTAGACTATTTGCTGGATAAGGAACTGTCTGGCTGGCTACAACCAGACAGTTGTGGTCAACAGCTTTGTGTCCAGGTTGAGGCCACTGACAAGTGGTGTCCATCAGGGGTCTGTCTTGGGACCAGTACTGTTCTGTATCTTTATCAATGTCATAGACAGTGGGATCGAGTGCACCCTCAGTAAGGCTGCAGATGACACCAGGCTGAGTGGTGCGGTTGATACAACAGAAGGGATGGATGCCATACAAAGGGACCTGGACAGGCTTGAGAGGTGGGCCCACGTGAACCTAGTGAGGTTCAACAAGTCCCAGTGCAAGGTGCTGCACCTGGGTTGGGGCAATCCCAGATATGAGTACAGACTGGGAGAAGAAATCATTGAGAGCAGCCCTGTGGGGAAGGACTTGGGGGTGCTGCTGGACAAGAAGCTTGACACGAGCTGGCAGTGTGTGCTTGCAGCCCAGAAGGCCAACTGCATCCTGGGCTGCATCAACAGAGGTGTGGGCAGCAAGGTGAGATTGTCCTCCTCTGCTTTGCCCTTGTGAGGTCTTGCAGGCCCCACTTGGAGTCCTGCATGCAGGTCTGGGGCCCCCAGCACAAGAAAGATATGGATCTGTTACAGCGGGTCCAGAGAAAGGCCATGAGGATGCTCAGAGGGCTGGAGCACCTCTCCTATGAAGACAGGCTGAGAGAGCTGGGGATGTTCAGCCTGAGGAAAAGAAGGCTCCGGGGAGACCTCATTGCCGCTTTTCAGTACTTGAAGGGGGCTTATAAAAAAAGGTGGAGAGGGACTCTTTACACGGGCAGATAGTGATAGGACAAGAGGGAGTGGTTTTAAACTAAAAGAGGGGAGAGTTAGATTAGATATTAGGAGGCAATCCTTTATTCAGAGGGTGGTGAGGCACTGGAATAGGTTGCCCAGGGAAGCTGTGGATGCTCTGTCTCTGGAGGTGTTCAAGGCCAGGCTGGATGGGGCTTTGGGCAACCTGATCTAGTGGGTGGTATCCCTGCCCATGGCAGGGGGGTTGGAACTAGATAATCTTTAAGGTCCCTTCCAACTCCAGCCGTTCTGTGATTCTATGATTTTATGATAATAGGACTGGGGGCTGCACTGGGATTTGCACTGTGTGACCCGTGCTTCCTCCAGCATGCAGGAAGCCTAAAAGCTTACTTCTTCAGCCCACTCAGACTGCACAAAACTGTGAATTGAAGTTGTTATTTTCCAAAACAACATTTTCTTTCCATTTTAAAGATTCTGAGACAGATACTCTTTTAGGGCTAACTGTTAATATAATGCCTTTAACAATTTAGATTTTGAGGGATATCTGCTTTCTCTCAGTGAGGTAGAATAAATACCCTGTCCCCCAGTTTTAGCAATCTTGAAGTGAGTTATCCAACCTAAATTAGTTTTCCTGATTCCCTATGAAGTTCCCTGGGAAAGATAATTACCTCCAGATGATGCAGCTGACCTGTTTTAAACACCTATTTCAAAGAAGATGAATCAGAATTTTGACTTTCCCAGGGTTCTCCTATTCTGAAGACTCCTTGTGAGTGTAATGACTAATATTTATTTTGTCTAGAGAGTTTATACAGTACCATCTTCAGTAAGAGACCTGATAGATAAAGACACATGAAAGTGTACAAAGCTAATAATAAAACAGTAGCGGTGGGAAAATGTATGTAGATAGACATAGATCAAAGCAGCTACTTGAAATTTAGCAGATTACAGAAAATAAATACATAACTGAGTTCAGAAGAGAAAAAGAAACAGAAAAATAAGAAGAAAACCTCTCAAATTATTTTGTTCTGTGTTCTGTGCTGAGCACCTTATGCTGTAGTCATATGCATAACAATAATATTTTCTGATAATAATAGTAGTTACCAAATCATCAATGCAGAACTATGGGAAACTTACATTTGTGTTAGATTATATTGTCACCAAGGTTTTATTGACCCATAGAGACATTTAATAAATGACAGTCCATTTTCCAGAGAACATCCAGTCTAAAATATAAGCCGTAATGGGTAGCTGAGATAAAAATGCACCCCACCTTTACTGGATAATGGAAAAAATAATTATGAAGACATTGTGCAAATTCTTAACAGCAGTTTCATACATTTCTGGTATCACTGTATGAGCTACCGCTAAGGTTTGAATGTAAGCACCATGATAGATTTACAGGTTTTGTTGGAGAGATTCTCTTCTACTTGTTAGTTGCAGCATGGGGAAAAAGGATAAAAGAAAGGGGAAGATGTGTGACCAAGACCTTTGGAGACCAAAGGAAAGAGGTGACCTCCTGATAAACAATGGATTCAGTAGGTGTGTTAGCAGAAATTATGGAGGAACTGGAATCAAAATAATTATGTTTGGTGTAATAGAATGTGAGGAATGAAGGGGATTATAGGTAGCTGAGAAGAAAGAGGGATTAATGGTCCAGATAAAGCACTGAAGCCAAAAGAAAGGATGTTACAAAAATCAAGGGGGACAGTTTTGAGAAAACTTTCAGTAGAAGTCCCTATCACCAAGATATTGCACATGGAGAAGCATCTAACTCAGATCATAAACATACATGGAACATAAAAAATGTAATGATATGCTACAACAGGATGCATCCCTTTACCCAAGCAGTCTGATAGAAACCAGAAAATGTAGGTTCTCATCCTGTTCCCACCTGAGATACCAGCAGTTTCCCATGGTAGCAGGAGGACTTTGGTCAGATCTGTAATGTGCAAAGTCCTTTGCAGGACCGCGAACAGGAGCAGTTAGTGGCTTCATGCCCTTCTCATGGTAGGCTGCAAATCTTGGCCGTTCAAGGGGATACAGCAGGATCACAAATACAAATGCTCTGCTGCGGGGAATTTGGCAGTGAACTTTGCCTCTCCTGCAGCTGCTTGCATAGGAGGAAGTGATCTGGGCTATAAATATGACTGGATGACTTTATTTGCTTGGTAACCACCGAACATCTAGCTACATGGTAAAATGCATGCAATAGCAAGATAGTTGCAATTAAAGAGTAAATTATGATGACATACGTTATTTCTCAATGTCTAAACCATGGTTGAAGGTTACATAGCAATTACTTTTGATCTCATTAAGAATAATTAGTAATTACCAAGTACTCCAAGGGAAATGTGATTACTGTGAAGCTACCTGGTATTTTCCCAAGGGAACTCTATCTAGTTACAGAATATGTATGCCCCATTACTTAAAGCAGCACGTAAAATACCATTTTATTTATGCAGTACAAGCAAAGCAGGCCTGTTGAAAGTGTTTAATGAAATATTTTGGCAAAGACAAAAGCTTTGCTGTAACTATACTGCAGAATGTTTACAACCTCCTTTAAATCAGTTGCTCTTATCTGCTGTCTAGCATACCTCATTTTTTGAAGTAAAGCAATAGATGCATTAAAACAAAATTAAAAACACACCAGTTCACTTCACGTTTTAATGATGGACTACTCAGAGAAATAAGAAAGATCTGCAAGACACCCACTTCTAACTAGGAAATGCTGGAGGTGAGTGTGGAGCAAGATCACCCTAGCTGGCTGACCGTATCATTAATATGAAGGAGTACAAATCTACCTGCCTGACTTTGCCAATAGCCTTCAGAAAGACAAGCAGATGTTTAAGTCTCAAAAGAAACATTATCAAATGAAAGAAAGAGAAAAAGCTGGTATTTCATGCTGACAGATTTGCAAGGAGCCCGTGCTGCTGTGAAAAAGATTTCTGATATAGGAAGAGGATGCATCTTTTTCAATTTGAAAAAAAACTGATCATGATTAGAAAAGAAAAATTACATATTGGCAACTGGCTATGTGTGGGAAAGTACAAATGAAGCACACAAATTATTTGTGGATTTTTGTGTTCATGAAGTTGATTGGATTATATCATTTGCTCTGAATTGACTGTTCTGTGAGTTTAAACATCCCAAAGTTTCATCTCATTACACTTTGGAACCCACTAAATGGAACTATAGAACATGTCAATAAAATTGCACATATTAGGTTGATGCAACAGAGAATTTTGAGGAAAACACTTTTTGTCAGAATCGGTCCAACAATCCCTAGAAGGAAAACTTCCTTCAGAAATATGGAAGAACATGCTTTTCCAATTTGAATTAATGTTCACCAGAGTTCCAAAACACTGAGAAAATCAGAAGAACGATTGTCTCCCTCTTTCTTCCGTTTTCTGATTGGACTGTGGATGGAAAAGTTGGTGTTACTTTGAATACTTTTGTCAATTAGAGTGAGAAAGATGCCTTTGCTATTATGGTAGGGCCAAGAAATCTCTGCTAATGCTCAGAACAGTGCTATATTAAGCAGTATGATACTGTAATGGTAGATGAATGTCACCTCAGCCAACAGACCCACACGAGACACTTCTGTTAAAATTCCAGACCAGTTAGTTTATTATCAATGGTATTTATATGGAGGAAGGTCCTCTGTATCCTTCTTTGTGAACACGATTTGATAACATTGCCTCTATATTACTTCTTGAGTTTCACTCTATAGTCTTATTATTATTTCAGAAGATGCTGTTTGACTGTCTTTCACTTCTGCCTTTAGCTTATTAGCAGTTCTATAAATAGCCTTTGTACTACTCAACTTTGTAAGTAAATACCTATTTTATTTATTTATTTATTGTTTATTTATTTATTTTTGCACTGTAATATGTTCATTCAGTGCTTCGAGAAACATTTCTTTTAGATTGTTTAGATCATTTTTGTTTCCATACCAGCGGTACCTTGTAAGCCAGTGTGTAAAAGTGTAGAAGTTCCCTACGTTACGTTATCAGTTCTCATGACTATCTCCTGTTCAAACCAAAGCACATACCTCCTCTGAAAAAGTACAGCACTTTTAGGACCGTATGAATTCACTTTTGAAAATGCTGAAACTCAGAATATATTTGTGTGTCTTTTATAAAAGGTGTGTGAATGCAGTTGTCTAAGTATTAGCTGGTTCCTAGTTGCAGTTGTGGCTTCTGTACTGCATGGATTACATTGCCTTTGAAAGATTTACTTTTGCTCTCCCTGCAGTCAAAGACCTTTTTTTCTGGTCATTCATCTGGAAGATGGTTTAAATCCACAGTTTCACATCAGTGGTGTTTCGCTTTTCATTTCCTACCCCCTTGAACCATAACCCTGTGTTCAAATAGACCCACTGTCCTCCAAACATTCAAGGACAACGTGCTGGATTTTCTGTACTTACCATCCTACTGTGTAGTTCTTCATCAAATGCCTCTCTCTAATCAAATTAGATTACCTCCAGCATGTTATCCTTGTCTGCTCTCTCTTATATCCTTGAAAAAGTGCAGGTGAGCTTGTCAGACAAAGATTTACTCTTTATAAAACCAGCCTTAGCATTTTTGTCCATCTCAGATCTTTCTCGTGTTTTGTGATCTCAGAATTTTTTCTCTTTTTGAGGTCCAATATCCTATCAACTGGATTTTCCTTTCATTTTTTCTTTTCTTTTTTTTTTCTTTTCTTTTCTTTTCTTTTCTTTTCTTTTCTTTTCTTTTCTTTTCTTTTCTTTTCTTTTCTTTTTTTTCTTCAGCTTTGCTTAATACTGAGAAGGCTGTGTTAGTCTCCGTTTAGAGAATTACTCAGTTACACTCAGTAAGAATTGCTACTCACTATTTCCTTTCAGCTCCAAAGGAAAAGACTTTGAACTTGGGACCTTGGTTGGATTCATTGATTGAGTGCCATGCAGATAGTTTTAAGATCCCATTTTCTCACTGAATGTTGGAACACATTGTAATAAAGGTACTCAGCACTTCACACATTTGAGTCTTTAATATTTTTGATGCCTGAATGTTTACACATGTGAGTTTAGGACATAGGCAGGTTCCCCAGGTAAAGGGCCCTGCTCATATTAGGAGCTGGTGTGATGCAGTAGCTTGGACTGCTCTGAAAAAGTGGACCAGGGTAAACCTCCCTTCCTCACCCTGGCTGTGAACAGCCTTCCCCATTGTGCTGGCATATGAGATACATTTTCCCATTTAAAAACTATAAAAGACTATATATTATATTTTTGGATAATCTCCTAGCATAACTCATTCAGTGACTATTGCACAGGAGTTTGGCATTAAAGGGAACTATTCTGCCTTATTATATAAAGCTCCAATTGCTCGGGGCATGAAAGTATGCATTTTGCTTTTAGCTGGTGAGTAGTGTGTTTCAAATCAGTGGAATTATTGGGTCCTTAAAAGTTATCCAAATGTTTAAGAGCTTTGCTGACTCCCAGCCTAGGTAAACACAGTGTGCATCTTAACAGGGAATCCAAATCAGGGCTCAGCTTCATGCCTTATAAATCACACCAACTACATTTATAAACACAATTTACCGAGCTGCTCTTTAGTATAATGGCCTTCTGTATTAATCTTCTAAAGCATTTGCATGTTTGCTTCTTTTTGCGGTACACTTATTATTCATGTTTCTTTGCCTGCATTAGTGCATTGCTGAGAGGGAGCAGTTGTTTTTCCTTAAGTACCACACATTTAATAGCAGTGATATTTTCTGAAGACAGAGAAAAATAGCTTTGTAGCTGCATCCTAGAAAATCCATAAAAAAAGCTACACCAGACACAATGTATTTAGAATTCTGAAATCTATACACAGTCACTTATCTGGATTGCAAGGATATTTGGCAGAGAGTGAAAACCTACAGGTTTTGTGAACTAAGTGCTACCCAGTAGATGGCAACAATACACCAACGCTTGAGCCTACACTCAAAGCAGAGCGCAGTGAAGATTTTTGCAATGTTTTATTTATGAAAGAAAATTAACTTTGAATCTTCATGTTTTGCCTCAGGCAATATAAGCAGTAAACATGATTTTCACACCAATAGGTAACAAATAGTTTTCTTAACAAATTAGATGAACCCTGATGTTTGGTTTCAGATTACTTTAGAGTTATGGGTATACAATACATTTCTCTTACATTCAAAACCTTTTTGTTTTACACAGGATAAAGTGAAAACGACTGCAGATGTACTGTGAAGCATGAATTATCTTTTGGACAAAAGATATTTTGGCTTTTAAGACTTGTTTTTAATACAAGTATAAACAATTCAATTTTTTTTTTTTTTTGGCTGCTTGGGGTTTCACAGTGGTATTTTGTTTTCATATATCAGCTTCCTGGATATTATCTCAATATATTTTACAGACATTGCTTAATTGCAGCTCACAAGAAATACCCCTGTGAGGCATTGGCAATCTGTAGTGATGTATCATACTCATTTTGTAATGGGGAAACAAGGCATTGAAAGAAGACTGACTTAGTACAACAATGCCAGAGTAAGGAGTGTAGCCCAGCATAATTGACTTCTACTTCCCTGCCTTGTCCATTAGAGATGTTCCTCACAACTATCCATGCCTGTCCTTACATGTCTGACAGCACTGCAGTACAGCGAATATAATTGCACTTGTCTTGATAGGTCTGAAGTTTCTTGTGGTCTGTTTTGTGCAGAAATGCAGAGGGAAGCAGGTTGGGAGGATGCTGTGCAGATCCTTTGGGACTGGATAGCTTTTATATTATGTGATTAGGGATGGCTGGACTCTGGTCCTGCATTTCTGACTTAGCTGGAGAAACATCCTGGTTGTGTTTACTCAGGGTTTGAACTAAACTGAAATGAAGCGATCAAAACCTTAACGATGACTGGAATTCCTCTCCAGTTTTTTTTAAATATCACTTTTTAAAAATTTTCTATAGATTTTTATTTTTATTTTTTAAGCTGGTATTTGTTTAGAAAAGACCCTGTTCAATTTCTGAATCTGTCTCCAGAGTTGTTGGTTTCATTTATTTTCTTTCTGAATGGAAACTTTATGGGCTGGTGTACAATTACACAAGATTGTCTTTCAGAGGAGTCAACTGGCTTAAGGTCTCTGGCCACTATGCAGGAAGCTCGGACGTTACCTTCAGAGACATCAGGGAATTAATGTCATGTCTGGGTTGTTTTGTTTCCCTGGATACTGGTATTTCACACTGATTCCTCCTTTAGTCTAAGGAAATTGGGAAGCTTGATGTTTGGTATAACTGGCAGTCAGGCAATGTACAAAATTACTGTATATGCCTTTTAATAATTGGAAAAATAGTGAGCTTTTTCACCTTCAGTTTAACCCCACCATTCTTTATGCTCTGCACACTGTCTTCAGGGCACGATTCCTAATGCAAAATATTTTTAAGAATCAAGATTAGAACAGCAGCTCTTCCCGGTAAGATTTAAAGGAACTTTCTAGCAATTCTATTATATAGCTGTTTCTTTGTGAAAAGTTGAATGTATCACACAAAAGATGACTACTGAGTCTACAACAAATTCAGCCTCCTTAAGAAATATAGTGCTTGAGACCTTGACTTAATGAAATTCTTTGACAATGCATATCAATAGGCACCGGTGATGCCTCTATTACACTCAAAAGGATATATTTCCAAAAATTCTCTACCTTTCTGAGTGAAATTTCCTCGTAATTAAGTGGTGCCTGAAGGTGAATTTTCTTTTCAAAGTTTGAACAAAAACTCTGAAATCATTTGTGACTTATATCCCCAAAATGAGATTCTCCTAACAGAAAAAAAATATTGCAATATTGTTTTGCTCTTTCTAGGTAAAAAATTGATAAAGTCAGAGACCTAAAACTCTAACTGCCTACTTAACTAATCCTTGATGAGAAGTAAGCACTTTGGTGACTAATTAAGTACTGACATGAAGAAAGGTAACCATGGCATGTTTAAAATAACAGCAGATTTAGAAAATGTGGTGAATGTTCAAATTCCAGTTTTGACTGCTGTTCCAGTGTTTGACTGCTCATTATTGGTGGAGACCTCCTGGACTTGGTCCATATATCTAGATTATTAGCTGTAAATGACTCAGATTAGCCAGGGATCAGACACAGGGCCCTGACCGAGCAAAAGATTACAAACTTCATACTAGCTTATGAAGCTCTTTCAGACAAGAAAGACCCCCAAGCAGTTCAAATTTAGTACTGAGCATTATCATTGTCTGAGGAGGTGAATTTTGTCCCTCAGGGCCGAATCATTGAGTCCTAGGGCTGAAGACTTGAATGTGAATTATTGAGAGCTGGCAGAATCCCCTCTGAATTAGAGACAGAAGATTTGTCAGATATCCAGAGACTGAACCCATGATTTATTACCAAATATATTGAATTAAAGTAAGTGAAATGAATGACTGCTAAATATACAGGTAAGGCATCTACTTAAAGGAAAGTTAAGGCTTTTTGACTTATGTTTTTTTATTTGGAATAAAATCACTTGTTGAAATGTTGACCTTTACATGTAAAGGATAGGGTACTGTCAAATTGACTATGTTACAAAATGAGGAACTTTGAAATATTATTTTTTAATTACACTATCTCACTTCATTAGAAGCAAATGACAAAATCTGACAGTGTTAGTGCAGAAAAACTGAAGCCTGACATTGACTGTGAATGGTCTTCCAGCTGGTTCTGTGCAGACCTTGATACTTCCATATTACCATGGAGCTTTCTAAGGGTTTCCACAGTTGAGGTGCAAAGGCAAGAGGGGAGAATCTTCCAAAGAGCCAGGGGAAGGAAGAATCAGTAAAAAGATGAACAAACATGGTCTTGAAAACATTTCATTTGGAGTATTGGTCCACTTTTGACAATGCAGTGTCAAATTTAAAGCGGTGCTGACAGTCCTTTTCAAACAAGCATAGACTAATACTGCCATTACCATAAGTCCAAACTGCCTTGGGAAAGTTTGTGCAATGGTTTTGCACAATGACTGAGAGTGAAGGCTTGTATTAGACTCCTCTACACTCTAAGCACAGGAAATTTGACTGTGTTTCCCTTCCAGTAAAAGCATCTTTCATGACCCCATTTCATGTGGTGGAAAGTAGAAGGTAAGAAGGAATAAAAAGAGCAAATTAAAACGTATCTTGTGGATGAACCTGGGGACATTCAACCTGGGTAAATATGTTAGCTGCTGTGACCTGTTAAGGTAACAAGAAATATACAGAAGTGGTGCAGATAGCTGGAGATTGGTCTGTCCCAGACCAGACGCATTGCTCCTGATAGCCATAAGAAAAGCAGGCAGCCAGAGTCTGACTTTTATACCAAGCTCACCTGAAGACTGGATATCAGTCTGGGAAAGTTTGACTCCATAGCCACAAAAGGAGAATAACACATTACTTCTCAATACTTTTTTTAATGTCCTAAATTTCTTCCATTCAGATGCTCCAGGCTCTTCCCATTTAGTTCCTAAGTTTTTCTCACATGATGAGACAAGCCACAGTAGTAACTGTGGCTGCTATTACGGTATCTCAGGGGCTCTGGGTTGCAGCCTGGCTCTCTGGTCTCCTGCTCTGTGTTGCTACTCCCCCCAAAAAGCTGTTTCAACAGTCAGCTGGGTCTGGCATATGGGCTAATGGAATAGGTGAACCTTATTGTGGATATATATGTGAGATACAGACCTAACCATGGAGGAGACCTTGTGGGCTGCTCGTTAGTGAGCTTTACTGTTGGACCTCTGCAAAAAAAACCTCACCTATTTTAACTTACAAGTCTGCAGGTAAAAAGATATTGACTGCAGAATTCCGGTGCTAGCCATTAAAATACACCTGAAGATGACCATCCTGCTGTTGCTTTGAATTGCTTCCTGCAGCTTGCTGCAGTCTGTTAGTCAAAAAGAAAACACCAAGAAGAAAGTCTAAATTAGTCCCTGGACAATACTAATGCAACTACACTCTAGTTCATATGTACTGATTTCACACTGTATTGCCTGAGGATATACTGAGTCCTAGCATGAGACAATGTTCATCCTGACTCTGGTTAAAGTTGTGCCTTACTCCTACAGTCATAAAATTTCACTAAGGTCAGGTATTTTATCTGCGGAAAATATATGAAGTGATTTTCTCCAACAGCAGCGTGTCCTAGCAGTCCTTCCTAAGACATTAGAAATATGATGAGAAATACACAGCCTTCTTTTTGTGTTTTTAACACTTGGAAAAGCATTTCCAAATACTAACCGCTGCTGAGGTTTCAGCATGACTGTCACTGTGCAATATTTATCCAAATCTGTTTGCCTTCTTCACTCTAACCAGGAACATCTGCTGTTTAACCAAAGTGAAATTCCAGTTTATTGAATATTTTATTTTGAAGAGTATTTGAGCAGGCTTATTACAGAATAGCAAACTCACAGGGAACCAAGAGTGTTTTGTCTAAGATAAGAAAAAAATATAGCTTTCTGCAATCCAAAATACTGATTGACTACTTTCTGAAGCCTCACAGCCAATCTGGGAAGATACATTTCCTCATGTCCAGCATCAAGACAGCTCTCAGTTAACAGAATTAATCATAATACAAACAACTTCACCCTTGTCTCACATTTTCCTCTCCTCTTTCCCCTGTAGTGCTGTACTGGGTTTACGTGGTAAATGTTTGGTAGCATGGGGGCCACAGGGGTGGCTTCCAGAAGCTGCCCCATGTCAGAGAAGACCCAGCCCCAGCCGGCTCCAAAAGGGACCCGCCACTGGCCAGA